>CM021100.1:262270162-262438531 GCA_007115665.2 Sequoiadendron giganteum | reverse complement strand
AACCCTCAATCCTTAAACCCTAAACCCTCAACCCCTATACCCTCTACCCTTTACATTGGACCCTCAACCTAATCCTTCAACCATATACCCTCAATCCTATACCCTAAACCCTCTACCCTCAACCCTAAACCCTTAACCCTAAACCCTTCAACCCTAAACCCTTAAACATTCTACCCTATACCCTCAACCCATTACCCTCTACCATCAACCCTAATCCCTCAACCCTCAACCCTTAAACCCTAATACCCTAGAAACCATCAACCCTATAGGTCCCCCACCCTATATCCTCAACCCCTATCCCTTTATCTCTATATATACATCTCACCTCTCCCTCCTTCCCTCTCTCCTACTCTCTCTAATTGTCTCTATCTACCCTCTCCCTCTTTCTATGTACCTCTTGTTCAATCAATCCCTACCACCCTCTCTCGCTCCCTCTATCCATCTCTCTCTATGTCCCTCCCACTCTCTCGTACTCCATGTCTCTCCCTCCCACCCCCTCTCTCTCTCAGGTCTCTCCCTCTACAACCTACCTAGGTAACTCTCTCTCTATCCCTCCCACCCTACCTAGATAAGTCCCTCTCACTCCACCTCCTCTTTCTTTACCTCTATCAAGTCACTCCCTCCCACACCCTCTCCCTCTCTTAGGTCTCTCACTCACACTCCCTCTCTCTCCCACTCCCTCTCTCTCCCACTCCATCTCACTACCTATATCTCAAGTCTCTCCCTCTCAACCCCCCTCACACTCTCAAGTCTCTCCCTTGGGCATCCTACCTACATAAATCTCTCTTTCTCTCTATCTCTCTCTCCCCCCTCTCTCTCTCCTTCTCTCTCAATTATTTCTCTCCCAACCCCCCTCTCTCTCTCTCCATCCCTTTATCCCTCCCACCCTACCTAGCTAAGTCCCTCTCATTCCAACCCCTTCTCTCCCACTCCCTCTCTCTTAAAATCTCACTTCCAGCCCCTCTCCCTCTCTACAAACTCTCTCTCTCTCTCTCTCTCTCTCTCTCTCTCTCTCTCTCTCTCTCTCTCTCTCTCTCTCTCAAAATTCTCCCTCCCTCTAAAGACATATGTAAATACATACATACATACATAAAAGCATAATACGTATGTACATACAATCCTACATCCATACAAGCATACATACATACATACATGTGTAGATACAATCTTACATACATATAGGCATACATACAATATACATGCATTGATCCATACATGGATACGTACATACATACAAGCATGCATACATGCATACATACATGACATTAAAGCATACATGTACATAAAAACATACAAATATATCAGCATACATTCAATAGAGTGACATTTAACATAGAGGACATAATGTGAGAATGTTATAACACACTCGCATTATATCTTAGTTGACATGTTTCCTGCAGAAGAAAAAAACCATGTCAAAATTGATATATAATGCGAGCACATTATAGCGCACTTGCGTTATATCTTGCTTTGGGAATCCCCAAGCCTTAGGATGGATATTTGCCTTGGAATACCAACCCAAAGGCTTGGAGGTAATTCCCAATGACCACAGACGTGTTTTTGCAAATTCTACAATATTTCACATAATCGAGTTCATGCTCGCTATCAAGATTGCACGTGGTTCAATATCAAACAAATCAAACATCTGGGTAATGTTACGTTCTCTCTTAGCTATCCAATGATGTAATTTATATCACTTTCTAACAATGTTAAGCCTTTCATCCATAATTTCTTTTGTTTGTATGTCTCTTTTTTGGGAAAAAGAAGTGTTTGGCTTTTTTTTCGTTATAAATTAATTGCTCATCAAAATTTCAAATAAATTACATTTGTAGAGAGTAGACTCCATTCTACAAAAAGAAAAAATTTAAAAAATCAATTATTTTCCAAAATTCTATTTTTCAAGAAGTGTCCACTTCAAAAATTAGTAAAAAATCAAATATTCATTAAAAAATTATTTGAAAAACTGTGCATCAACTACATACTACTAGCTAACTTCTGACTATTATTATTTTAAAAATACTAAAAAAACATTCACTATATGAAGGTCGTACAAGAGTTGCTATGTTATGTTTTTTTGGAAAAATAGAAACAATTTGTGTACGTCCCTCGTTTGAACCCCTTAATCTCAACCATTTAAAAAATAAATTAGTAGTTTAGAAATTAGACTCAGAGCACTTCGATCCTTGTTTTTCTTCCATCTCAAAATTTTGAGTGTAACTATCCTCAATTTCACGTTCAAGGTCAGTATTTCTTGATTTTAGAAAAAAGGTGTCCACTTAACTCCCCTTTTTGGGAACCATCTTTGTGCACTTACCCACAAATGATATATAACATTGCTGACCCTCCTATTTCAGAGGATGCATCAATTGACCAACCTAATGACAGCACAACAAATGTTGTTGAATCTGAAGTCAGCAACAAGGAAAATGAAAACTAATACCTGCAATATAATTTTTTTGCATATGATCGTTATATGTATATCCTATCTAGATGTAAATGAGTTTTGATCTAGTCTGATAGATGTTGTCTGTAGAATCTGAAGATGTGATACTTTGTAAGAAACCCTGCAGAGACAGGTTATATGTCACATGCTGAAAATGTATCTATGACTCGATTTTCTATGATTAATACAAAAAAGCACCATTGGTTGTTGCCATAGTCATAACTATCAAATTAATAAGTACCAATAATCGGCTCAACCATGTTGTTGGGGTCCAAATATTTAACCATAGACATACTTTTCTTTCATAGTAGCTTCTTCCTTCTCAGATCTATGAGGCATGGTAATATCATGGGTTTTCATATATTCCTTCAACAAATTGCTAGTTCTAGCTTCTTCAAATTTCTCATCTTGAGACCAAAATTTGGCTATCTTGATCTTCTTATGAGCCACAATAAGACCCTCCTCTAGGAGAATTAAAAACCTTAGGATTCTCAATCATAGAAATGTACGACAAGATACCAAAAGGATGAGCCTATAACGTGACTTAGTTGCACCTTCTCTTGTCTTAAAGACCTCTTTCCTTCTTTTCCAAATTTACCACAAAATTTCATTGGTTAAAACAAGTCAAAACTCATTAAGCTCAACACAGAATACTTTGACGTATCCAAATAAAATTTCAAACCAATTAAAACCATATTTAACATTCTAACCCAGACAACTACCAAACAAGGAAGATATAATTGCAAAGCATACTAACACTCAAAAAATGCATAATAGTTTTGAGTTTGATAAACAAGCTACACATTTTAATAGGAATAACAATAGAAGATAGTTCAATGCTTTCTTACAAAAAAATTTGTAGGAATTGGGTAGCTCCCCAATAAATTGTAGTGCATTTGCTAAATGTTTTTCTTGTGACCGTTGATGCTAGCATGATACATCCTTCGATGAGATAGGGTCGGGGGAAACTAGACCTCATGGCCTTTTGCCTACAATAGGAAGCTTTAGCCAATCAAGCTAGGACCCAAATGGAATGTAGTTCTAAGTGTCTCCCAATATCTAATTTTTCCATCAATAAAAATAACCTTGAAATTCGAAATGTCTTTTTCATCCCATTGCTTACTAGATTATTCTTGGGTGAGAGAAAGGGGTTTATTCTTCCATTCTAAGTTCCACCAAATTAATATGAAGGGAATAACTATTTTTTACCAAATGTGTGACACTCTCCCAAGCACTCTAAATATTGAAAATATTGGATCCAAAGGGCTTAACATAAGACTTAACAAATAACAAATTATGACGCTGCAAAGCAACTTGGTTTCTACATTTTCTAGGTTTGGAGAAAGAAAAATGTATTTCTAACGAAACAATTCAAGGCTCAAAAATATCAAATGCTTTTAGAATCCATTTAATAAATAAGATAATCCCTTGTAGCTTCATATTATTCATCCCCAAACCCCTTTGCATTTAGGAAGACAACACTAGTTCCGGGTATGTGCAGGATCATCATGGAAAAAACAAGCCCTTAAGTGGCAATAAAAAGACAAAAAATCAAAGTTAGACAACTTGACGTAAAAATTTGAATAAGTTATCTATATTATTTAAAAAATATATAAAAATAGAATCTATAGCAAATTGAATGTAGTTTCTAAACTACTAGACCTTTATTTAAAAAAAAAAAATCTATTTGGTGAAAATTTGAAATTTCAATGCAGTAGTATTTAAATTTCAAGGTAAAAATAAGAAGTAGGTGTCTGTCTAACCACCCTTACCACAATAAAATGATAATATTTTTTTATAAGCTTTTAGATATAAGTAGAGGACTCATGTCTTGATGTGATGCATATTTTTTTATAATTTTTTTCCAAGTAAATAATTAATTATGATATTTTTATTACAACTTTTACAAAATATAAAAGCTCGTCTGTCTAACCACCTTAACTTGGTCAAAAATTCATGAAATTCATTTTTTTATTTTTGAATCCTATAGTATGGAAAGCATATAATGTGACGCATGTTTTGGATTCAAAAAGTGTGATACCATTTGAAAGTTATAGATGTTTTTCAATCAGCCTATCAATCAGGACTTTATTCGTAATTCTAATAAAAAATGAATAATAATTATTTATTAAATTCAAAGTAAAGAATAATTTATATTGGTGGAAAGCTGATAATATCCTCTAAAAACCCTTTTCGTTTCACCAATTTTGGGTAAAAAAAAGTCATCAGCCACATGGACCATCATATGGCTTACATGTCGCCACTTTTTGGCCCATCATGATCCTACACATACCCTTCCACTTAACCACATTCCATTTCTTATTCCCCATATCATTAGACCATGAATAATATTTTTTTGAATTCTATCAAACTACGCACCACCAATCAACCATTGCCAATTATCCCTTTTTAGTCAATTAGGGGAGATTAATTCTATCTTAAAATGGTAGATTTTCTATCCAAGACCTTGGCCTTGGAAGATTTATAAAACTATTCACTTTTAATCACATTTGTAAATTTATCCTCCATTTCAATGAATAGAAAAGTTTCATTCACAAATTGAGAATTCAACAACTTGTTGCTATTAGGAAGCCAAATACCATTTTTAGGGGGACTAATTAGATTAGTCCTCAACATATTGTAATGTGTTAGTAGGTATAAAAAAAAATAGGAGCAATAGGACATCATTGTTTTATAGACATTTACAAGGGAAAAGGTCAAGTTAAAACACCACTTACAAAAACTTCAGGGAAACAAAAAGCCTTCAAAATTTGAAATAATAAATATCATTCTTGATCCTATCATAGGCTTTCTCAAAATCCAACAACCTCGTACTCACATCTCGATTATAATATTTTTCACAGCTCATACCTTCCCAACTAGTAACCATATTTTCCAAAATGTATCTCCCTTTAATCTAACTAATATGAGCAGTGGAACCAACCTTCCTAAGAGTACTGGTAAGTTTGAGAGAAAAAATATTTTCTAAGGCCTTATAAGAAACATTAAGAGTGTTGTGTCTCCAATTTTTTTATAAGAGACTTATCACCATCCCTAAGCAAAAGCTTAATGAGCCCTTTGTTGATACTTTTACCAATGTACCTTATCAAATATCTCATTATATGTATCAAATAGGTCCTTTGTTATCCATTCATTGGTTGTTCTATAAAACTCAAAAGGAGGCCTATCCATTCTAGATGACTTACCATTACTAAAGGAATCAATAGTTATAATAGTTTCTTCTTTAGTAATTTTTTTATTGAGATCAATGGCTTCTTCATCCCCTACTTTTTTGGGATGATTATTTTACAAAGAATCTTTCCATCCTTACTCCACTCATTATCATCTCAAGAAAATAAATTCTGGTAAAGTTATTGAAAAACATGTTTCATGAAGTTAATATCATTATATACCTTACCATCAATATCAATCGAGCCAATTATTTCTCTAGTTTGTTTAGATTTTAAGATATTAAAATATACCTAGTGCCTTTATTTCCTTCTTTGATCTAATTAGCTCTAGCTTTAATCAAGTAGCACCTTGATTTTTATAATTTTGCAATCTTCTCATAAGGCTCTTTGTTTTTACCATATTTCCCAATAATATTTTTTTGTTTCTATTATTATGTAACTAAATCTTAGCTTATAGGAACTTCTCCAAAATACCTTCAAGTCTTCTTCTATTGAAGAGTTTCTTTTCATGTATTATTCTACAAACATTAATCCAAATAGACAAAAGGGATTCCCATATTTTAATAGTATACTCTCCCCTATAATAAGATTTAACAATATTTTTGACACTTAGAATGTGATCTAGAAAATCTTGGTTCTTGAGCATATAGACATTAATCTTGAACAAGTGGATCCTCAACTCTCCTTTAAATTGGCATAGATCATCTAGAGAGATAGAAGCTTCAAAGGAAAATTGGTCAGACATGGTGGATGAAGCAACTTCATCATCATAATGAAAAAATAGAAGACATCTTTGTTGACATAAAACTTGTTAAGTATTGAGTACACTCTATCCCCCTGAGCCAGATTATTGCACAATGTAAAAAAAATCGGCTTGTTTTTGTATTTATTCCTTTCTAAGGGGTCTATATTTAATTACAAAACCTTTCATTCTACACCAAAAAAAATCCATTACCCTTCCCAAGAGCCTCTTTTTCTCTAATTTTATCTTCCCTATACATAATCATATTGAAATATCCTCCTAGTATCCATAGAGTCTTAGGAAAAAATGAACCATCCAACTACATATAGTACATCAGTCTTTGTAGTCAATTGGGGCATAGATGGCACATAAACCAAATTTACACCCATTTTTTTCAATAGTGAACTAAATTAGAATATTACAAGGAGAGGAGTGGATATTAACAACATAAGGGACCCAACTTGAATAAAAAAGAATGACATAACCAATTTTTCATTTTTAATGCATAGTATAAAAGGATCTAGAAATTTTCCAAACAAGCTTTAGATTACCATCTAGATAGAAACCCACAAATTTGGCATCCTAAAGATAAAAAAATTCATAGGAGTCCTACTATTATAGAAAGACCTAAAAATATACTTTCTATCAAGAGATTCAATCCCTTTGACATTCTAGCTGACACGATTTAGGATCATTTAGTAGTTTCACACAAAGTTGTAGGCTTCTAGTTCTTGTATAACCCAACAAAAAATCTAGGTAATTTATCTTATTTCCATTTTATAACATATATTTTCTAATTGATTATTTTTCCTCTTTCTTTATTTTTTTGATATCCTCTCTTGTGGGTTCTTCCCTACTTTTATCAACCTCCAAATCTCCTCCAGAATATAGGGTATTAATACAATCTAACACAATCTTCTACCTCTTAGGTTTTTTGGTAAAAAAATGTTTCATGTTGCTCTCTAATTGTCATAATATCCTTTGGAAGTATTTAGGGGGAGTTGGAAGGTTTTTTCTTCTCATGTTCAAGCACCAAATATTATTTCAAGAGTCAATTGTTGATCATTTTTCCTTTTGGCCCTTCAAATTATTTTTCATTTTTTATTACTTGAAAATCTCCCTTTTGGTTTAGAGTTTTCTTGGATTTTATTACAATAGAATCTCCCTTAGATAAGGGGTCTTGGAGATATGGTGCTTCAACATTATAATTTTATATAATTTCCAACTTTAAAGGCCCACCATTTATAAGATAAGGGTCATTTCTATCACATTCACTATTAATACTATCCTTGTTTATAAGACATCTCAGATATTGAATCCTTTTTGTCTTAAATGGAAATTGTGTGCATATAATCACAATATAAAATGAAAAACCTAAAATACCAAATTTATCAACACAAAAATAAGAAAAAAATAAAATTAGGAATTATAGAATCGAAATAAAGCATAAAATAAGTCAAATCATACAATATTTCATAGTTACACAAAGAGTGGTTTTTTCCAAATGTTGATAGTATGTGTGCTCATAGTTTGACAAAATAATCTTACATTCCAAGTTGTTAAAATGGCTTGGGTTGGGGTTGGATTTATAGATTTTTATTGTAGCAATTAGTAGCTAGGATGTTGGTAGTTATTGTCATTAATGTCAGCACTGATGATTATCATTGATGGAGATTGTTGGTAGCTATTGTCAAAATTGATGATTAATTGTAATTGATGTTAGTCCTTGGAATTTGTTTTATTTGTTACATTCATTTTGGGATAAGGGTATGTGCAGGATCATGATGGGCCAAAACGTGGCGATATGTAAGTGATATGATGGCCCATGTGGCTGATGACTTACTTTTTACCCAAAATTGATGAAACAAAAAGGGTTTTTAAAGGATATTCTTAGCCTTCCACCAATATAAATTATGCTTTACTTTGAATTTAATAAATTATTATTATTCATTTTCTATTTGAATTACGACTAAAGTCTTGATTGATAGGCTGATTGAAAAACATATATAGTTTTCAAAGGGTATCACATTTTTTGAATTTGAAACATGTGTCACATTCTATGATTCACATACTATAGGACTAAAAAAAAATAATTGAATTTCATGAAGTTTTGACCAAGTTAAGGTGGTCAAACGTACGAGTTTTTATATTTTTAAAAATTGTAATAAAAAATCATAATTAATTATTTACTTGGAAAAAAATTACAAAAAAATATGCATCACATCAGGAAATGAGTCTTCTACTTATATATAAAATCTTATAAAAAAATATTATCATTTTATTGTGGTTAGGGTGGTCAGACAGACACCTACTTCTTATTTTTTCCCTGAAATTTATGTGCTACTGCATTTAAATTTCAAATTTTCACCAAATAGATTTTTTTTAAATAAAAATAAACCTAGTAGTTTAGAAACTACATTCAATTTTCAATAAATTCTATTCTTACATGTTTTTGAAATAGTATAGTTAACTTATTCATTTTTTTATGTCAAGTTGCCTAACTCTAATTTTTCTGAATTTTATTGCCACTTAAGGGCCTACTTTTTCCATGATGATCTCAAGAACATACCCATAACATTGGTTGGATGGCATTCCTTATCAAAGAAGAGAAGAGTTGAAGAATTTCATGATTGATGGCATTCTTTATCAAAGAAGTATTATTGTTGACGTTCATATAATGCATTATTACTGACAGTAGGGTTGTTTTCATGATAATATATTAAGATGAGGATTAGAATCATGACTAATGTTGGAGAGATGATCTATATTTGGTCTCATGCTCTCTCCTAACATTCTTGATAATATATGTGTTGCTGAAAGGAAGCTTTTGTCTTAAAAAGTTGCTCAAATGTTTTTTGTTTAGGAAAGCTACATTGAAGTTTGTCCAAGAGAATGTTTTGTATTCCTCCACTATTGTAGTTCTAGTTTTGTAGTTTGGTATTCAATTTCAATGCTTTGTGTACATTGCACTCCTATCTTTTAAGGTCATTTGTGTTGCCACGAAGGTTCTTGTGAATTGCATAAGGTTGGGAGTGTTACTAGTTGTCTAGAGTAATCTGAGAAATGCTATGCATTTCTCCACATTGATGTATCTACTCATATAGATTGGTGAATGTGTTCACAACATCCATGCAATGTCTTAGTTCCAATCTCATCTTCTAAAGTGATTTGCAAGCTATTTTACAAATGTTACATCATCTAGCTATGTATTCTATGTTTTTTAAACATATTTTTTCTATTTGTTTGGTATATGGTGGGTATTGATGGCATGGTAGTATGAAATAAGTGTATGGAAGTGATTTTTTATGTTCAAGGAACATCCCTATGTGATCTTCATGTCGCTAATTGGCCACTTTGATGTTGTATTGTGTCTTGAATTGACTTTCTAGGTTATTTATTGGTATATGGCTGACAAATCTTGTTCCTTTGCTTGGGCCATGTGCTTGGGGGATTGAAGCAACAATGGAATATGTGTCATGATAGAATTGGGTCCTTACATATCCTATTTAGTACCAAATCAAGTAAATTCAATTGAAAGAGTGTTTATGGACCAACTTGGTATGTGCTTCAATGTCTCATCCACATATTTCATTGATGTCAACTTAGGTTGATGTGAACCTACATGTAAATCATTTTGAATCACATTGAAAGAAGTGTTAAGATTTTTTTTTGTCCTCTCTATCTGTGGGTTAGCCCACATCACTCTTTGGTGGTCATCTAGTTGAATTCATTATTTATTCTCTTCTTAGCCGACCTAATTAAAGAATTAAAGTGTTGTGATGGATATAAATGCAAGATAATTTCAAATGCAACAAGGATGAAGTGGTGTAAAAATGTTAAAAAGTGTGTGGATGAGCTATATTGAATCCAATAGAGATAGTGCTAAATATTGTGAAAGAAAAAATAAATTGAGCATTGAATGCCTTAGTAAACAAAGAGTTGTGTTGGAAATATTTATAATTCTCTTATAAATATTTTTATCCTTCTCTATGATAGTGAATCTCATCGGGTCCTCTGTATCTTTCTCATAGAGTTGGTTGGTACTTTAGTGTTGCAAGTCCTTTTTGTATCTTTCTCTAGGGTAGTAAGCCTTCTTGCAAGTCTTTTGGTAGTGAGCCTCATATTGTGAGTTAACTCTCGTTGTGGTTTTTCCCTCATGGGTTTTCCATGTAAATCTAGTGTCTGTTTATGCATGAGTTTGAGTTGTGCTAAAAGTTTCAAGTTCCAAAATGGGTTAGGTTTTGTGTAGACTAATTCACACCCCCCTCTTAGTCTCAAAAAGTGTTCACCAATTGGTATTAGAGCCAAGTTCCTAAGTAGAATCTTAACAACTTGAGGCAAAGATCTGGGATGGCACATGATGGTTCATACAAAGGTCCTAGGCTTGATGTCATTACTCCTATTGGAAATTGAGAATGGAAAGAAACCTAAACTATTTAGGGTTTGGTGTTTGGAAATTATTCAAAATAATCCTACCACTCCTATTACATATCCACTTGAATTTAGATTATATGAATATAATGCTAAACCCAAGAATGCTATTTTGTGTGGATTAACCAATTTATAATTGTTGAAGGTTATAAATTATAGTTTTACCAAATATGCTAGGGAGAAGCTTAGTAGCATCTATGAAGGAGATTCTAAAGTGAAGTAAGAAAAGATGTAGATATTCAGGAGTAGATTTGAGACTCTATGGATGACTAAAGATGAAGACATCGCAGTTTATATGCTCTAGGTAAGAAGTTGTCTCTAGGATCTCTAGACATGGTGGAGAAGTAAAAGAAAAAAATTGTAAAGAAGTTTTTGAGATCTCTCCGAAAATCTTATAGTCACAAAGTATCTACCATTGAAGAATATAAAGATTTGGATCAATACTTAGTTGATGAAATGTTTGGTACTCTTATTGCCTTTGAGATGGGATAGTTTGGTCAAGATGTTCCAAAGAAATAATTTGTATTAAAATTTAACAAAAATATTGAAGATGAAGTTGTTGCTCAAATTGATGAACTTGATTGAATACAAAGGTAAGTTACCTTTTAAATTTTTTGATTATGGAAGAATCTGTCATTTTACATCCAAATATCCTTATAAAGAGTTAGATGACAATAATAAAAGAGATAAGGTCAAGAAGGTTCTTTATTCCAAAGAGAGAAATGGTTCCTTTGAAGATGAGGAGAATGATTTAAATGATTAAACTCTCTTCATGGATTTCAATACTATTGATAGAAATTATAATGTTAAGATATGTAAGGAGTCAAGCTACTTAAGTGATGAAGACATAATTTCCTCTAATCCAGATCTAGAACCTACGAAACCTGAAGGTTGGGAATTTAATTTAGACGAATGAAGGATTGAATTTGAAGGAAAACTCTGGTTTGCATTTGAAAACCTAAATGAAGCAAGAGGTTTAAATAAAAAATATGAAATCTTTCTTATAGAATCAAAAGAATAATTTGAAAAATTGGGAATTCAAGTAAATGAAGGCAGAAGATATGAAAACAGACTAAAAGAGAAAAAAGATGTGATCTTTGATTTGAAAATAAGGGTTGAAGAAGGCAAGAGGACTGAAGATTTCTTGAATATCAAACTTAAAGACAAAACTACTGAACATTTTAAGCTTCCTAAGGAATGCCCTAAAAAGAGAAAAGGAACAAATTGATAAAGAAGAGAAGATCGGTCCAAAAAATTCAAAATCAAATGAAAAGACTGAAGAAAGAGTCTTCCCTGAAGACTCTAAGAAAAAGGCTTCCAAAGATCAAGGAATATTCATAATGGAAAGAAAGAATTTGGATCCAGTTTTGGTAGAAAGGTTTTAGAAGCACTCCATCAATAAAATAACATGCTCCTAAAAAGTTAAATCAATCCTTTCAAGGTTACTATTTTTCTTGCAATAATTTTGGGCATAAGACTGTTGAATTTAGAGTTAGATAAAGAAGGAATAACAACATAGGAATAAGGTATTTCCTACCTCAAAAAACCTATCTTATTTCATGGATATTGGTTTTCCTACAACAACTATGATGACAAGGCCGATGAGTTCAAATCTAAAGTGAAGAAGAATAACTCTGCTCTAGAGAACAATGTTGTGTGCTACAAGTGCAATAATATGGGAAATAACAAAAACTATAGTAGAAAAGGTTTTGTGGATCCATCTACTCAGTATCAAAAAAAAGGATGAATCCCTTAATCAACAAAAGAAGGCAAATGAAAAAGTCTAAAAGGAAGTTCATGAGAAGAAGGATGATAGCACAGTTATGCACTCTACACAAGATTCTAAGACAAAATGAGCTATAGCATTATCTCAAGGGTGATTTCTCTTACAGAATCCTTTTACCCCCTAAAAAGGAAAAGGTGCTTAAACTCTCAACATAAATGAAGGTTTGGATATGAAAAGATGGTATGCAGATCTATTGCGCATTAAGGTACCTCTATTGAAAGTTTTGGTGGAAGTAAAAGATGCGTGGAAGATTGGTATACTTATCCTAAGTAATATCTATCTAATTTTGTTTACCACACATAAATATATGTTTTAGAAAGGTGAAGAACTTTTTCAAGACATTCACAATTTGGAAAATCCATGATCTAATTCTCTTCACAAGAAAGGTTTTGTCTTGTGGACTAGAAGAGAAGTTGACAAAGATGTGAAGGTGTTATACCCAAAGTCTTTAGTTCTTACACCTTCTGAATTAAAATATACAAGTAAAAAAATTATTGCCCATACTTTGGCTAGGTGAAATGAATATCTTTTGTCCATATTGTGTTATGGATATGTTTAGCTATGCTATGATTGTCCATAAGTATAATTTCAAAAGGCTTATGGTTCTAGATGTCTATATATGCCCTCTACTTGTTTTGATTCTTGTGTATATACAATTTTAGTTATGAACATTTTTTCATGTCTCAGTATATTTACAAGATTGATTTCAAGCCAATCCTAAGCAATCTCATGAGAAATCTATGAAAATAATTTTCAGATACTTGAAGGGAACTTCAAATTATCACCTATGGTATAAAAACGATCAAAATTTCTCTCTGAGTGACTATATTGATGATGATTGGGTAGGTTGTATTGATGACCAAAGGAGTACAAGTGGAAGTGCATTATATTTGGGAGACAAATTGGTCTCATGGTTCACTAAAACTTAGGATTTAGTGTCTTTTTCCATAGCGGAAGAAAAATATATAGCTACAACATCTTGTTGCACTCAAGTGCTTTTGATGAAGAAGACCTTAAAGGATGTAAAGGTAGTGTATGATGAACATATTCCTATACTATGTGATAATACAAGTGTTATTAACATTTCTAAGAATCTGGTAATGCATTCAAGGACCAAACACATCTCAATCTAGTATCACTTTCTAAGAGAGAAGGTTGAAGTTAATGAAGTCATAATGGAGTATGTGCCTACCAAGGAACAAATTGCATATATCTTTACAAAGGATCTTTTAAAGGACACTTTTGAATAATTGAGGTAGAAGTTAAGGGATATTGCCCCTCCTTGCTCAAATTAGATGCATAAGATGGTGCATCATTCTAGGGGATAAATTCATGGCATATCTATTTCCCTGCATTAATGGGTGCTACCTCGTAGGGCGGGTCAGGAGAAAGGGGACTGAGTGGTGTTACCACTATGAAAAGGAAGGGGCCCTAATAGTCCTAAATGGTGATGAAGAGATAAAGGTCATGGAATGGTGCAATGATATGGTTGTTGTTGGCCATGGTTTGGAGACTGTGAATCTAAAATCTAAAGTGTCCCAAATATGCTAGTTGAGGCCTAATCCCTTCAAAGATGGACTTCCTAGTAAGTCTTGGTGGATGGGTTTGTAAAGAAAGAGAGGGCGACCAACCACTACAAGCCCCAAATCACGAAAGGCCAAGAGCAGTAAGGCTGCCCTAACTTACCTCTGTTTAAAGGAAGATTAGGATAGGAGGGATGAGAATGATGTAGACTATATGTCCTTCGACCACTCTACAAACTTGAATGCTAAAAGGAGACTAGATGAGTCACATTTTAAAGTTAACTCTGCGTCTCAGGTAGCTCTCTATTGAAGGAAAAAAGTGTGGTTTTGGGATGACAGCACAGCATGCTAGCATCTCATAGGTGCGTTGGCATCCGTAAGGCCAAAAAACATGAGAGACGAGGTTTAAGCCTTAAAAAAGGACTATCAACCTAGTTTAGAAGTTTCCAGTATGACAAAATAAGATTAAGAAGAGTGAGACATAAAGACGAACATGATAAAGAAAATATATTACCACAAGGGTGACGAAGATGATCTCACACAATAATCTTCTCGCAATATTGCGCCAAGATCTCTCCACCTACACACAATAAAGAGGGAAAATGTTGGGGGGCTATTTAGGGGTCTGCCTTAGTCAGACCCCCATTTTGGTGTTTCCACCTCCACGAACAACAAAGTTTGCAATGATAGAAATAATGATAAAGAAGGGAATACAAGCTACGTAAAAAAAAGACACTACAAAATAGTACATTCTTACTCAACCAAAACGATAGAGAAGATAAGAGGATCTTACCACCTCCATCCAAAGTGCTCATGGCTTGTGGAGGAGAAAATGAGAGGAACTCAAGCCTCTACTGCAATGATGTTTTTCCTACACTTGCACTATCAGAGAGATGGAGTAGTTGATTGATGCTATGGAGTCTAAAGTGTTTCTATAAAGCTTGTGAATTTATGCTCAACGTATGAAGAGAATGTGTCAACTTGTTCCAAACTTGAGAATGGATGAGAGAGTGAAGAATATGAAGGAAGAAGATGAAAAATGACCATATTCAAGTCAGCCAGATGAAGAGGGGTGTTACACTTCGACTTCCAATAGGAAGTGTAACCTCTCTGCAAACTCCAGTCGTAGGAATCTGCCAGGGACGTAAGTGCACCATGTGGATGTATGTGCACCGCATGGGTGTCCCTGACAGAAATTCCCCCACCGACACACAAAGTAGGTGCCAAGTGTGATGTGAGAAATGGTATTAAGTGGAATAAATCCTTTGCCTTAGGTTTTCTAAAGTAAGGGGGTAAAGGGGAATTTGCATTAGGGGTGAAAATTCATGCCTATAGATTTTTCCCCCACTTTAGTGAGCATGAGTATTTATGAGTGCTTCGGTAAAGTAGATTAGTAAGAGTAACAAGGTAAGAAATGTATACCTGAACTGAAAAGGAAGCAGAGAATGGTCTAGCAAACTCGAAAGTGTAGGAAAGGACTTCATAGCTCCGTGGAACTATAAAGCAGAAGTACGAAAGTGCCTTACAGGCTCACGGTCTTGCAAGGGAGGTATCCTTCAAGAGATCTCACATTAAGGAGACCGAGCAAAGGGGACTTTGTAGAGTCAGAGATGATGACATTTTTACCCACAAATAGAACATGTCAGGAAGCGGCCATGTAGGCCAGTGAACGGATAGTCACTCAGACAATCACCAAGTTGTAATAATTTCAAAGGGCTCCCTTGGGAACCCTTCATAAGGAAGGAGGGTCCACTCAAGGGAGGCGTTGTTTGAAAAGTGAAGTCTAGTCAAGCTACTCCCAAGCTAGATGTAAGGATGTGAAGTAGGTCTAGTCGGGCTGCCCTGAGACTAGACATGAAGAAGTAAGACCGGTCTAGTCCGGTCACCCCCGAGCTAGACTCAAAGATGTGAAACCGGTCTAGACACATTGCCCCCGAGCTAGATGCCATAGGATTTTTTTGAGAACATTCAAAGGGGTCCCTTAGGAACCCAACATAAAAGGGAGGGGTCCACTCAAGGGACACACTGTTCAAAATTTAACGCCTTCTTTCTCAAATTGATTCATCATCAAGGAATCCTTTCAAAATATGCTCACTTCATCAAGGAATTCAAAAGTAAGGATATTCTCCCATGCGAGGGGAAGAGTAAGACTATTCCCGCTTTGAAGGAAGGTTTCCAAGTCATTTATTTACAAACCCATGATGAAGGAAACATGTTCCGTTAGGGCTTCAAGTTGAGAATGAAATTTTAAGAAAGAAGAAACATGTGAAGGGTCTTCGAGAAAAGATTTGTTTGGCAATGAATGCATTTTCAAAAGACCAAGCAATGTAGAAGTAATTTTGTCACACATGAAAGGGGCAACTCAAGCAAAGAAGAGAGAAAGATAAATGGAATAGATAAGAGATCACACACAAAGGGCACAAGGGGATCTAGTTTTGTGGGGTCAAATTTGCCTTTATTTATAAATAGTAGGTAACCGTAGTATGAGGTGAAAGATCATCAATCCCCAACCAAATCAGGAAGAATGCACGAAAGACAAAGTAAAATAAAAAATTGGGTCAACATGCAAGGAGGCCTAAATGCTCTCGACGCTTTGCATCGTCCCCAATTTACTAAAATTTAATCAAAAATATGGAAGAATAATGATAAATATAGAGGAAGTTTTACAGCACAAAAAACACACCTATATCTAAGCACCAATAGGAGTGACGAGGGTCATCCAGGCACATATAGCATGATCACGGGGGAAACATGTCACAGTACACACACACATCTAATCTAAAGATCAAGTAGAGGGTCTCCCCCTAACACTGGTCAACCAAGAGGTCATCAGCTTCCCACTCCAGATCATTGTAGGGGGAAGAAGGATGAGCCTGCAATGGTGTAATGTTAAGGGGAGGAGCTTTCGATCCTCCTGCAACAAGGGCCAAGGCAAAGGGGCCAGTAAGGTCTTTGTTGCTCAACTCTTGTGGGTCTATGGTCAATGACTTTACGAAGATTGATGACAAGGTCGGAACATTATCCACTGAGTTAAACTTACACTTAATGAGAGTGCCATGTTTCACCTCGGTGGATGGAGGCGTTCACATCTGAGGTTCACTTCTAGGCTCACGAAGAGACTCGGGAGCGGTGATAAACTCAAGGGAGGCCAAGAGTGGTTCTATTACTAAGATAGAACAAGTTAGTGTGGGGCCATCTCTTAGAGAAGGTGGGCTCTTCTTACGACCTCCATTGCTGGAGGGACCTCGCTCTACCTTCTTCTTCGTCGGAGGAGGTGAACTCCCCATAGATGAAGCAAGGAGGGTCGAGGGAGAAGAGGAAATGACTCCAGTGGACACAACTAAAGTATTCATCATATCCAAAAGCTTTGGGAAAGGCAATACATACGGAATGGAATGTGGCTCCATAGAAGGAGTAATAAACACCTGCACCTTTCCAAGTGCACATGCACTCGTAGCGGAAGCCGAAAGTGATACAGAGTTAGTTTGGATAGAGATAGAAGGGAGGAGAGAGGAGGAAATAGTAGGAGGTACGGTTGTCTCCTCCTTCTGTAGGGAGGCTTACTCAGCCAGGAGAGCCTTTCACCGACACTTACACTCACGTGCAAGGCAGTTTCTATGGTTTTTCAAACCAGAAGCTGGAGCTTGTGAAGGGAAAAAAGGTTCCTACTTAGCCATGGGAGTGTCCTCCACGATTTTTTGCAATGGAAGGACAGAATCCTGAATGGGAGTAGGAGGATCAAGATCAGAAATGACAGGAGGAATTGACCCGAACACCTTAGAGGTGGACCTCTTTCTATTCAGGGGAACGGGAAGAGGTTACGGAGAAAATTCTCTTTGTGAGCCTTTCTTTCTAACATAAAGATAGTACCAGGGTCCAGGGGACCCATTAGGGAGATCCGATATCCTCATCTTGGGATTTTTCCAAGGAGGCTATTGGCAAATGGTTAGCGCTCCCCTTAGGATTCATGACATGGACTAACCACCTTCTATGGATCCGTTAACTCTGGCAATTGTATCAGGCATTAATAGCTTGATCTTTCAGTATAGCGACAATTATGGACCAACAAGTGGTATCAGAGCCAAAGGTATCGGGTTTGAATCCCCTCATGTAACACTAAGGGGAAGTTTGTTAGAAGATGGTCAGTGCTCCCCTTGGAATTCGTGACATGGACTAACCACCTCTTGTTGATCCATTAACTCCGGTAGTTATATCGGGCATTAATAGGTTGATCTTTTGGTTCAACAGCAACTATGGGCCAACAAAGGCATCATCAAACTCAATGGGTAAACCCCAGGCTTGTTCATACACTACTCCTCCCAAGAAAAGGGAGTATATGAGTCAACCCAAGAGGGAGTGAGCTTCTCCTTTCCCTTTCGGGAAGACGAGGCAGTTGGTTGCTCAGCTATAGGAAGTGTCAACTTCGATTGTCCCTTGCCTCTAGTCTTATGCTTCACATAGTTCATGTAAATTAGGTCCATTCTTTGTGGGAGTGGACCGACTAGAGTGGGCCAAAATTGATCCAATGAGTATCCCCCATGAGATACCAAGGGCTGGTATCTAGTATCATGCACTATGTGCACGACACCTTCATGGGAAAACTTAAGACACTTATGAATTACAGCTTGGTGATCCCATTCATGGAAGATAGCCAAGGTATGCTTCGCTTCACTTTGAATAGATCTGACTCGAGAATGACATCAAAGATTGTGTCTATGCTCCTAGGTCCAACTAGGATGGAGAGTGTTATCGACCTATAATATTTAAGAGAAAGACCATCATGCATACAGATGATGGATTTTTTTTTCTTGTACTCCTCCCTTTGCAGGGAGTTCAAAAGTAATGTCTCCTCCATGATGACATTCCCTCTACTCACGGGGTTGACTAAAACTCCTATCACAATGTGGCCATTGAGCTGAGTGGGAATGTAAAGCGGAGAAGGTTTGTCATTTGCTAGTACATCTTGTGAAGTGAATGTCACATCCGGTGAACCGGTTGCAAGACGAGGAGAGGGAGTAACAGTAACCATGTTAACATACACCTCAGGGTAAGAAACAAAATTAAAGGGATCAATAATCATGTTAGCAAAATGTGACAAAAATGGGTCAGTGTATATTTGCAATTCACTATTAGCTTTCGCCACTAATTTGTTCATGTTTTGTTTACTCCCATTAAGATGGATAGTACTGTCCTCGATGCGATCCTGTATCTCATGATGCAGGCACATGCAATGTTCAGTATCATTCCCATTGACTTGATGGTACTAAAAATATGTATTTGCTTCATACCAGTTAGGATACGGTTCCCTAAATGGTTTAGGGGGTGGCAAGCTAAGGATATTATCTTTCAACAACTTCTACAAGATGGAAGAATAAGATTCTAATAGCTTTGTAAAATTTCAGTCACGTATGAGGTCGTTGTTATCCACAATGGCTACTACATTCACAATGGCTTTACCTCTTCCAGAGAGTGATATGATAGACCTCTCTTCAAGACGGTAGCATGAGGGAGGACCCCCAAACTGAACCACCATCTATTGGTATTCCCGTAAAGCTGGACATAGATGTGCAAAAGAAGGGTATTTCATAAGAGTGAACTTTTCCTGCCAAGGCCTTTCTAAGTTCCGTATGAACACCTTCTGCACATAGGAGTCAGGTAACGGGTATGGTATTTCCAAAAATAGTGTTTGATATTGTGCTATAAAGTTTGTAATCTTCTCATTATCTCCTTGTTTGCACCGAACAAGGTCAGAGAAGGTCATCTTTGGTCCGATATTGGCTTGGAACTGTCATAGGAACTAGTTTACAAGATAATCAAATGAAAAGATGGAATTTTCAGGCAAGAAATAGTACTAGTCGAGCGTTTTATCCTTGAGGGATCGAGGAAATGGTTTTGCCATCAACGCATTATGATGGAAGAAATTTGTGCACAAGGTGTTAAAGGCAGACACATGTGTCTGTGGGTCCCCTTTACCACCGTATTTCTCAAATTTAGGAATCCCCATCCCTTGTGGGAAAGGATTGTTTAGAATTGGAACTAACAATGGGCTGTGTCGGGAGAAGGGCTAGAAAATAGGCACGGTCGAGGCCTGGGAAAGGTTCGCCATCTGATTCTGCATCTTCCCCATATTCTAAAGAAGGGTGTTCAGAATAGGGTCATTAGAAGGCATAGGAACATTGGAACCACCACCAGAGCCATCACCTAGACCGTTGTCATGACTTTTTCCAAAGCCACCACTTCCAAGGCCACCACCATGACCTCCATTGGAACCGCCTCCGTCAATACCACCTCCACTTCCGAAGTTTCCACCATCAAATCCTCCACCAACCATTCCACCAAATCCTCCACTACCGGAGGTGGCCGAAGGGGTGAAGTGGAAACCTAAAGGGTTTTTGTTCACTTTGATAGTTTCTGAGTTTTTGGAAGCAACGGGCATACGAATCGAAGGGACCGTGTCAGCCATGTATACGGATGTAGGAGGCATCGACATTTATAACTATCTCTCATGTTCCTTGAAGGGGCCACTTCGTGCCATGTGACTATGGTCCGAAGGGGCACATGCTTCAGCCAGACCAGTGAGACTAGCCAAAATTTCTATGCTTGTCCAGTCTTTTCCCACCATGTATTTTATTTCACTAGTCACTTTAGTTGCCCTATCCATCTTTGAGTTTCTTTCTAGGTGATTTTCCAATGCACCTAACCCTTTACTAAGACTAACACATATTCATAAGGGATATGGTTGGCCTTATGCTCATCTACAGATGAGGAGGTTGGTGACATAGGAGGGGTAGGGATGCGATCAGTTTCATCAAGGAATCTAGATTCACCTCACGATGTGTGCTCCTACGTAGATATACCAACCACAGAACTAGAGAAAAGGTCGATAGTGTAACTAGAAGAGACCTTTGTCTTCTCCATTGGAAGGTGTCACAGAATTCTCCTAACAATATGCCCAAAGGTCATAGACTAGGTTGTGAAGCTCATAAACTTTGACAATGCACAAGGGTACAACAACCAATAGGTATAAGAGAGAAATCTTAGAACATCGACAAACGGGTAGACGTTGGTTCACATCAGATTCACCAAAAATGTAAGAGAGGGGGACCAACCATTGCAAGGGCCAAAGTCAAGAAAGGCCAAGAGCGGTAAGGCTTCCTTAACTTATCTCAATTTAAAGGAAGATTAGGATAGGAGGGATGAGAATGATGAGGACTATATCTCCTTCGACCACTCTACAAACCCGAATGCTAAAAGGAGACTAGACGAGTCACTTTTTAAGTTAGCTCTGCATCTCAGGTAGCTCTCTATTGGAGGACAGAAGCGTGGTTTTGGGATGACAACGTGGTGTGCTAGCATCTCCCAGGTGTGTTGGTGTCCGTACGACTAGAAAACCAAAGAGATGAGGTTTAAACCTTAAGAAAGGACTACCAACCTGGTTTAGAAGTTTCCAGTACGACAAAATAAGATTAAGAAGAGTGAGATAGAAAGATGAACGTGATAAAGGAAATATATTACCACAAGGGTGATGAAGATGATCTCTTACAATAATCTTCTCCCTAGCATGTTCCAAGATCTCTCCACTTGCACACAACAAAGAGGGAAAATGTTGGGGGGTTGTTTAGGGGTCTGCCTTAGTCAGACCCCCGTTTTGGTGTTTCCACCTCCACAGACAACCAAGTTTGCAATGATAGAAATAATGATAAAGAAGGGACTACAAGCTACATAAGCAAAAGACACTACAAATAGTACGTGCTTACTCAACCAAACCGATAGAGAAGATAAGAGGACCTTACCACCTCCGTCCAAAGAACTCAAGGCTTGTGGAGAAGAAAATGAGAGGAACTCAAGCCTCTATTGCAATGGTGTTTGTCCTGCGCTCGCACTATCAGAGAGATGGAGTAATGGATTGCCACTATGGAGTATGAAGTGCTGCTACAAAGCTTGTGGATGGATGCTCAAAGTATGGAGAGAATGTGTCAACTTGTTCCAAACTTGAGAATGGATGAGAGAGTGAAGAATATGAAGGAAGAAGATGAAAAAAGGCCATATTCGAGTCGGCCAGCTATAGAAGGGTGTTACACTTCGACTTCCAATAGGAAGTGTAACATCTCTAAAGACTCCAACCATAGAAATCTTCCAGGGACATAAGCACACCACACAAATGTTTGCAAGTCACGTGGGTGTCCCTGACATAAACGCCCCCACCGACACACAAAGTAGGCACCAAGTATTATGTGAGCAATGGGCTTAAGTGGAATTAAGCCTCCGCATTAGGTTTTCTAAAGTGTAAGGGGGTAAAGGGGAATTTGTGTTAGGGGTGAAAATTCACACCTATACAGAGGTTCAAAAGAAGGCATCTAAATCTATATTTGAGGATAGCCCAAGGGCAAGATAGAGACTGTGTTGTCAATATTAGACCTATAGTTGTTGTTGAATTCTATGAAACACTGGATAAGGCATATGCAACTAGGAATTATGGACCACAAAGTATTTGGAACTATGATGAGATAAGGCTACAATTTGGGTGAAATGGTGCAATAATGGTGCTTGCCAAAAAGAGGAAAAAATTATTGCATATATTATCTTGAAGAGCCATGAGTGGATCACAATTTTGGCTTGTGTAAATTCTCTTGATCAAAAAATTCTAGGCTTTTACTTGTTTAAAAGAAAAATCACATCTAGAACTACATAATCAACAATGAGCCAAGAGCATGTATGGTTGTTCAGCCTCATGCATGGATGATGAAAGACCTTTTTATGAGATGGCCAAAACATTTTTCTATGCAAGTACCTAGGGGTTTCTCGCCCAACCATAGACACCTCCTCATATTTGATGGCCATGGTAGCCATGTAGCCTTTTTAAAAGGAAAAGCAAAGGTGCGGAAATGCTTTCCTAATGCTAATACAAGAGGAGAAGTGCAAAGACTAGTTTTGAAACTTCTTAAAACAACTGAAATGAAAAAAACACACGATAACAAGAGTAACAAAGAAAAAAAACAATCACTTAGAGATAAACCAGATTTACGTGGGAAAACCCTTTTAGGAAAAAACCCACCACATCAAGAGAAGACACTTTGTATTAAATTAAAATAAACTAAAAAAACAAAGCTCATAGTCAGGTCACTCTCTGATAGTTAGCTCACAGCAGCAGACTTGAGTTTTCATGCACTCACTGTTACAATGCCTTTTTCTTGTATACAATGAATACAACTATCCTCTCTCACTTCACCATCACCCTTAGTGACTATATATTGTAATCGACTATACAAGTCATACATTAGATTAATCATACCAACCAATCGCATGCCTTAATAATGCACCATTCACCCAATCAAGCAATCTGATCTTCTGACCGATATGCCCTACAATCACGCATCGGGCCGCCAAGGCATTAACTCTTGCCTTAAATGGATTATTTCATCATCCAAAACACGTCTTGCAATTACTGCTTTTACCGCTCTAGACTTCGACCAATCAAATGTTGATTGCTTGCCATGTGCTACCTCTTTATTTGTTCATCGCTTCCAGTCAAGTCTGACCGGTCAAGACAACTATCAAACATCTCTTACCGTGCTACCTCACTGAACCAAAGAGGCCACTATGGTATGGCGGTGTCACCAAGACACTGCTCCAAGGTTGATAGACCTTTGTTGTATGGTGGTGCCACTACCCAACCGTAGGTCCCTTCTAACACCCTTGTGGTACCGAGGTAGTGGCTTGTCTACTAACCTGTCAATTAACACTGCGTCACCACCGCGATCGAATCGACCTTCCATAGTATGGCGGTACCACCGCCAAACCGTGAAGTTGAGCAACACCTCACGCAGTATGGAGGCAACTGCCAGAACCTGCAGACAAACACACTGTGCTACCTTGCCCTGACCACAAGACCTCCACAGTAAGGAGGTAACTATTATCTCTGACCACCAAGGCTTATCGCGACATGGTCAAGAGGCCATCATGATGTGGTGGTAAGCGAACTTTGCTAACTATCATTGTTCACCATGGCCACCGTGCCACCAACAAGAACCCTCTATGGTAGGGAGGTAAGCCTTCACCCTAACTGCACCCATCAATCATGCTACTGCCAACCCAAGATTGAGACCCCATGGTATGGCGGTAACACTGCCCAACCGCAGATAGACCGATAGAGGCCCGCGGTAAGGTGGTAAACCACCATACCACGCCTCTAAGAAAATCTCTCAGTGGTAGAGAGGTAAAGACTAAGAAAGGTGATAATTTCACCAAGTCTTTTTAGAGGTTCAAGCCAGAAGTTGAGGCACCTGTTCCCAACAAGCTCCCACTTGACGAAGACTTTCTGGCTTCCTTTAGACTTCGAAAAATTACTAACAATCATAGGCCCCAAGGCCCATTGAATTTGTGCACCATTTGAACTTGTTTGTGCTCACTGGCTTTGTTAATGCATCTGCAACATTCTTCAAAGTGTCAACCTTTTCTAAACAAATCTTTCCATCTTCCACCATATCCCTCATGAAGTGATACTGCACATCAATGTGCTTTGTCCTGGCATGGAAAGTCGGGTTCTTTGCCAAACAAATGACACTCTGACTGTCACAACATATTGTAATATTCTTTGCATTAAAACCAATATCAGAGCACAATTGACTCAGCCAAAGTGCTTCTTTGCAAGCGTGTTTTGCTGCCATGTATTCAACCTATGTAGTGGATAAAGTGACTACAGCCTGCCGCTTGCTCATCCAAATGACTGCACCACCGTTTAACATGAAAGTGTATCCACTAGTGGATCTTTTGCTATCAATGTCTCATGCCCAATCAAAATAAACGTATCCATGAATGTTGAGTGTTCTCTATGATGCAACAAAATTTCCATGGTAACACAAAGAATATTCTCAAGCACCCTTTAAATATTTGAACACTCTCTTCACAACATCCCAATGTGATCTTCTTGGATTTTCTATAAAATGGCTGAGAACTTCAACTACTTGGGCAATGTCTAGTCTTGTACAAACCATTGCATACATTAGACTGCCAACATAACTTGCATAAGGCACCCTGGTCATGTCCTCCATCTTAGTAGTAGATTTTGGACAATCTTCAACAAACAGCTTCATTCCCTGCATAACTGGAACAACTAGCTTCTTGCAATCATCCATACCAAATCTCTCCAGAACTGTATTGGCATACTTACTCTGACTTACCCAGAGTTTTCTACTCGTTATGTCCTTGGTTATCTCCATCCCTAGAATATACCTTGCTGCACCTAGATCTTTCATTTCGAACTTTGTAGACAACTGAGATTTAAGATTAGAAATCATAGACTTACTATTTCCTATGAACAACATATCATCCACATACAGGGTAATAATAAGCACATGATCATTTTTAGATTTATAATAACACAATGATCAAATTTTGAACTCACAAATCCCATAGACAACACAAAAGTGTCAATTTTCTGGTACCACATTCTAGGAGACTACTTCAAACCATACAGATATTTCTTTAATTTGCATACCAGACTTTGTTTACCTTTTTCAATGAAGTTCTCAAGCTGGTACATATTAATTTCTTCTTCCAGTTCTCCATGAAGAAATGTTGTCTTCACATCCATCTACTCAATCTCTAAGTCATATGTTGCTCCCAATGACAATAGAAATCTGATAGATGTCATCTTTGCTATAGGGGAAAAAATTTCTCCATAATCAATTCCCTCTATCTAGGAAAATCCCTTTGCAACCAACCTTTCCTTATACTTTTCTACACTGCCATCTAGACCAGTCTTCTTCTTGAATACCCATTTATAGCCAATAGGCTTTCGCTCTTCAGGAAATGGTACCAAATCCTAGGTTTCATTTTTCTTCAATGAATCCATTTCTTCATTCATGGCTTCCAACCAGGAATTTGAATCAGACATGCAAATAGCTTCTTTTATAGTCCTAGGCTCATCAGTGCTAGTAATCAAAGCATAGGCATAGTTTGAATCTAACATAGAGAAACCATACCTATCAGGTTGTCATTTTTCACGTGTAGACCTTCTTACTGGTTGAGGTTGTGGTTCTTCATCTTCAGAACTCTCAGAGCTACTTTAAATCTCCTCAATTTCAGGTACACCATGTAGTTCCTATTTTTCTAGAGTTTGAGGAATCTGAACTACATCATTCTTCTTTTCTCTTTTATCTTTCTCTAGTTATGGATAAACTACTGAAGGTTTCAGCTCATGAAATATTACACTTCTATTGTACAAAACCTTCTCAGTATCAGGATTCCAAAGCTTATATCCTTTCACACCAATGCCATAGCCGATGAAGATACATTTAACAGCCTTGTTCTCCAACTTTGATATTTTCTCATTGGGCACATATACATATGCCTCATAGCCAAAGACATGAATATGTCTAAGAGAGGTCTTCTTACCAGACCACACTTCCAAAGGTGTCTTCTCAATAAGAGCATAACAAGGTGAACGATTTACTAGGTAGCCACATCATAGCCACAACCTCAGCCCAAAACTTATACTCCAGACTAGCACTGCTCAACATAATTCTCTCTTTCCATTAACATTATGTTCAACCTTTCAGCAACTCCATTCTGTTGTGGAGTATAAGGTGTAGTTTTATGCCTTTTAATCCCATGGTCTTTGCAGTACCTTTTGAATTCTGCAAAACAAAACTGACCGCCATTGTCCGTCCTCAAGCATTTGATTTTCTTTTCAGTCTGATTCTCTATCAAAGTTTTAAATTATTTAAACCAACTGAACACTTTTGATTTACTCCTAAGAAAGTATATAAATGCCCTTCTCAAATAGTCATCAATAAAGGAAACATAATATCTAGACTTTGATAACGAAGGAACATTAACTGGACCAAACACATCAGAATGAACATAATCCAATACACTAGAAGATTTATGAGGACTTGAATAAAATGATACACAGTGTTGCTTTCCATAAGTACAATGTTTGTAAAAATCAAATTCAAGATTACAATCATCAAACCCTTCAACAAGATTTTTATTTTTCAAGCTTTTTAAACCTTTCTCACCTATGTGACTGAGTCTATGATGCCACAAAATGGTCTTCTCTATTAGGAGTTTCACCTCCAAGGCATTTGCAACTAGAGAATCATCTTCATCTTCCTCTATAGGAACAACTTTGCTTGACTTTATAGAGGTGTTATTGCATTGAATATGATGTGCATTCAGCTTGTACAGAGTGTCAGTACGTACACCCTTAGCCAGCACCATTGCACCTCTATCCATCTTACATCCTTTACTAGAGAAAGAAACCTCCACACTAGCATCATTCAGCTTACTGACCGAAAGTAAGTTACGAGACAAACCTAGTATGTGCAGTATGCCACCAATCCCTTTGATTCTACTGTCAGGGAATTGTATTTTGACTCTTCCGTGGCCAAAAATATCCAATGTTGAATCACTCACTAGGTACACCTTTCCACCATCATAGTTCTCATACTTAGTGAACCATTCTCTATGAGAAATCATGTGAAAGGATGCACCCGAGTCAACCAACCAGACATCATCTAATGCCTGAGTTGCCAAGGTTGCAATGAAGACATCTACATCACTTTGAGAAGAGTCATTGTCTGAAGCATTACTCTTCTTCTTCTTCTCCTTACAATCCTTTTGAATATGACCAGGCTGCCCACAATTCCAAGATTTCACCTTGTACTTTTTACCAGGAGACTTTGATCTCCCTACAGATTTAGATTTGGACTTCTTGTCCTTCTTCTTGCCTTTCTCCCTCGATCTACCTCAAATAGCAAGGGCCTCTTTGGCCATCTTTGAAGACTTCCTCTGCATCTCTTCAGACAACAGTGAAGCAACAATGTCTTCCATCTTGAAAGTAGTGGTCATACTTCCAATAGCCATTAAAAGATGATCCCAAGTGTCAGGTAACGAACATAACAGGAGCATGCAATGATCCTCCTCCTCAATCTTTACACCCACAGATGCCAACTGAGCAACACTCATATTAAATGAGTTTAGATGGTCTGCAACAGATGCACCTTCTTCCATCTTCAAGGAGTACAAATTCTTCCACAAGAATAACTTATTTACTAGAGACTTTCCCTGATAAATATCACCAAGCTTCTTCCATAATGAAGCTGTAGACTTCTCCTCATAGATGTTCAGGCATATAGAATCAGCCAGACTAAGTCTTATCAGATCTCTCACTTTTCTATCTGCAAGGTCCCAATCTTCTTGCTTCATACTTTGTGGCATAGTTCCAGACACAGCAACCTAGAGGTCTCTATCCACAAGAAAGTCTTCCATTTTGAGTTTCCATAACTCAAAGTTGCCACCATTGAATTTTTCAATCTTTACTCTACCTGATGTACTTGCCATCTCAAACATAACTAGGTTCTAACTTTACAATACTCCCACTAGAACAATATTAGCACAAAAAACCAACCTTACTAACAAGGATAACACAACTGGCTAGGCTCCAATACCACTTGAAAGGAAAAGCAGAGGTGCGGAAATGCTTTCCTAATGCTAATACAATAGAGGAGAAGTGCAAAGACCAATTTTAAAACTTCTTAAAACAACTTAAATGAACAAAAAACGGGATAAAAAGAGTAACAAAGAAAAAAAACAATCACTTAGAGATAAACCAGATTTACGTGGGAAAACCCTTTCGGGAAAAAACCCACCACACCAAGAGAAGATACTTTGTATTACACTTAAATAAATTACAAAATAAATCTCACAGTCCTCACTCTCTAATAGTCATCTCACAGTAGCAGACTTGATTTTTCATGCACTCACTATTACAATGCCTTTTTCCTACATACAATGAATACAACTATCCTCTCTCACTTCACCATCACCCTTAGTGACTATATAATGTAATCGACTATACAAGTCATACATCACATTAATCATACTAACCAATCGCATGCCTTAATAATGCACCATTAACCCAATCAAGCAATCTAATCTTCTAACCGATCTACCCTACAATCACGCATTGGGCTGCCCAGGCATTAACTCTTCTTTCCTTAATCAGATTCTTTCGTCAGCGGAAACACATCTTGTAATTACTGCTTTCACCACTCTATATTTTGACCAATCAAATATTGATTACTTGCCACGTGTTGCCTCTCTATTTTTTCGTTGCTTCCAGTCAAGTCTAGTCAGTCAACACAACTATCAAACACCTCTTACTATGCTACCTCACTGAGCCAAAGAGGCCACCGTAGTATGGCGATGTCACCGCGGCACTGCTCCAAGGTTTACAGACCTTCATGGTATGGCGGTGCCACCACCCAACCGCAAATCCCTTCTAACACCCTCATGGTACTGAGGTAGTGGCTTGTCTACTAGCTCGTCGATTAACACCACGTCACCGCCGAGCTCGGATCGACGTTCCATGGTATGGTGGTGCCACCGTCTAACTGCGAGGTTAAGCAACACCTCCTGCGGTATGGAGGTAACCGCCAGAACCTACAGACAAACACATCACACTACCTCGTCCAGACTGCAAGACCTCTACAGTAAGGAGGTAACCGTTATCTCTGACCGCCAAGGCTTACCGCACCGCCGTGACATGGTCAAGAGTCCATCACAGTGTAGTGGTACGTGAACTTCGCTTTAGAACTGTCATTGTTCAAGCCAGAAGTTGAGGCACCTGTTCCCAACACTTTTCTACCATTTTCAAAGCAAGAGCACTAGGAATTGACTAGTTTACTCTACCATTCCATAGATACACAGGTTGGAACCACTTGATGTGAGTATATTTTCCTCTTTCAATTCACATTTCAAAAGGGAAAGAGCAGCATGGAATACTAGACATCCAAATTTGGAGATTAGAAGGGCATAATTGGCTACTCTTAGCATCCTTGATTTTGAGAAGGCATTGATAGTTAGGAACATAACATATGGGTTCAAGAGGATAGTTATTTATCCTCTTAATATAGATGAATTGGTGAATGAAATGAGTCTTAGCAAGACATTTAAATTTTCTACCCTCAAGGACTGCTACTGAAAAACATTCTCATTCTATCTAGCAATGGTTTGCTACCAACTAAAGGTGACTGTATAGATGGAAAATAGAACTGACAGATCAACAAAGTCCACTTGAAGTAGTCAAATGTGTAGACCACCAAACTCCACCACAAACTTCAAGTTTATCAAACCACCAATCACCACCAACAATAGTTTTGGGAGTGAAAAATAGTATTGCAAACATCTTTATTTCCTTACTGATTCCACCTAAGAAGGATGTGAAGCTAGATCAAAATCTTATAATTCCTTCTCCACCACACACCATGGGCCCAAATAGATTAGTTCATTTTTATGCTAATTGGGGAGATAGTCAAGCTGAGCAGTTTGGAGACGAATTGGACAAAATAGTTAGTTAGGTGTAGGAAACAAATTATAAGGATTCAATGGAGCCATTGGGAGGCCCAAGAACATCACACCTCTCCTAATTCTTGAAGCTACCTGTTCATGTAGTCAAAGACAAGTCCAATTAGGTACCTGACCATGGGATTAAACTTATAAGATGATCTTAACTCCTCGCCACTAATGACTACATGGTGTTGCTAAATGAGCAAGATGACAGGAAGAAGGAAATTTAGCTACTGAAAGAAAAGAAGAAGAAATAGATTGAACAACACAAGATAGAAAGAATTACAACAAAGGAGTTGAAGGAAAAATTGTGAATTGAAAGAGAACAACAATGAGTAGCAATAGAGGTTGAAAGAGAACTACAAAAGAAGGAGATGAAGCAGAAAAGGGAGCAATAAAGGATTGAAAGGGAAGTTGAGAAAAAGAGAAAGAATTTGGAGAGGGCTAGAAAAGAGGTAGCAAGGGAGAGGTGACTTAGCAACCCTCTAAATCCCTTGCTTGACTATCATAAGATATTCATAGAATTTGTGTCTATTCAATGCCCCCAATATTGTCCACCATCTCCTACCCCTAGTATTAGCCAACCATTTCAAAGTTGGAGTCCTAATCATTCAGAGTCTTATCCATGCTCACCTACCCCAAGTGTTACCCAACTAATTTCAAATTTGGAGTCCTACTCGTTCACGGGCCATAAACAATACAAAAGATAGCTTACATTCAGATTTCACCTTTCCAAGTTTTTTTACTTGAATGTTAAGCAAGAATATTTTTGTTGTGATTGTTTTGAAAGTTTCCAATCGATGTAATTTTCTAACTAATTGTTAGATTGGGAACAATTTTTTTGTGATTGTTTTGAAGGTTTTTAATAGTATTGTTGGGATGTTTTTCAAGGTTTGTAAATTGAAACAATAGTACGATATGAATGCAAGCAACATATTCCTACATGTTACATTCACTAATTTTTAGTCACTATAATTGAAGAGCCAACAAAACATACATCTAATTAAGTTGAATGTAAATGAAGAAGACTATAAGAAACTTATGTATGTATTTATCTTTGCAATATATATACGTATATATACATATATGAATATATATACATATACATGTATGTATACATATACATATATACATATGTATATATACATATATAGTTATATATCTACATACATATCTATCTATCTATGCAATATATGTATCATAATTTTGTATCAGAAAGGGTTCGAAATGTTTGTACTATACACCTATTTGAAGTTATATATAAATTTTAGTATGCTATATCAAAAATGGTTGGAAATATTTCTACCATACTTTTGTTTGAAGTTATATATAAATTTCATAATGCTATATCAAAAAGTGTTGGAAATATTTGTACCATATTGTTGTTTGAAGTTATATATACATTTCATAATGTTGTATTAGAAAGTTTTGGAAATATTTGTACCATAGTGTTGTTTGAAGTTATATATAAATTTCATAATTTTGTTTCAAAAATGCTTATAAAAGATTTAGGATTCAACCATTATCACAATTAGCTATACGAGAGAGGGGTCGATATTGAGTACATACATATGCATACATATGTACATATGTGTACATATGTACATATACATATGTACATATATATGTATATAAATATACATATACATATGAATATGAATATGTATATGTATATGTATATACATATACATATGTAAGAGTGAGTGCAATTGAAGAAAAAAGTAACCATGCATCTAATTGAGTTGATTGCAAATGATCAAGAGTGTGTGTGCAATGAATAAAAAAATGCATGTTATACTATCATGTCCCCAATTCCAACTCTTACAATTAAGAGAATGATACAAACTGTAACAACAATTTCATACATGTAAGAGTGAGTATAATTGAAAAATAAACTAACCGTGCATCTAATTGAGTACATTGAAAATGATCAAGAGTGTGTGTGCAATGAAAAAAGAAATGCATGTTATACTACCATATCCCAAATTCTAACTCATATAACCCTTAGGTGATCATGTTAACTGATTATACATATGAATGTATGGACATACAAATAACAAACCAAGTGAAACCACATATTCAAACATGTAAATATAATTGAAGAACAAACAAACCATGTATCTAATTCAAATGAATGCAATAATCAGACATGATTTTTTGAAGTCTTTGATAGTGTTAAACTATGTTGCAGTAGTCATCAATTCACTTTGAATGGTAGACTGAAACATAATTGAACAAGGGGAGAATTCGAAAACCACATCTGATTATTGTTAATTGTATCTATATTCAACAATTCTTTAGGGAGAATTGATATTTTAATGAACTTCTAATGGTAAGCTATGTTGTAGTTGTTCAAAATTCCCTTTGAATTGTGAATTGCAACATAGCTTACCTTGAAAGCCCTACGAAAAACCAAATACCCTAAATGCATGTTATACTATCATATCCCCAATTCTAACTCTCATAATTAAAAGAAAGATATAAAATAAAACAACAATTTCATACATGTAAGAGTGAGTGTAATTGAAGAACAAAATAACCATGCATCTAATTGAGTTGATTGTAAATGATCGAGGGTGTTTGTGCAATGAAACAAAAGATGTATGTTATACTCTCATATCTCCAATTCTAAATCTTACGATTAAGAGAATGATACAAAGTGAAACAAAATATTCATATGTACATAAGCTTTGAGTGTAATTGAAGAACAAACTAACCATGTGTCTAATTGAGTTGATTGCAAATGATCAAGGGTTTGTGTGCAATGGAACAAAAAATGCATGGTATACTATCATATCTCAATTCTAACTGTTACAATTAAGAAAATGTTACAAACTGAAACAACAAATTCATACATGTAAGAGTGAGTGTGATTGAAGAACAAACTAACTAACCATGCATTTAATTGTGTTGATTGCAAATTATCAAGAGTGTGTGTACAATGATACAAAAAATGCATATTATGATATCATATCCCCAATTCCAACTCTTACAATTAAGAGAATGATACAAACTGAAACAAAAATTCTATATGTAGTATTGAGTGTAATTTGAAGAACAAAGTAACCATGCATCTAATTGAGTTGATTACAAATGATCAAGAGTGTGTGTGCAATGAAAAAAATAATGCATGTTATACTATCATATCCCCAATTCTAACTCTTACAACTAACAGAATGATACAAACTAAAATAACAAATTCATACATGTAAGAGTGAGTGTAATTGATGAACAAACTAACCATGCATCTAATTGAGTTGATTGCAAATGATCAAGAGTGTGTGTGCAATGAAACAAAAAATGCATGTTATACTATCATATCACCAATTCTAACTCTTACAATTAAGAGAATGATACAAAGTGAAACAACAAATTCATATATGTAAGATTGAGTGTAACTAAAGAGAAAACTAACCATGCATCTAATTGAGTTGATTGCAAATGATCAAGAGTGTGTGTGCAATAAAACAAATAATGCATGTTATACTATCATATCCTGAATTCTAACTCTTAAAATTAAGAGAAGGATACAAACTGAAACTGTTGGAAAAACAAGAAGATACAACTGAGAGGGGGGGTGAATCAGTTGTAACGGAATTTAACCTTCTAATCAAACTTATTAACCTTTAATTCCATATCCGATGATTAACAGAGAAAGAAAGAATTAAGTAACACATCATAGACACATGAACACCAATATTTTATACGTGAAAACCCTATTAGGGGAAAAACCACGGTGGATGTTAGTCCATAAGATTATACCCTGTTAGAAGTATAATGAAGAATGAATAGGGAATGCACTTGCATTCAGGCACACTGCCTAAAGCTCACTGCTCAAAGGAAGGCTCACTTCCTTACATAAAATGATCAGATTAAAACCATCTAATAAGGATGAATTGAAAAATTGGCATCTCCAAAAGCCTGATGACAGTTCTAGTTAGGTACATAAAACTTCTTCTCACTATGCTCAATCTCTTTTTCACTCTGCTCTGCTTCTAAATGATTTGATCTTTATTCACACATGTATTTCGCACATACATACCAAGCACACACCTTGAGCATCCTCAAAACAAGGAAAACAACCTTTCTTATAAATCTGCTACACGGATTTACATCAATAACAGTGTCGGCCTCAAATAAAGAATAAATTACAACTATCGGCGTCAATACATCAATAATTTTTTATTCGCACCAACATCAATCGGTCACAACATAGTGAGGACCCAAAACAACATCCTTGAACATTCCAAACAATAAAAGATTAATTCATAAGGATCTACAACATGCTATACTCATCATGTCGACCAAGAACATGGAAACACCAATACTCGACGGAAAATTCTTCGACCACGATCACATCAAACAATGCAAACATACCAAATTAATAGAGCATGATCTAGAAACATCTAAGGATGTCATAGGAACATAAACAATGATTCAATATATTATACTTGCAATCTCATCTTCCAAAAACATTTACTACAGTAGTCGAATAACTATAGGAACACAGAACTTCATAACTTCCTCAATACTTGATGTGTACCATTGAAACTTGTGGACAACATACTAGATAGTCTCAATAATAAACCCTTTGATGCGCATTTTCAGACCTTCAACGTACAAAACTATTCAATATTTTGACCTTCTCAGCTCCATTGGCTGCCTAGAATATGTTTATTACAATTTTCTCAATATCCTCAACATATACAGCCTTAAGCATCACCAATGCTAATAGTGTTGACATCAATGACAACCACATATTAGCAGTACAACCACAACATCCAACAAAAACAACAAATTCATACATGTAAGAGTGAATGTAATTGAATAAAAACTAACCATGCATCTAATTGAGTTGATTGCAAATGATCAAGGGTATGTGTTCAATGAAACCAGTGATGCATGTTATACTATCACATCCCCAATTATAAATTTTACAATTAAGAGAATAATACAAATTGAAACAACAAATTCATACATGTAAGAGTGAGTGTAATTGAAGAACAAACTAACCATGCATCTAATTGAGTTGATTGCAAATGATCAAGGGTATGTGTGCAATGAAACAAGTAATGCATGTTATACTATCACATCCCCAATTCTAAATTAAAAATAAAAGAATGATATAAACTGAAACAACAAATACATTCATGTAAGATGGATCAACAAAATGATACTAATATTTGGAGTCATTTTCTGATACAGTATTATGATATTTATATATAACTGGAGAAACAACCAAATGATACTAATATTTGGAGCCCTTTTGTGATACAACATTATGATACTTATATATAACTTCAACTAGCATTTTCATATGAATTGAAACAACATTGTCATACTTGTGAAAGTAATTGAATATAAATTAAAGGATACATTGAATTCATTTAAATGTAAATGAACAAGGCTAAATGTAACATCAATTTCTATATCTATGCCATATGTATATGTATGTCTATAAGTTGGATATTTATATTAACAGTGTTGGAACATTATCATATACTCTGTAGTTGAGGGTTTCATGCACCTCTCTTTTGGTCGAGTATGTCTATGTGTTTATGAAAGTTGCCCGAAATGTGTCTATGTGTGTGTGAAAGTGGCATGATATGTGCCTATGTGTTTGTGAAAGTGACTCTATGTATGTATGTATGTATGTATTATAATTTTCCATACATACACACATACATATGAATTGACATATGTATGTATGTATAATAATTTTCCATACATACACACATACATATGAATTGACATATGTATGTATGTATGTATATATGTATCATATACACACAGACATACATACATACATACTTATGGAAATTCATATGTATGTATGTATGTACCAAATACACACAAATACATACATAATCATTTATGTATGTATATATGTATTGTAATACATACATAACATTATAATGTTTATTAAATAATACTAATATGCTATATATAATGTTAATATGTTATTTATAATATTAAAATGTTATATAAATTTAGAAAACTAAAATGATTACAAAATTTAGATAACTAAAATGATTACCAAATTTAGATAATGAAAATGATTACTAAATTTACATTGAAAACCGTATAAGTGCAAGTAAAACATGTTAAGAAAAATTCACCGTACCAGTAGAGCTGAATCTACTATGGACATGGCTAAGAGGACAATGGGAGAGTGGGTATTGTTGGGCGAGGGGTTCACAGTAGTTGAGGACACAGTCAACCAAACTATAGGTGCATTAAACCCTTAACAAACCACCTGATGAAACCCATTAATGGTATGCATATATATCCACAGTTGACAAAAATATAGGTCCATGATACCCTTAACAGGGAGAGTTGCATGCATCGTTTATAGACAATGCAATATGCATTTACTGTTATTTTTTTGATCAACTGTGTGTATATATGCACACATATATATACATATATGCATGCATATATATATTTATGTATTCATATATATACATAGTCGGCCATAATATAGCTACAAAAACCCTTAACAGTGAAGTGTATAAGAACTTAAAATACTGTCAATATACATATACAAAATTTTGAGGTACAAAACTTAAAATTGAAGCCTATATTATGGTCGAGTGTGTGTATATGAGTGTATACATAAATATATATGCATATATATTTGTGTATACACACAATTGCCCATATATGTATACATATATGCATATATATTTTTGTATACACACATATACACATAGTTGGCCACATAAATATATATATATGTGTATACACATAGTTGGCCATAATATAGGTACAATATTGCTACAAAGAACATTTCTTCAATGTATTTGTCTGTATACATATACAAATATATATATATATATATATATATATACACACACACACACACACACAAGAAGCCATAATATAGTTGCAAGAAAGCTTCAAGATTCGAACATATCATAACTTTTTTTAGAAGCTATTTACAAAAAAAATGCAAGTAAGTTCAAAAAAATTATTGCAATTGACAAATTTTTCCATTGTGAGGTTGGAACACAACTCACCTACCTTAATAGAAGTTACAAGTTTTTTCTTTTGGCAATAGAGGTGTTCAAAAACATAGAAACTGTGAAGTGAGTATCACCACCACTTGTCCATACCCTCACCACCATCAACCTTGAGCTAAACCAACACTGGTCCTACAAGTAATGATGTAAAGTGTTGAATGTTACCATGAATGGCATATCTCTGAAGCTAATGCATGAGATAGTAAATGAAACACATGCAGAGGTGGTAAGGAAAACGTCGATGGCGGAGGAATGTTGGGAATTAAATGCACATTTACTAGGAGTTAAGTGACCCAGTACTAGCATCGTGGGAAACCATGAAGTGAATAACATGTGTCCACAATTGGTTGATGCCAAATTTGGGCTCCAATTTTCTGGATTTTGAAAAACGGTATGAAAAAGTTGGAAAACGTGCGCAAATTTCTCCCTACTAATTTTTATCAATTGCCAGGTGAACTATTAAGGGATTGGTAAAAAAAAATTATGCCGAGATGAATGTTGTGAATGTGGACCCCTCGCTCAATATCGCCCTACCCACCACAGGTCCCTTACCCTTACACTTGTTTCTTCTTGAAACTCCAACAACTATTGGTAATGAGATGGAAACACCTCATCATTTAAGACTTCCACATAATTTGGAGTATTATTTGTATAGTTTGGCTTTGGATTAGGTAGTCTTTATAATAGATTTGATTTTCAAAATAATGAACATAATGAGAGAAAGAAAATGATGTAGGAGAGAGGGGTCTATAATGGAACATCCTATATAGGGGACGTCAAATCTGTAATAGATTTTCTTTTTTGTTTACTTTATGGATAAAATGTTTTACAATTGAATATTAAGGTGCTCCACTGTGAGGGTACTGAGGAATACTTACATTCCCACTATTGGACCCAGCTCTACTATGGATCTCTCTCCCCTAATATGTTGTACATTAAAATGACTTTGTAACTCTTATTGTGCATGTCCTTAGATATTCATGCACTTTAAACATTGCAGACTTGTGATATTGCTATCAAGATTCAACTGTGTAGTTATACGAGTCAAACTCATTGACCCATGTTCCATGAGTAGTTGTTCACAAGAACCCATCTCTCACGATAATGAATGGTCCACTTAACACTCAGCATCTAGGTGATGCTCACAGAAGCCTTCTGTGAGCATCACCTAGATGCTGAGTGTTAACTGGACCATTCATTTCTGTGAGAATCACCTAGATGCTGAGTGTTAAATGGACCATTCATTATCATGAGAGATGGGTTCTTGTGAACCACTACTCATGGAACATGGGTCAATGGGTTTGACTCGTAAAACTACATAGTTGAATCTTGATAGCAATATCACAATTGAGAAAAATACCTCCTACTTATCCAATGCACACTTCTCAAACTTGGATTGGTTCCTCATCCGAATTCTTAATAACAATTTTCAATTTACAAATTCTCGGTTTAAAAGTCGTTCAACCCCGTTCGCCAATGCCAACGCTGAGTCGTGGTTTTACAATTAATTAATAAATACGATCGAATGTGCAGTGTGATACTATTCCTGAGCGCATTAGGTTTCTGCTTATTTATAGGCCATTCTCATCATAGTTTGTATGAATTAGAGAAAGCCATCAACACATTCCTCATCTCTAATTCCGGTGACCAGCTGAAACATGCAGCAGCATCAGAAGCCGAGTCTTGGTGGTCGCTGGGGAGATATGCGGGTAACCACTCCTGGGAAGGCCTGCTTGATCCCTTCGATGCCACTCTCAAATCTGAGATACTCAGATACGGTGATTTTGCACGTTTATGTTACAGTCTTATAGACAATGATCAAATAGTTGAGGAATCCAATAATTTGCAGGAAGGTGGCTAGAAAATTACGGACTATATTTTCTACAATGTTCGCCCGTCGATGTCCTACAGTCGACATCCTATTGGCTTTATTGCCGTTTGCACTGACGAAAATGAAATACGGAGACTCGGACGGCGTGATATAGTTGTTGCGTTTAGAGGAACCAGTAAACCAGGCGAATGGATTCAGAATCTTAAAAGACAAAGTAGTTCCTTGGCAAGATTCAAAGCCTGCCGTTGGGATATGCAAGGGATTTCTGGGTTATTATAAAGACAGAGGCGCGTACAAATGTGACAGCAGCCCAAGAGACGTTATTGAGGGTAAGATTAGTGGGATACTGGAAATGTATAAAGGGCAAAGGTTGAGCGTAACAGTTTTGGCACACAGCTTGGGAGGTGCCCTCGCAACAATGAGTGCATATCATATCAGACTAATGTGACCTTCAATACCCGTCACAGTCTTCACCTTCGCTTATCCGCGGGTGGTTAATCGAGCCTTCGCCGATGATATGGAAGAGATTGGAGTTAAAGTGCTGCGAGTGGAAATGAAGGGCGATTTGGTTCCTAAGGTGCCTGGACTTTTTTGATTGAGAAAATAGACAAAGCAGTGGCACGCGGCCTTGAAGGACACAAATTTCTGGGACAGTGGGCATACTGTCATGCTGGCATTCGGCTGGATCCTTGCTCTTCCCACGACTTATCATTTTTTTCTCATTTATCAAGAAGAATGGAAAGTTTAGTTCAACGACTTTGACCTTCATGATATTTGTAATATCTTAATGTCTTATTTTTAATGTATTAATCAAGAGCAGCAACATCACATCCTAAATTCAACTAACCATTTAATACTAAATTAAATTAAAATGTATATATACTCAAAGTCAATGAAATTATATTCAAGAAAAAGTTTGAATATAATATATTATTTTAATTTTTAATATTAAAAGATTTTAGAGAAAATAACTATTTAATATTGAATATTTTTACCCATCAACATTTTAGTGATGAATACGAAATATTTATATTAAAAAGTCATATAGTTTAAAATTAAGAACAAGTTGTGTCATTAAAATGTGTGAAATGATTTTGATTCTCCTAAAATTACGACAAATTATTTCAACCAATAAAATTTCATCATCTTCTACCATTATCTTCTACCATTAACAATATGGTTCGTAAGTCTTTGGTACAATAATCTATTATGCTTAAAAAATGATTAATAAAATAAACCATTTTATGCTTAAATTATCAATCTACTTCTAAATATTGTATTCTCAAAACTAAACTCTACACCCTACAACACCTACTCATTTAAATAGGAAAAAATTAATGAAATTCGGTTAATAAATTCAAGAATTTAAATATTGTAGACACATAAATCCACACCACAAAAAGTTGCTTTACAAATTTGGGTGTAACTTATTACTCACACATTGGATTTTTTATTTTTTAGAGGAATTGGAAAGCTTGTTTGGTGGCCTATGCAACTGATCAAGTCATTTTTCAAAATTTTGCTCCAAAAATTAGGTACACATGTTTCAATTTTCACTTTCTTTTCAAACTTGAAATCCTTAGAACTTTTGCATACAAAATCATTCTTTAGTGATATTTTTTAAATCCATCAATGAATTGGAAGGAATACATTGATACAATCTCTTTTTATTTAGACTATCTTATTTGGTGTGTTTGATTATATTTGAAATTGGGCTTCAAATTTACTTTTCACATTTTGATTTGGGATCTCAAATAAATGTGTATCTTTTATCCCCAACATCCACTTATATATCCTCTCCTCTTGCACTCTAGAGTGGTATTGAGGATAAAAAATAAGTTATCTTATTTTCTCTTTTAGGGGGGATGCCCAGGGATTTGATCACCCTAAGGGATGACCTCAATTCTTATATTTTGGTGGATTATAAAGAGTGGGAAGTGAATCAAAATATGCACCTTTTGGAAGTGGAATGTTTTCAATCTAGGCTAATCCTAAAAAGAAATTATACCATGGAGAAGTGAAGGTGGAGATTGGGTTATCCTCTCCTCTTGACTATTTGAAAATTTTCCCTTGCATATATGGATTTGGCCTCACATACCCATGTGGTATATATAGGATATACCCTAGTTGAGTTTTAGAAGCCTAGCTTGAAAAAAAATTGTCATCTTTTCTTGTGTTGCCTTATGCCTACGAGGATTGATAAACCCACTTAAGTTAGGCTTGTTCATGTGTATTATGTTTAAATATTTAGATCACCTTCTCCGCTTGAAGGAAAAAGGTGACACATATCCAAATTGAGCCATAGGATTTTTATTTTACATTACTCCTTTGTGTTTTTTAATCTCAATCAAAAAATCAAAAAACACTAGAAAACTCAAATATTCCAAAAAATCTAGAAAACTCAAGTAATCGAAAAAAGCTAAAAATTTCAAAAAGCCAAAAATAATTAAAAAGCTAAAAACCCCCCAAAAAATCCAAATATTCTATAAAAAAATAAAAAAAATATCATGTCTTTGTTTTCTTAGGTTTAGGTGTCCATCTCCAAGTCAAAATTTTAATTTAATCACCCCCAATACTACAAATCCACATCATCTCCATCCTCCAAATATTTTGTTTATGAATTCCTCAAAGGACTCCAAGCAAAGAAACAAGCACAAAATCCACATCAAAAATTTGTAGACTCATGTCACCCCACTCAACCATCTAAGGCAATTTTATTGATGAGGTTGTCACTCACTGAATCCCCAACAATCCCACTCCAAAATACTAACATCATCCAACCAATTGAAACTATAAAACCCAAATCCTATGAACATCATGCATCTCCTACCCTTGCATCCATCCAATTTACAGATTCTATCCAACACTCCTCCCCATGAAACCATCCACAAAAAATGAACTATATCAATCCCTTAATCCAAAGCATGCTATCATGGATTACCCCACATATCAAGATTAATTATCCCCATCCACTCCATCACATTATCCCCTCCCTCCCCTTCCATCTCATGATAAAGTTATCCCTTCCACTCCATTCAATGGTCCCCTTCCATATCAATATCCAATCATCCCTTCCATGCCATCTCATGCTCCCTCTCCAAAACACTTGATCAAAGAACTCCTTCCACCCCATCACCCAATCCCCTTCCATCTCAAGATAAAATTACCTCATCCACCCTATCCCATGATCCCCTTCTAAATCAATATCAAAACATTCCTCCTAGTCCCCCTCATGATCTCCTTTCATCTCAATGTCCCAACATTCCCTCTACTCCATCTCATAATCCCTTTCCAAATCAAGATCAAAGCATCCCTTTCACTCTATTTTACTATACCTTTTCATATCAAGATCAAGACATCTCTTCCATTTCATCCAATGATCCTCTTCCTATTCAATATCAAGACATGGTTTCATTGTTGCTAATTTGATTAAGAGTTGTTGAATTGTTTAAGGATTGTTGATCTTCTTACAACACTGAATTTTCTTTGTACTAAAGGGTTTAGGTTTTGAAGATACTAATTTAATCCAACCCTCTCAGTATGAGGGTGTATTCAACACTAGTAAATTCTATGATGTTACAAGAGAGACCAACTATGAAAGAATAAAGTTATTCTATCAAAGGATGCAAATGATATATTACAATTGGATTAATTTATAATGAGAACCCCTTGGATATATATCTAAGGTTAGACAAGATATGATAAGTATCTTAATCCTATACCATGAGACCTACTAGGTGAATTAACTAGGTAAAACACCATATTCACACCAACAAATATCCATCATGATCAATAGTGAGGTGGAAATAACATATCACATTCATAGCATGGTTACCAAAATGTGGTGGTGCAATGCCAAACATTATGTACAAGAGGTGTTAAGTTTTTTGGTTTATTTTAATTATTGAAAGGAGAAAATTTTCTCAAAGGAATGTCTTGTTATGGTGGTAGTTTTATATACAAGGGATCTACCTCTCAAAAAATTTAAATTAATTTTCTAACTTATATAAAAGAGGATTAGTTAAAGAATATTTTGAAGTAGATGTGGATATTTTACCTTTCTAGATTTCTCTATTCCACTTACCAATAGTAAGTAAGTTACCCTCGATCTCAATTACCATTGTTTGAGTGTCACTAAAATAAAAAACACCAAATATTCTGAAATATAAAATAACATCCAAAGGTTGTGGATTAATGAAAATGTAATTTTAATTTTCACATATGAGTCTCTTTTCTTATTCAATCGTATTAATGAGTTTGATAACTTTGGCAACAAATTCCCTCATCCTCTCATGCATTCATTTTTTATTTGAGTTAATTATGTCGATAAGTAATGCTTATTTCAATAATATTAAATATTTCTTCAAATTTTATTTTTATTTTATTCTATTTAGATATGGAGCTTGGCAATCAATGGTGAAACCAATCTATTTTGTGACATCAACCTAGGGTCCAATGAATAATAAAACTAACACATATTAACATGTTGGATTCCTACTATTGGAGTTGCAACCATGAATTTTGATGTGTGTTCCTCCCTAATTACTTTTCCATCCCCTTTGAATTTCGTAATATTTTTGCATCAACATTACATAATATCATGTAATTGGTTTTAGAGGGCTAAGGGTCTAATGCTACATACGAAGTCACAACAAGTTGAGAAACCATATCTAGAATATTTACATTAATGGGTACACCAATTTTATGTAATAAACAATCTTAGATAAGGCATGAACGATCAACAACTAATTTTGTAGGAGATGAATAAAGACTAAGAGTCTGGGAATTTCTATGACCACTTGGCATGAATAAAGTGAAATCATATTCTTCACCCAAAGAATGAAATGGATCTTGAAGGCCTTTCTTATCACATCTTGTAAACCTCTTGGTAGATATTTTGCTAACAAACTTCTCAATATTTGTGCACAAGTTGAGTGTATGGGGCAAAAACCAACACTCTTTTAATGATAATATGGAATCTTACTCTAATAATATTTATATTACCTTCTTTGCTTATGTCTTTTCTAAGGTCCACTGCATTCAACACATTGTGACTTGATGATACTGTTGATTATATCTTCTACACCTCCAAGAAAGAGTTCAAAATTCCATTATAATATCTTCTTGTTCCATGTCTAAACAATTTATATCATGCTATAAACTAGATAACCATTACACTAGATCATCATATATGTATGAATTTATTTGCCTTTGATTTTAAAATAGGACTATTTGTATGACAAGATTGGAGTCCCTAGTAGAGTCTTTTGGCCCCACAGTTGTTGTTGCACCAAAAGGTTCACATGTAAATGCCCAATACAACTACCAGAGTTAATGGATCCATGGGAGGCAGTTAGTCCATATCACAAATCTCGAGGGGAGTGCTGACCATTTGCCAACAATCTCCTCCTCGGTGCAAGCCGAGGGGATTCGAACCCGACGCCTTTGGCTCTGACACCAATTGTTGGCCCTATGGTTGTCATTACACCAAAAGGTGACTTGTTAATGCCCAACACAACCGCCAGAGTTAATGGATCCACGAGAGGCAGTTAGTCCATGTCATGAATCCCAAGGGGAGTGTTGACCATTTTTCAACAGAGTGACCAAGAAATCTTTTGGTAAATAATTTTTTATGTCAAATCTAAATAGTTAATAGGATAAACAACCCTCCTCCTAATAGTGAAGCTACCTTTATTGAAAATCAAAATTGTGAACAAAAAATAAATTATATATTTTACAAATTTATTTTTTAGGGTGTTTTTTATAAGTAAAAACTTCATAAAAAATTTTGATACATAGACTTTCTACATAGAAAACAAATTTTGACATAAATATTTAATCATTAAATTTTAAAAATAATGAAATATGTAAATTGAAGAAATATAAAATAAAGTTTGGAAAATCCACACATGATAAATAATATTATAAAGTTAATAAATAAGCTCAAATAATTCATTATATTGATTGAAAAGAAAATAGTACAAATTTTCAATGTACATACCACTACTTGAACTTGTAGGTATACATAGTGATCAACCCTATAACAAGCTCTGTTAACCTTCCCACTTCTGCTTCGGTCAATAGACCCTGATTAGCAATTAAATGATCAAGAAAAGTTGCATATTTTTCTTGAAGAAACACTCTCTATAGAGATTGACAGTGATCGCATATCTTCTTTGTTTTTTAACCTTATCACCATCCACCGTGTCGTAGATGAGTCTGTGGTCGGGGTTCTTGTCATAGGTAGAGATGGCCTTAATGGCATCCGCTGCAAAACAGTCTTTCAACAGTTATTGTGCCATTAGCTTACCGATCATTTTCCTTCTCACTGATCGCACAATGTTGGGCAGAAAGAAGGATTTTAGGAAAAAGTAGATACATCTAACAAAAGATACTAGATAGATGTGGGCAATGCAACAACTTGAACTATCTTATTGTTATCATCACATCATTAATATACGGTAAATTTATCGTCAGTAATTCATCAATGGAAAATTTTCTGTGAGCAATTCATCGTCACGGAAAGTTCACCGACAGAAAATATTAATACGGTTAATTTTCCGCCGTGGTGAACTGCTCGTGATGAATTTTACTTAGTGGTGAATTTTCCATGACAATGAATTGCTCGCGGTGAATTTTCTTAGAACCATCATTAACATGTCTTATGCAAGAAATCTTCCAAGATCATGTGTCCCAAATCTATATTTAAGATGCTTCTAAATGAACATAAGATTTTTTTTGAGGGCACCCATATGAATTCGTAATTTATTTCTTTAGTCTTGGAAGAATTCATGTAGGAGTGCTATGGAAGGTTTTGTTTTTAGGTTGTAAGATAGGATTTGGTGTCCAATCAACAATTTAGTTGGGTGCATCAAAAGTTAAGTTTGCAGAGTATAAGTGTTGTGGGACTATGAAGAATAGGAGCAATCTTGCAAGTTGAAATGGTTTTTAGGATGCTAGAAGGTTCTAAACTTCTGAAATATTCATATTTTGCAATATTTTGTGGTGCAGAAACAAGGTAACTTGCTTGAATATTGTAGTGATACATGCGATGTTGGAGATTATATAAAAGATGGATGTATACAATCTCAAGCCACAATAAAACTTTAATCACAAAAACACTTCAGAGAATAAATATTCAAAAACTTGATGAAGAAAAGATATAAGAAAACACAAGACAACCCAAAGAAAACCCCAAAAAAATTCCTTGTAAAATGAAAGTTTTAGAGTATGAACTTAGAAATTAAAGCATGCACAAAAACTAATGAGACTTTAACCTAGAACTCCAAAAGTATTCCTCAAAGGTGATAAGCACGCTATAGTTTGGGCTTCATACACACAATGTGATATTCTAAGCCAAACTACATATTCCGAGGCTTCAATCAAAGAATACATTCACTTGATTAGAAAAGCAAAGGGGTGTATGAAATTCTCAAAGTAAATACCTATATAATTCTTGGAATTGTCAATCTTTGGTGTCTTTTTGAAAATATTGTTTTGGTTTTGCACTAGAATCTCGTCTCATTGGAATTGGATCCACTATTTTTTAAGTTTTTCATAGTAGAACATTTTTCTTGGAATATGATTCTTCTGGGACTCTAATTCAATTTTTCTATGAAATCCATCTAGATATGACATACTTTCAAAGTAGACACCTTATCAACATTTGAAAAGATAACAATTAACTTCTTTTTAAGAGCTTCTATTGACATCCATTTCTTTATGTATAGTAAATTCATGATTTGTTCTAATGTTCTCATGTAAATACAAATGCAAGCCAATAAAGTTGTTCATTTATAAATGCTACTTGACCATGAGAGAAATGCATCTTATATGGTTGTCAGAGTCTCACCAACCTCTTTGCATCATAGGGGCCACTCCTCTTCTCGAAGGTGTTAGTGTGGACATAGTCAATAATCATATACATGATTCTTATCGTCCACATGGTTCTCCATAACCTCCATATAGAGCTTAGGATTATAGTGCTCATGTTTGATCCAAACAATGAAAAAGTTCTTCACTTGACATTGGATATTTCTTCCACTGGAAATAAAACTCAGCCACCAAATAGAAAACAAGAAAATGATGGATTCTTTATGAATTGTGAGCCAATCCCTAATAGTCAAGATCTTCATGATGGCTATGGCAAGCTTGATGACTATAATCCGTAAGCTTGATGATTATAATCCGCCACCACCCCCTGTTGAATTTATAGCTCTTATTACTTTGAATTTAGCCGCTTATTTATATTAATTTTATTTTCATACTTTCTTTAAAAAACTTGCCTTACCTAAACTTTGAAATGAGATCCCATTCCACCTACCTTTTATTTTTAATATAATATAAAATGCTATATATTCGTTAAAAATAAAATAAAAAAATCATCTCTCCCATGTTACAATGTTTCTGTTTTCCTTGTAAAAAGTATTTTTACACAAATCAAATCTACTCATTGGATGGATTGTCACTTCTTATCTTTATAGTACACTGTCATCTTAAGAAAAGCTTAAACTGACATTGTGTGATCAACAGACCTTTTCTCCCTTTAGACTTTGAAGCCTCCTTCAGTTGGTATTCTGTGTTTCCTTGTTCTGATTCAATTCAATTTCATGGCATCTACATCTATTTCTGGTCTACAACTGGATACTGAGCTTTCTGGTGCTTTTGAGGGAATTGCTCCACAATCTTCACCTGCTTCTGGTACATCCTCAACTCTTCCTTGTGATATATTCATTAATCATCGTGGACCAGATGTGAAACACACACTGGCCAACAGTCTCTACCATGCCTTCCATGGCGGAGGACTGAGAGTTTTCTTGGATGTGGAAGAAATTGAACTGGGTGATTTCTTACCAACAACAATAGAAGAAGCAATGCGTAGTGCTTCACTTCATATAGCAATTTTTTCCAAGAATTATGCACAGTCCCCCTGGTGTTTGGCCGAGCTTGCCTTTATGCTTACAACTGGCAAAGAAATTGTTCCTATCTTCTACCATGTTACCCCTATGGATCTCAGATGGGTAACTAAGGGAAAAGGAATCTTTATCGATACCTTTTCAGATCATGAACAAAAGGGTAGATACAGCTCAGATAAGATTGACCAGTGGAAGATGGCACTGCATACTGTTTCATTTTATTCTGGTGAAATCGTCAGCAATAATGAGTAAGTGGCATACCATATACTCCCTCTTCTGCATTCGTCTTATCTAAACTTCTCTTTCCTGAATTCTTTTTTATCTGTCTGTCTTTTTAAATGTTAGAATCACCGTAGTTTGGTGATGTCTCTTATATTCATTTGCATATTTTGTTTAACCTATTTAGGGACGAGAGGAAGTTGCTGAAAAGTATTCTGAACAGAGTACTCAAACTAATAAACAAGGTGCCATTAGTGGTTGCAAAATATCCAATCGGTCTAGAAGAATCTGTAAATGATTTCGAAGTTTCCATGTTTCTGTCTTCACAGAACCGTCAGAATGTACAAATTGTGGGAATATGTGGTATGGGTGGTTCTGGCAAGACCACTCTTGCAAAAGCAATATTTAACAGAGAGTATATCTCTATGGAGAGAGTCAGTTTTGTTTTTGATATTAAAGATGCTGCAGCCAAAAGTGTGTTGCATAATAAGCAGATAAAACTGCTGGAGGACTTAGGTGTCAAAGGTGTATCGTTTGACAACATAGAGCAAGGCAAGGCAATTATTGCAAGCCGTCTGAGATCTGTTCGTGTGCTCATTGTTTTGGATGATGTGGGTCACATTGATCAACTGGAGGCTCTGTTGCCAACAAAGGATAATCTTGGATGGGGTAGTTTGGTGATAGTTACAACAAGGGAAATGGAAGTCCTAAGATGGGCAGGTATCTCCTCCATTTATAAGATGAGAACACTGGATTTGTTGCATGCCCAGCAGCTTTTTTGCTGGCATGCTTTTCTACAACCTTCTCCTCCCGAAGGATTCCAGGATCTGGTTAAAAAGTTCTTACATGTTTGCAATGGGCTACCATTGTCTCTCAAGGTAATTGGGGGACAACTTTATGGCAATTCTGACAAAGATTATTGGGAGTCTCAATTACACAAAATATCTAGAATATTGCCAAACTACATTACAGAGAGGTTAAAAGTTAGCTATGATGCCTTAGATAAGGAAGAGAAACATATATTCCTGGATACTGCTTGTTTCTTCGTTGGAATGGAGAAAAATTCTGCGATTGCAAACTGGAACCAATTAGGGCGGAGTGGTCTGTATAGTTTGGAGACACTTGTGAATAAGAGTCTTGTTGAGATAGATGAGGACAATTACATAAGAATGCATGATCATGTAAGGGATTTGGGAAGAGAAATTGCATATCAAGAGTCATCTTACAATCTGTGCTTTTCCCGACAGTTTATCAATGCTGAGAAACAAGCAGAGGTGAGTGAGGCTTATAATTTTTCTATAATTGCCTCATTAATCATAGGAGCTTTTTTCAATTTGGTTAATTGTTTTGTTCTACAGCAATAAATAGTTCAACATGTCATGATATTTATGTCAAATATAATGATTAATCATTTGTGAGTCAGTATATTTGTTTGCTCAGTCTCCCCTTTTCTCTTCTGTAACTGAAAATCCAAAAAAGCTCCCTTCTCACAAGCTTCTAAAAAAATGGTCTTTCCCCTCCAATTAACTACTCAAATTCACAAATATTTGATTCTGAGTACATATCTTTATAAATTTCTTCTTATATTGTTATTGTTTTTATACTCAGACAAGAATAAGGATTGGAGGAACAATAACAGCAGCTGCACCAACTAGCCAAGTTGATTACTTTCATGTTTCCTCTCAGATTTCGTTGCCTGAGAAAATAGGAGTGAACAATGGCCTAATGGGAGATAATTTGCCACCTGCAAAGGAAGTGGTAACTTTAATGCAGAACAACAACATTGGGAAATTGAGGATTTACAAAGCAGAGCCTCTTGTACTAGGGGCCTTTGCAAATTCTGGGATCGACATAATTGTAGGTGTGGCTAACTTCGAGTTGCAGAATATCTCCTCCAACCAGGAATTAGCAAACAAGTGGATAGATGACAATGTTCTGGCCTACTATCCTGCCACCGATATCAAATACATTGTTGTGGGCAACCAGGCCGTGGAAAAGGCTGAATATGGACAATATGTTCTTCCTGCCATGAACAACCTGCAAACTTCTCTTCGGAACACCAATTTCCAGCATAATATCAAGGTTTCCACCACTCATGGGAGGGCAGTAATACCCATGTCCTATCTTCCATCCAAGGGGACTTTCAATCATGGAGTGAAGGATAAGATGAGATCTGTTCTGCAATTCCTTGACCATCACAGCTCTCCTTACATGGCCAATATCTATCCGTACTTTGCCTACCTGGAAAACCCCAATATTAGTTTAGACTATGCATTGTTCAATTCCACATCTCCTGTTGTGAGGGATGGAAATAGGATTTACACCAACTTGTTTGATTCCATGGTTGACACTATTTATTCTGCCATGGAAGCTCTGGGTTTTAATAACATACCTATTGTTGTTACTGAAAGTGGATGGCCCTCTTATGGGACTGCAGAAAAAGCTCTGGTTGCTACGATTGATAACGCCCAGACTTACAACAATAATCTGGTTAAACATATATTGTCCAAGGTAGGGACACCCAAGAAACCAGGATGGAGTATAGAGACTTGCATCTTTGCTCTTTTCAATGAGAATATGAAGTCAGGAGATGAGACAGAGCGACACTTTGGCCTCTTCCACCCTAATAAACAGCCTGTTTATCCTGTTCACTTCACTACCTAGTTTCATTTAGTTCTATGTAATAGTCAGTTGTGTTTGAAATTTTTCAAAATCAAAATAGGGATTTGGGTAGCCTACCTTCATTTAGCTCTATGTAATAATCAGTTGTGTTTGCAAATTTTTTTAAATCAAAATAGGGATCTGGGTAGCCTATCAGCTGATGAATACTGTTTCTAGTAGAAATTGTGGTCACTGATTTAGCAGCCCAGTTATATTTTTCATTTTAAATAATAATATTTATGAATATGCCCTTGCATTTATTCCATAAAACTAGTATTTATTTGATGTATAGGTTACAAATATCAAGTTTTCACAATCTATCATACTGTTTAAATTTTGTTTCTGCTTTTGATTGTGTTAGAAATTTTTTCCATCAACATTTCAGATCACACTTTGTGATCCATCATCAGCATGAAAGAACACATAAAAAAAGAGAAATAAATTGTTGCAGACACACTAACTAAAAAAAATGGATTGATCTATAGGTTTATCTATGGTGAACCTCCTATATATGGTATTAGACATCCGATGTATTGTAGCAATCACAGTCGGTCTCTACATAAACAGGCTGTATATTGATGACAACATAATGATTATTTAATTTTTTTCCTATGTAACCATCATTGTATAGGTTATTTTTTTAATTACTTTATATTAATTTTTTGAACTGCTTTTTGTGCTTTATCTTTTGATTTATCTAAAGTTTATATTTTTATGAGATGACAACATGGTAGAAGCAATTCATTTGGACCTGTATATGCGAATTTGGCTTCAGATGATTTAATAAATAAAATTAGAAATACAAGGTTAGACACCCATGATACTATGTAAAATTTTGGTCAATTTTTTGTTATTGCATCTATAGTTTTAATTTTTGTGTATAACTTTTAGTTGATTTAGGTAAAGCTTAATTTCTTTTGTATAACTAATTGATTTGTTTTTAGATCAAGATTGACTTATTCTACTAATGAGATATCTGTCCTCTTGGTGACCGCTCTATCTTTAGCTTGGCTCATTTTCCAACACCTCTCCTTGAGCCATTTGCAGGCACTCCTGAATCCTAGCTTGGTCTAGCTCTGACAATCTAGGCTCTAGGGCTATGTTACCATGTTAAATTTTCATGAACTAGTTAGGAATCAAACCTAGGACCTCTCATTTACTATTGGGAAGTTTTACCATTGAATTATTGATCCTCTTGGTGATAGTTCATCTTCAATTGTAATATGAGTCATTTTCCAACATATATTTTAGAAATTTTAAAATATAAATTTAAAAGATTCAATATATTGTAGAAAGAAAGCTTATGAGAACAACCATGAATAAAAGGCAACTGCACAGTCGAGGTGTGAAGGCACAAGGAAACTATCCTCATGAGGGTTTGAACCTGAATGACCACCAAAACAACATTACACTTCAATTATCACAATATACCCTCTCAAAAATTTACAAAGTCAAAGGTTAGTCCAACCTACAAGTTGCACTCTTAATCTTGTAAGAAAGCTAAGGTCATGAAACAACTTCCTACACTAATCTTAAGAGTAGGTTTATGCAAAAAGTTTAATTTTCTTACAATTGTTACATAAACTAAACATAAATAAGCATAAATATCATTCATGCCACAACACAATGATTTACATGGGGAAAACCCTTTTGGGAGAAAAGCCCCCATACTCCAAAAGCCACCTAATATGTTATTTAGAAATCAACAAGATTACAATATACTTGTACAACAATCTTTCATAGGGGTATCACCAACTAGAGATCCAGAGGCAACTCAAGATCTATAAGACTCTCACACACAACCTCCCATCTCAAACACCTATTATATAGTCCAGATATAATGTATATGAAACCATTAAATGGTATTTACAAAACCATGAGCTGAAATTTCTGAAAAATGACACCCAACTTATCTCCAATCAAAGATTCCCTATGATGTTTTAAATCACATACCAACATGTGTAACTCTGCCTTACACGTTTTTTTTGTGTTCAACACATTTTCATATTTTCCAATTCAATAGACCCAACTTTCAAAGGCCATAACTTTTTCTTTGGGAGCCAATTGATGAACCATTTGAACCATTGGAATAATCATGATTGATCTATCAAGATATAACCTACTTTGCTAGCTGTAACCACTTTTTTGGGCCCAAAAATAGCCTCTAAGTGCCTCAAAATTGACTTTGAAATTTTCAAATTTTGAAATTTAATATCTTGAAAACTAGGCATGATCTTAAGTTAAAACTTTACAAACATGATTATTTGGCTATTCCATAGCTTTGGTGAAGTTTTTAGATGCATTCATAAGGTATGTGCAGGGAGATGGGGGACCAAAAGAGGGTCTTAAGTGACCACTTTTGTTTTTGAAATTAGGAAAAATGATTATATCCCTTGCACTCTAGACCTCTCCCTACCCCTCCCTATCTCCATACATTTCTCTCTCCTTCCCTCTCTAATTCATTCTAGCTCACCTCTCTCCCTTCCTCCCTCCTTCCCTCTCTACTCTATTCTCTCTTTGACCTCTCTCTCTCCCTTCCTACCTCTCATAGCCTCTCTTTCTCTCTCTCTCCCTCCCTCCTTCCCTCCTACCCTCTCTCTCTCTCTCTCTCTCTCTCTCTCTCCTCTCTCTATTTACCTCTCCCTACCTCCCTATCTCCATACATTTCTCTCTCCTTCCTTCTCTAATTCATTCTAGCTCACCTCTCTCCCTTCCTCCCTCCTTCCCTCTCTACTCTATTCTCTCTCTTTGACCTCTCTCTCTCCCTTCCTACCTCTCATAGCCTCTGTTTCTCTTTCTCTCCCTCCCTCCTTCCCTCCTACCCTCTCAATCTCTCTCTCTCTCTCTCTCTCTCTCTCTCTCTCTCTCTCTCTCTCTCTATTTACCTCTCACTCCCTCCTACCCTCTCTACTCTTTATCTCACCTATCCCTCTCTCATTCTCTCTCCATCTCGCTCTCCCTCTCTCTTTGTAGGACTCTCACCTCTATATCTCCCCCCTCTCTATTTATCCCATCCTTTCCACCTCTTCCCCTCCCTCCTACCCTCTCCAATCTCTATCTCACCTCTCTCTCTCTCTCTCTCTATTTACCTCTCACTCCCTCCTACCCTCTCTACTCTTTATCTCACCTATCCCTCTCTCATTCTCTCTCCCTCTTGCTCTCCCTCTCTCTTTGTGTAGGTCTCTCACCTCTATATATCTCCCCTCTCTAGTTATCCCGTCCTCTCCACCTCTCCCCCTCCCTCCTTATCCATGTTTCTCTCTTTATGAAATTCTTTCTCATTTTCTTCTCTCCCCTCACCTCTCTACCTCTCCCATATCTAATTATCTCAGTCACTCCTTGTCAACATCTCTATCCCTCCATAGCCATCTCTTTCTCTTTTTTCTTCTCTCTTCCTCCCCTCTCTATGTCATCACCTCTATATCTCCTTCCCTATGTCTCTCACTCCCTCCATATCTACCTCTCCCTCCATCCCTTGTTAATCCTCTACCAATACTTCCCTTTCTCTCTCCCTCTCTTCTCTCTCTCACCTCTCTAGGTCTCTCCCACTCTCTCTACCTTTCATTACCTCCTTAGCGCCATATATATCCTTGCCTCCCTAGCTCTCTCGTCTTCTCTCTCCATCCATTTTTTTTCTTTCTCGTCTCTCTCCATTTTCTTGATCATGGCCTTTTCCTCCCCCTCTCTCTCTTCCCATCTCCAAGTCTCTCCCTCCCCTCTTTACCTCTCTAATTCTCCCTCCTTTTCTCATTACCCACCTCTCTCCCCCTCTATCTCTTTCACCCCTATGTCTCTCACCCCTCTCTCCCTAGGTTGTAGGTCTCTCACCTTTATATCTCTCTAAGCTCTCTAGTTATTTCCCTCCTTACCCCTCTATCCCTCTTTATGAACTTCTCTCGCATTTTCTTCTCTCTACCCCTCAACTTTCTACTTCTCCCCTCTGTAGGTGGGTATGTGCAACATTATGATGGGCCAAAAAGTGGAGATATGTAAGTGATATGATGGCCCATATGGCTGACAACGTTTTTTACCAAGAATTGATGAAATGAAAAGGATTTTTAAAGGAGATTCTCAACTTTCCACCAATATAAATTATTATTATTCATTTTCTATTTGAATTATGCCTAAAGTCCTAATTGATAGGCTGATTGAAAAACATCTATAGCTTTCAAAAGGTATCACATTTTTTGAGTCTGAAACATGCGTCACATTCTATGTTTTACATACAATAGGATTAAAAAAATAAAAAATAAATTTCATGAAGTTTTGACTAAGTTAAGGTGGTCAGACATATGAGTTTTTATATTTTTTAAAGTTGTAATAAAAAATTCACGATTAATTATTTACTTAAAAAAAAAAATTACAAAAAAATATGCATCACATCGGGACATGAGTCCTCTACTTATATCTAAAATCTTATAAAAAAATATTATCATTTTATTTTGCTTAGGGTGGTCAGACAAACACCTATTTCTTATTTTTCCCTGAAATTTAAGTACTACTGCATTGAAATTTCAAATTTTCACCAAATAGATTTTGTTTTTTTTTCTTAAATAAACCTAGTAGTTTAGAAACTACATTCAATTTGCTACAGATTTTATTCTCACATATTTTTGAAATAATATAGATAACTTATTCAAATTTTTACGTCAAGTTGTCTAACTCTAATTTTTTGAATTTTCATCACCACTTAAGGGCCTATTTTTCCCATGATGATCCTACACATACCTAGGTCTCTTAATCACTCATTTTCTACATCTCCATCCCTCATTATCCATCTCTTTCTCTTTGTTCTTCTCTCTCTCCTCTTCTCTATCTCTCCCCTCTTTACATCATCACATCTCTATCTCCTCCTTCCCTATGCCTATCACTGAGTCCACCTGAGAAGCACTCATGGTTGTTAGAGGGTGCTACAAATCTTGGAATTTATTTTTATGTGGAGCTAGATCAAAGTCTTGCAATGCCTTCTCCACCACACACCATGGGCCCAAATAACTTAGTTCATTTTTATGCTAATTGGGGAGATAGTCAAGTTAAGCAGTTTAGAGACGAATTGGATGAAATAGTGAGTCAGGTGCAGGAAACAAATTATAAGGGTTCATTGGAGCCATTAGGAGGCCAAAAAATTCACACTTCTCCTAATTTGAAGCTACATGTTCATGTAGTCAAAGACAAGTCCAATCAGGTAGTTGACCATGGGATTAAACCTCCAAGAGGATCCCAACTCCTCACCACTAATGACTACAATGTGGTGTTGCTAAATGAGAAAGAGGAGAGGAAGAAGGTTGAAATTCAACTACTGAAAGACAATAAGAAGGAATAGATTGAACAACACAAGATAGAAATAATTACAAAAAAGGAGTTGAAAGAACAATTGTGAATTGAAAGAGAACAACAATGAGTAGCAACAGAAGTTTAAAGAGAACTGAAAAAGAAGGAGAGGGAGTAGAAAGGGAAGCGGTAAAGGATTGAAAGGGAAGCTACAAAAAAAAAAAAAGGAATTGGAGAGGGCTAGAAAAGAGGTGGCAAGGGAGAGGTGACTCAACAACCCTCTAAATCCCTTGCTTGACTATCATAAGATATTCACAAAATTTGTGTTTCTTCAATTCCCCTCAATATTGTCCACCCTCTCCTACCCCTAGTATTAGCCAACCATTTCAAAGTTGGAGTCCTACTCATTCAGAGTCCTATCCAAGCTCACCTACCCCAAGTGTTACCCAATTAGTTCAAATTTGGAGTCCTACTCATTCACATGCCACAAACACTACAAAAGATATCTTCCATTTAGATTTTACCTTTCCAAGATTTTTTACTTGAATGTTAAGTAATAATAGTTTTGTTGTGATTGTTTTGAAAGTTTCCAACCGATATAATTTTCTAACTGATTGTTAGAATGGGAACAGTTTTGTTGTGGTTGTTTTGAAGGTTTGTAACTTGAAACAATAGTATGATATGAATACAAACAACATATTCCTACATGTTACAGTCACTAATTGTTAGAGTCACTATAATTGAAGAACCAACAAAGAATACATCTAATTAAGTTGAATGTAAATAAAGAAGACTATAAGAAACTTATATATATATATATTAGAATATATATACATATACATATACATATATATATATACATATGCATATGCATATACGTATACATATATAGAGCTATATATATACATATGTAAATATCTATATGTGCACATATATGTATCATAATTTTGTATCATAAAGGATTGGAAATGTTTGTACAATACACCTTTTTGAAGTTATATATAAATTTTAGTATGCTATATCAAAAATGATTTGAAATATTTGTACCATATTGTTGTTTGAAGTTATATATAAATTTCATAATTCTATATCAAAAAGTGTTGAAAATATTGTAGCCTATTGTTGTTTGAAGTTATATATACATTTCATAATGTTGTATTAGAAAGTGTTGAAAATATTTGTACCATAGTGTTGTTTGAAGTTATATATAAATTTCATAATGTTGATTCAAAAATTCTTATAATAGAAGTAGGATTCAACCATTATCACAATTGGCTATAAGGGAGAGGGGTCGATATTGAGTACATACATATGTATACATATGTACATATGTTTACATGTGTATATACGTATGTGCATATGTGTATATACATCTATCCATATGTGTACATATGTATATGCAACATATACGTATGTATATAAATATACATATACATATACATATGTAAGAGTGAGTGTAATTGAAGAAACCATGCATCTAATTGATTTGATTGCAAACAATCAAGAGTGTGTGTGTAATGAAACAAAAAATGCATGTTATACTATCATATCCCTCATTTTAACTCTTACAATTAAGATAATGATACAAATTGTAACAACAAGTTAATACATGTAAGAGTGAGTGTAATTTAAGAATAAACTAACCATGCATCTAATTGAGTAGATTTAAAATGATCAAGGGTGTGTGTGCAATGAAACAAGAAATGTGTGTTACACTACCATATCCCCAATTCTAACTCTTATAACCCTTAGGTGATCATGTTAACTGATTATATATATGAATGCATGGGCATACAAATAACAAACCAAGTGAAACCACATATTCAAACATGTAAACATAATTGAATAACAAACAAACCATATATCTAATTCAAATGAATGCAATAATCAAACATTATTTTTTGAAGACTTTGATAGTGTTAAACTATGTTGCAATAGTCATCCAATTCACTTTGAATGGTAGACTGAAACATAATTGAACAAGGGGAGAATTCAAAAACCACATCTGATTATTTTTAATTGTATCTATATTCAACAATTATTTAGGGAGAATTGATATTTTAAATGACCTAATGGTAATCTATGTTGTAGTTGTTCACAATTCCCTTTGAATTGTGAATTGCAACATATCTTACCTTGAAAGCCCTTCGGAAAACCAAATGCCCTAAATGCATGTTATACTATCATATCCCCAATTCTAACTCTTTAAATTAAAAGAATGATATAAAATAAAACAACAATTTCATACATGTAAGAGTGAGTGTAATTGAAGAACAAAATAGCCATGCATCTAATTTAGTTGATTGTAAATGATCAAGGGTGTGTGTGCATTGAAACAAAAAGTGCATGTTAGACTATCATATCCCCAATTCTAACTCTTACAATTAAGAGAATGATATAAATTGAAACAAAAAATTCATACACGTAAGTTTTAAGTGTAATTGAAGAACAAACTAACCATGTGTCTAATTGAGTTGATTGCAAATGATCAAGGGTGTGTGTGCAATGAAACAAAAAATACATTTTATATTATAATATCCCAATTCTAACTCTTACAATTAAGAGAATGATATAAATTGAAACAACATATCCATACATGTAAGATTGAGTGTAATTGAAGAACAAAGTAGTTCCATGAATCTAATTGAGTTGATTGCAAATGATCAAGAGTGTGTGTGCAATGAAACAAAAAATGGATGTTATACTATCATATCCCAATTCTAACTCGTACAATTAAGAAAGTGATACAAACTAAAACAACAAATTCATACATGTAAGAGTGAGTGTAATTGAAGAACAAACTAACCATGCATCTAATTGAGTTGATTGCAAATGATAAAGAGTGTGTGTGCAATGAAACAAAAATGCAGATTATGATATCATATCCCCAATTCTAACTCTTACAATTAAGAAAATGATACAAACTTAAAAAAACATTCCATACATGTAAGATTGAGTGTAATTGAAGAAAAAAGTAACCATGCATCTAATTGAGTTGATTGAAAATGATGAAGGGTGTGTGTGCAATGAAAAAAATAATGCATGTTATACTATCATATCCCCAATTCTAACTCTTACAACTAAGAGAATGATACAAACTAAAATAACAAATTCATACATGTAAGAGTGAGTGTAGTTGAACAACAAACTAACCATGCATCTAATTGCGTTGATTGCAAATGATCAAGAGTGTGTGTGCAATGAAACAAAAAATGCATGGTATAATATCATATCACCAATTTTAACTCTTACAATTAAAAGAATGATACAAAGTGAAACAACAAATTCATACATGCAAGATTGATTGTAATTAAAGAAAAAAATAACCATGCATCTAATTGAGTTGATTAAAAATGATCAAGAGTGTGTGTGCAATGAAACAAATAATTTGCATGTTATACTATCATATCCTAAATTCTAACTCTTACAATTAAGAGAATGATACAAACTGAAACGAAAAATTCAAACATGTAAGAGTGAATGTAATTGAAGAACAAACTAACCATGCATCTAATTGAGTTGATTGCAAATGATCAAAGGTATGTGTGCAATGAAACAAGTGATGCATGTTATACTATCACATCCCCAATTCTAACTTTTACAATTAAGAGAATGATACAAACTGAAACAACAAATTCAAACATGTAAGAGTGAGTGTAATTGAAGAATAAACTAACCATGCATCTAATTGAGTTGATTACAAATGATCAAGGGTATGTGTGCAATGAAATAATCAATGCATGTTACACTATCACATCCCCAATTCTAACTTAAAAATAAAATAATCAAATAAACTAAAACAACAAATACATTCATGTCAAATGGATCAACAAAATTATACTAATATTTGGAGTCATTTTTTGATACAACATTATGATATTTATATATAACTTGAAACAACCAAATGATACTAATATTTGGAGCCCTTTTGTGATAAAACATTATGATACTTATATATAACTTCAACTAGCATTTTCATATGAATTGAACCAACATTGTCATACTTGTGAAATTAATTGAATATAAATTGACTGATACATCGAATTCATTTAAATACAAATGAACAAGGCTAAACGAAACATCAATTTCTATATCTCTGTCATATGTATATGTAAGTCTACAATTTGCATATTTATATTGGTAGTACTGGAACATTATCATATACTCCATAGTTGATGGTTTCATGCACCTCTCTTTTAGCTAACTATGTCTATGTGTCTGTGAAAGTTGCCTAATATGTGTCTATGTCTGTGAAAGTGACCTGATATTTGCCTATGTGTCTATAAAAGTGACTTTATGTATGTACTATATACGATACATACATACATACATACATACATAATAATTTTCCATACATACATGCATATCAACTGACATATGTATGTATGTATGTACCATCTACACACAAATACATACATAATAAATTATGTATGTATATATATGTATTGTAATACATACATAATATTATATTGTTTATTATAATATTAGTATGTTATATATAATGTTAATATGTTATTTATAATATTAAAATGTTTTGATAGAGGAAAAAATGGGTTTTACAAGGACCCGAAACCACGGAGTTTACAAGCCATATTAAAATAAACCATCAAAGTACCCAAAGACAAAAAGGTTGTGAGACAACACAAAGCATTAAAGAACAACAACCACCAATGAAAAGATAGCAAAAATTTAGCAAGAAGCCAACAACAAAAAATGCAACCTAATCTAACCAAGAGACTTTAATGTCTCAACAACTTCAGCTTCCAGGTTGCTCATTTCTTGGGTCACCTTCTTCAGGTCCTAAGTCTCCAGAGGCGAAGAATCCACTTTCCTCTTCAAGTTGGCTCTTGTTCTCTTCGAAGGCCAGAATCCTCCTGCTTACTTTTATTCTTATCGACATCCAGATCCACAATAAGCAACCCTTGTTGGGTGTTTTCCATTTTCTCCACCAAAGCACTTAGGATAGTGGTGTTATGTTTGACAATTCAGTGGTTATGCTCAATGATGGTTTTCATAGTATCCCTAATATTACCAATTTCCTTTTCTAGGTACTTGACCTTGTTCTCGTTGTCTTTCTTCAAATTGTATGTGAGTTCAACTGCTCTTTGAAAGCATTCAACCATTGCCATCTTCTCTTCCACAGTCCATAAGACCTCCGCAAAATTCGGAGAAGCCACTTTAGCTTCCAAAACCTCCAGCTTGCTAGTGAGTTCCCTATTTTTCAAATTGATGTCCTTTATCTCATGTAAAGCCCATTTCAAAATTCTGAAATAGTCAACTGCACCATTTCTGGCCATAGCCAGAATATCTTTAGGAAATTCCTTGTCCAACTTGAAATAGTGGTCACCAGGGTTAAGGTCATCAAGGGAATTGGGTCTTTTCTCTCTGTTAGTGGTATGAAAAAAGACTAAGGAGTCCTTCTTTTTTTTGGGGTTAGCAAAGTTCTCATCCAGAGAATCCCTCGAGTAGGAAACCAAATTATTAATCGAGGGCTCCTTCATCATTACATTGTCCACCTAAGAAGTACCAAATGAGGTATTTGCAGGGCTAGCTTTTTATTCAAGGGTTTAGCCAGAGGTGTATTCTTATTTTTCTTATTGGGAGGGGGAGCGTGTTCCTCAGCCCACTCAGGGTCTGAGTCCTCTTTTCCCTCAAATAAGCTAGACTCGGTATCATATCCATCCAAGGCTGAGGCTGAAATAAGGTTAGACAAGGCCGACATATTTTTAAAGTCCTCATGGATAAGACACATAAGGCCAACATGCAAGACCAGATTCTTCTTAGGGTTTTTTTCTATACTCCTCAATACTATTATTCATGGAATAGAGTGGGTAATGAGGAAAAGAGACCCTTACCTTATGTCAAAAATGATTGAGGAGAACAAAATGGTAACTGTAGACTTTGGTAAATCTGTCGTCCAACGTAATGCACTCCATAAGAATCCTGAGAACCTCCCTCCAAATATTCTTGATCTTCCCGACATCAAAGTAACTATTGGAGACTTTGACAAGCTTCTTTCTTTCCTCCTCAAACTTAGGGAAACTAATTACAACTTTGTTCGAGAACTTCACACCATATGTAGAAAGACCCATGATTTCCCGAATGAGAGCTTCATCCATAGTAGCCTTCCTTCCAAAGAGAATAATATCACCATTATTCTAGTGTTTAGCGAAATAAACAATGACCTTATGATCAGGACCATGAAGCTTGTCAATGAAAGGCTAAAGCCCTCCCCACTCGATTTTCTTCTAGACCTTCGAGTTATTCCTGTTCTTCATGCAACCCATTGGTTGCACCCTTTTTTTGCTTCCTCCCATGGTTGCAATTCTCTTGTTCCTGTAGCTCACACCATCAAATAATAGACCAGAGAGCCCATAGAAAACCCAAAGCACCCACAAAATGTGCCAACCCTTACCATTTGTCAAAATTATTATGGCTTTTCCAGAATATCGAATAATGTCTCAATACTTGGCTGCATTCTTTTTAATCATAATTAAATGCGGTGTCTCTCCCATGGGTGATATCATAGTTGATTAAAGCTTCGACGTCAACATCCAATTCATTACAACTCTGCGACATCACTTGTCCATTATGTTTAATCCCCTCATTAGAAAAATAGTTAGTCACACTATTAGCTTCCCTATAGACATGGGAAATTTTCACTTTGTTGAATCTAGATAAAGTAGCCCTAGCTTCATCTATCCAATATTTAATGGTTCATGAAGGGGGGACTTTCCTAGGAGACAATCAATGATATTTTTAGAGTCACCCTCAATCCATATATTTTTAAAGTTCATTCTACTTGCAAAGTCAATGACCTGGAAAGCTCCAATGGCTTCAACTAAATGATTGGTTTGTATGCCCAAGGAGATAGCCACTGCAGCAATAAACATGCCATTGTTATCTCATATCACACTCCCCACTCCCAACCTTTCTCGGATTCACTTTCGCCGCCCCATCAAAATTGGATTTTATCCAACCCCTAGGAGGATGATACCAAATGACACCTTCATGGTTCTTTTTAGTAGGTTTAGAGGCTTTGGACACATCTCTTTTAATTTCCCAGTCTTTAGCCATCTTGAGTTTGTAACTCAAGCAAACCATAAGCTCCAAGTTGTTCTCTTGAAAAGGGAAAATGTTGAAGTTTTCCACAATTAACCTATTAATTTTCTCAAACACAATATTCTTAGGACAATAATCTACATAGGGACAATATATGGGAAAGTTAGGGACAATAATCTACGTATATAAGGATTCAAGGAGGGAGCCATCCACTAAATAAATTGATCTTTGATAGACCCAAGAGACACCTACGAAATTTTCTAGAGAGAATAAAACCTCCCCCAAATAGAAGTCACATACAGACAATGTAGGAATAGATGGTTAGCAATTTCCGCTTCTTTCTTACAAAGCTAGCAATGATTGGGGATCTAAAATCCCCGCTTATAGAGGTTATCCACCATGAGCAGCTTATTTTGGAGGAGAATGTAGAAGAAAATATTGACCTTGGGGGTCAGGTGATTAATCCAAGATTTAGCCCAAAAGGGAGGAGGGGTAGGAGAAAAGGACAACAAAGAGACAACCAAGGAAACCGAGTAGCTGCCCGAAGGATTGGTCATCCAAACCAAAATATCTTCATGTTGGTTCGAATCCATTCTAACCGCCATAAGAGAGGATTACATTAGAGCGAGGTCCAAACTAATCTGGCTCAGATTCACCCATTCCCCATTTCTCTAGTAGTCTTTAACTAAAATCCCATAAGTATCCTTACAGATATCCACCCACCCTTTGAAACTATCAAAAGAGATTAAGGGCTCCTTCATAACCCATATGTCTTCCCAAAACCTAGCCAAATTCCCATTTCTAATGCTCCATCCCACACCCAAGTCAAAAATGTTCCTCCCTCTAATCATATCATTCCACAAAGTCAAACCACGTGGCAGGCAAGGAGTCTCGAGCAAAGTTTTGAGAGAGTCAGTGTTAGCCAGATATTTTCTCTTTAAGATATTTTTCCATTCTCCATTTGACAAGAAAATTCTCCAAGTTTTCCTTCCTAGGAGAGCTCTATTCATCGTTTTGATCTTTCTGAAACCCAGTCCTCTTAACTTTTTTGGTCTACAAACAGAATCCTAGTCAATAAGGGGCATTATTTTCCTTTCTTTGACACCAGACCAGAGAAACCATTTTTGAATAGCCTCTACATATTTAAAGGGAATCTTAAAAAGACTTAAAGCATAGATTGGAAGGTTCTAAAGAGTGGCTTTGAGAAGCTAAATCTTACCAGCTTGACTGAGAAGAGCTCCTTTCCACCCCGCAAGATTTTTTCTAAATCTATCAACCAAAGAATTCCAAAAAGAGTTAGAAGTTTTCATACCCAAAGGCAACCCGAGATAGATTGATGGTAAACAATCCACTCTACAGCCAAAAATTCTAGCAATCTTATTCTGCCTTGGCTCTAGAGTGTTGAAGAAAAATAAAGACCTTTTTTGTATATTGACCTTCTAACTAGATGCTCCCTCATAATCATCTAAAAAAAATTTAAGATTCCTAGCTTCGGCCACAATAGACCTCCCCATCAAGATGGTGTCATCCAAAAACTGTTGGTGAGAGCAAACCAAATTACTGGAGGAAGGCCTTAGACCCACTAGGGATCCTTGATAACTCATTTTTTTCAAGTTCCTCCCAAGGCTTTCCGCCATAATGCTAAAAAGAATAGGAGAGATGGGATCTCCCTGCCTTAGCCCTCTAGAATTCCTAAAGAAATGTGAAGGAGATCCATTAACTAATATTGAGATGAAGTAGTAGAAATGAGTTGGCTAACCAGCTGGAGAACTCTGTTGCTGAAACTAAATGCCCTCATGATTCTAAGTAAAAAATCTCAGTCAACATGATCATAAGCTTTGGATATGTCTAACTTAAGGAGGAAACCTTTAGTCTTAGACTCTGAGAGAGAATGAACGTTTTCATGGACTTTTATAATTGAGTCCAGAATCTACCTTCTAGAGATGAAGCGATTCTACTGGGGAGAAACTAGGGCAGGCAACACAGTCAAAATACTAGAGGTCAAGACTTTAGAGATAATTTTTTAGAAGGAATTACAAAGGCTTTTAGGCCTGAAGGCTTCAAATTCCACAACATTTGTATGTTTAGGGATTAGGACCAGGAAGGTAGCATTAATTTCCTTTAAGATACTCCTCGATCCAATGAATTATTTAACAACATTCACCACATCCTCTTCAACGATCTCCTAGAACCATTGAAAATAGAACATACGGAAGCCATCAGGTTCAGGGGCCTTATTGCCATCAAAGGAGAAAAAAATCTCTTAATTTCTTCTTTTGACGGAATAGTAGTTAACATTTTGTTATCTTCATCCTTAACAAGATCAGGGATGGCCTCTGAAAGATGATCTTGCATGTTTTGATTAACTCCATCACTAGCCGAAAGGAGATTACTAAAGAAAAAGACATCTTGTCTTCTTATAGCCTCATCCTTCTCAAAATAGTCTCCATTGTACTCAATATGAGTAATCCTATTAGCAACCATGTGTTTCAAAGAAAACATGTGGAAATATCTAGTATTTTTATCACCAGCTGAGAGCCACAACACCCTAGATATTTGTCTCGAATAATCCTCCTCTTTGGCTATTATATCATGCATCTCCACAAGTAGCTCATTTTCTTTCTCCCTGTTCTCAACATTGCAAGCCTCCAATTGGATTTTCTCTTGAATATCCTTCAGATCAATCTGCACCTCATAACTTTTTCTGAAGATGTTACCAAAGGATTCTTTGCTCCAAGTTCTTATTTTATTTTTTACTTCTCTTATTTTTTTGGCAATCCTAAACATAGCAGTCCCAGAAACAGAGATACCCCACCGGGTGCTGGCAAGAAGTTGAGTCCACTTTTTGGCCAAAAAGTGGAAGTGTTTTCTCTGATTTTCAGAGTTTGACACATTTGACCTTAAAATTTGAAGCACTTAGAGATGAAATCTTCAAACAAGTCAATCATCATAAAATCTAATACTCAGAGTCTAGTTTTCAAATATGTAATTTATTTCAATACCCACATTGTACAAATTGAGTTTCAATAGGCTTTTGTAAAAACCACTATTAAAAAGTCATTTTTTTTTACCATACCATGCACGTGTACGACATCAATATTTTGACTTAAATTATCATATTTTTCTAAATCTTTTTGGGAAAAGACTTGTAACTCATTGAAGCGTGCCCCGGATATATTTTTGTAATTTTTTATTTAATATTTTTTTTTTGTTAATTTTTTATCAGGCATATTTGACGTTTAGAAAAATCGTCGTGTACGACACACATAAGATGACCTAAAGTTATCATTTTTTGCATTTTTATTTTTTAAAATTGAAAAGAATTGTCTGAAGTTTGCCCTTGTGCAATCTGTTCGTCAAAATGTTATGTTGATCAAAAGTTATTAAAATAGTAAAAAACATTGATATTTAAAGTTTATGGACCAATTTCATCAGAAATTAATTGAAAAATAGAAAAACAAATTCAATTGTAAAAAAAATTACATATTTGAAATCTGCATTGTCTCATCTAAAATGGGTTTTAATTTCGTTAAAAAATTCTACAAAAAAAGTCGTCAGCCATATGTCCAAACTCGATTTTTTTCCCTAACATTGTTAGAACCTTCAAGTTGCAGGTCAAACCAGCTTGAAGGCCTAGGTTCAAACTCCCAATGTTTTTCCCGAACCAAAATCCAAAGCAAAAACCCGACCACAAGGCTAACAAAAATTCAAATTAAACAAAACGGGATCCCGATTTGTAATCGGGATCCCGTATTTAAAGATACAGGATCCTGTTTCAAACTCGAGATCTCATTTCCTATGATTAAATCCGGTGAGGGTTGACAGCAAAACGGGATCCCGAATTTAAATAGGGATCCCGTATTTAAAGATACGGGATCCCGATTTAAATTCGGGATCCCATTCCCTACAATTAAACCTGGTGACCGTTGACAGCGAAACGGGATCCCGTTTATAAACGAGATCCCGTTCTGCTATCAACGGTCACCGACTTTAATTGTAGGGAACGGGATCCCGTATCTTTAATTACGGGATCCCGATTTAAATTTAGGATCCCGTTTTTAAAGATACGGGATCCCATTTTTCTGTCAACTGTGTTTTTTTAAATACTGTCAATTTTTATTGTGATGTCTACAACTTCACATGTACGGCCGAGAATAGTAAAATTGCTCTATTTTTTTCATTGAGCATTCTTTTTACAGGTGGTGACTTGTTTTTTTGATAAATTTTTTCAACGGAAGCATGAAGAAATTAGTTTTAAAGTAGAATTGTGCTAGTTTTCTACTTGTTTTGAGGAACACAAGGGGAAATATTTAGTCCTTTTAGGTCTTCAACTTCCAATTTGAATTGGATTTTTTGAAGAATTTCACTATTTACATTCATTTGTGCTTGAGAATTTTATAATCATGGGAAATAAATTTCGTAATAAGAGGAGGAAGACATTGACTCCTGAAGAAATTGAAGCAAACAAAGAAAAGGAAAGACAGAGACAAAGACAAAGAAGAATGAGAATTAAATAAATGAATGATGGGGGAGCATCCAATTCCACAACTATTGAAGATGCAAACATAGAGGAGACCATGGTTGTAGATGAAGTGAATTTGCAAGAAGTCAATTTTGAGAAGAATATGATTATACAATCAAGTCCTACTATGTCTTCAAATCCCTCTTTCAATGCTATGGATAATGTTTCAATATGCAGAAATCTAGGTATGTCTTCAAATCCACATGTTAGTGAATTTGTAAATTTGTAAGTAAAAATTTTACAAGATGTTGGACTTAACGATGCTGACATTGATAATATTCAGAGAGATGAAACTTTTATAGAATTTGTTGAAAATGATAGTGAGAATGATCCTTTTGTTGAAAATGAAATTGAGAATAATCTTGTTTTTGAAAATGAAAACAAAAACCGTTTTGTTGATGTAAATGAAAATGAAAACCGTTTTGTTGATGAAAATGAAGATGAAAATGTAAATCGTTTTGAAGTTGAAAATGAAAATGAAAATGAAAATGAAATTGAAGATGAAAATGTAAATCGTTTTGAAATTGAAAATGAAAATGAAAATGAAATTGAAAATGAAATTGAAGATGAAAATGAAGATGAAGATGAAAATCTAGAATGTGATGTTGAATTTAATGAAAATACTTTTTTTCAAATTGAAAGTGGTGTTTTTGATAATCTTCCTGGTCAAATTTCTTGGAGGCAGATAAGAACACATGCAAATAAAATATACAACGAATTCTTTTATCGTAAAAAACTTACAATTCAATGTCAACTAATGATGCAATTGATGAGAATGCAAAAAATCAGGAAAATAATGAAAAGGTTAGGCTTTTTTGTTAAACCAAAAAGAAAAGATCAATCATTGAAACATGCTATGTGTAGTGTTGCTAGTGCCATTCAATCGATTGGAAAACATAGTCGATCTAAAGATAAAAATGCAGCAAGAAGAGCTATAACAACTACTATAGTTAATAAAGCAACTTTGAATAAAAGAATGGTAAGAAATATTAGTGAAGTTTTAAAAATACATCCTAAAACATTGCTAAGAGCGGCAAAAAGAAGAATAATTATAGAAAATGATCCTATCAAACAATGTTAGAGTTTCAGTGGTTGACTCCCGAGGTCTGATATGAAATTGAATGTTGAAATTAAATCTTTGATTGAAAAATATTGGCATGAAAATACTAGGGTTTCATCTAATGCTAGAGATGTTTTAAAATTAAGGGTGGGGTCCAAAGTTCATGATCCTCACCCAAAACACTTATTAGATACAACACAAACTGAATTTTATAGAAAATTTTGTGGTGATTTAGTGTTACCCAATAATATTAAAATAAGTCAAAGGTCTTTTGAAAAATGTAAACCGTGGTATGTAAAAATTAATAAGCAACGAATATCTTGTTGTTGTAAAACACATGTTCAATTTCGTTATTTTTATGATGCTTTTCGATATATACGTTGTACCTTGCATACTAACATGATTATACAGGAATGCGGTATTAATATGCCACCTGAAGCAATAAGGGAATTTATTTCAAGTTTGTTTTGTGAAAGATCTAATGGTAAATTGTTTTATTTAAGTTCTTGTATTTCTAGACAATGCATTGACTGTGGAAACCTTTCATTCTTAGGAATTTGTATGCATGAAAGTGGTTATAATGATTTTGGACAACAATTAGTAGAAGTTAAAAGATTTAAGAATGTTCACTATTCTTTGAAAGATGGAAAAATAGGAAAGCGTTGTGATTTAGTTATAGAAAAAGTTAGTGTGAATGCATTCATGAGTGAATTTAAGAATAAGATAGTACCAAAATATATCATGCACTCTCAACATGCTCGATGGCTTGATGGCCAATTTCGTGCATGTAGAAACACATTTCCAATTGGTACTATACTTTCAGTGGTTGATTTTGCAGAAAATTATACTCTAGCTCCGCAAGAGGAAATTCAATCACAATATTATAATTCAGTGCAAGTAGCTATGTTTGTCCATATTGTTTATAGACATGCAAATAATAGCACTGAGGATGATAGAAAGGTTCTGAGGGAGTATCATTTTTATTTGAGTGACAGCTGATTACACTCATCAAAGTTTGTTCAATATTGTTTCAGTATATTTTACAAAAATTTAAGAGAAAGAGGAATCCATATGAAAGAGCACCTCATATGGTCAAATAATTGTACGGGGTAGTTCAAAAATGCTCGAATGTTCTATTGGTTAAGTAGGATTCACAAAGAACTTAATGTCGAACATATATGGAGTTTTTTTGAAGCTGGGCATGGTAAAGGAGAACATGATGGAGCTGGTGCGTGTGTCAAAAGAATTCTTGCTAGAGAACAATTAAAATTTGAAGATGCAGTAAAATTTAAAGATGCACGTGGGATTGTCGATTGGTGTAATACAATATTATCTACACCTCGTTTGAGTGAGTACTCTAGAGTTCATCGATTCTTTTGGTTGGTTGAAGAAGATAACATTGTACCTAGAGTTGACTGTGAGACAATTAGTGGATCTACTAAATGGCATTCGTTTAGGAGTTCGACAGCAAGCACATGGACTATCTGGACAAGGGAGCTTGCATGTTTTTGCCAGTTTTGCATCTCAGGAGATTGGGAAGCATGTGAAAATACAAAATGGGTTGAAAAGTGGGAACAAAGATCGTTGACACCTTCACAAGCACACGATCAATATGAAAGAACTATTGAAGAAAATGATCAAGTGTTTGCATCTGAAGACTATGACCGTGTTTCAGACCTTGTATAAGAAGGTAATTTAAGTCAATTTATTTCATTTAATTTCTCTTTATTAAGTTATTTTGTAATACTAATTTTTTTATATTGCTATGTGCAAGTTATTAAATCAAATTTTGTTTGCAGGACATGTGTATGTTGTTGTTGCACCTGAGGGGAATGAAGAGCAAATAGAATATTGGTTGGCTCGTTGTGTGGAGAGTAAACATAAGTTAATATCACCTCGAGAAGATGATGATGGCTATCATTATCCAACAGGTACCATGATCCCCTTAAGACGTCCCCTTAAGCAAATTTTGATAACAATTTTTTTGATCCCCTTAAACAATATTTTAGAACAAGTTTTTCATCTTATTAAGAAATATTTTGAGAACTTATATGATGATTGTTTTCATATTTTCCAATAGGATCGGTTGTGGTTGTTGGCACTTGGCTACGAAAATACCTAGCAAGGAAGAATGGTCTACCTGCATTCAAAGATTATGAACCACATAAAAAAATTATACATTATTCACATTTGGTGGTGGCAACAAATATAAAACTAGATCGGTATCGCGGAAGACCTGCAAATAAAGTGTTATGGACAATTTCTATGGAAGAGCATGAGACAATCATAGATGCATTGCAAAAAAGAGAGGATGCAGATGGTACAATGGAATAAATAAATAGAGGTAAATATAGTTTAAGTTTTATATTGTCTTTTTAAATAGAGGTAATTATTAGTAAAAATATATTTAAATACATGTTTTGATTACATATTGATATTGCTTGTACATTAATAGTTTAAATTGATTTATTATCCTTTTTTTCTATCCTTAAGCCATCATTGCATTGATCTCATACTTTGAAACAAAAAGGAGAGGATGCATGGATTCAACCTACACACGTGTGGAATACTTTTAAATGCAGGTACTTGAGTTGTGTACATATAGTTAGTTTTATATAAATTAAATTATGTATGTTTTGATGATTTCATTGATATTGCTTGTACCTTTTTGATATTAGGTGGTGTGAAGACCTAGTACATTCTGGGCATGAGTTTGAGATGTTCTTGAGATGGCATATCCAAATTTTGTAAACATTGTTTTGAGATGACATATATGTCCTTGTATGTCTTCAAATCACTAAATTTCATGCATACATTATTGTTAAATCAATTATATCTTTAAGATGTTGTATTATGACCCCTTAAGACATTATATTGTGACCCCTTAAGGCATTGTATTATGACCCCTTAAGACATTGTATTATGATCCCTTAAGGCATCCCCTTGAGACATTATATTTTGAACCATTAATACATTGTATTATGAACCCTTTATACATTCTATTATGAACCCTTAAGACATCCCCTTAAGACGTTCTATTATGAACCCTTAAGACATCCTTTTAAGGCGTTCTATTATTAACCCTTAAGACATCCCCTAAAGACGTCGTAAATTATGATTTATTGACTAATTATTGATTGACGTGAATTGAATAAGTTCATTGACTAATTATAGCTAATTATTGAATGTACATATCATGTATGAGATCACTAAATTTGTAAACTATAAATATTAAAATGTCCTATTAATTTCAACCTTAATTTCATATTTATATTTAATTTCACATTAATGTCCTATATTAATATCTTGACTATGAACATAAAATGCATAAATGTATATGTGTAAATTAAAATTTCAAACAACAATAAAGTCCATAATTCATGTAAATATATTAAGTGCATGAAAAAAAGTCCATCATAGTACAACCCATGAACTAAAGTCCAACTAAATACTCAAGAACCACGAATTATAAAGTCCAATAGAGTACGTGACAAACCAAAAATATAGTCCAAAAAATAAACAAATATAACCCACAAAATCATGTTTCTAGGTCATGTATTGTCTCCATAATCAAGAGACCTCTTCGTGCCATGCGGACTATGCAGATGACCTGAAACACTCTGTACAAGAGAAAGATGAAATCATATGTAAGACAATGAAAAACAATTTAATGACAATTTAATTTATAATTCATCGTATTAAAATTAAATTACCGTCATATCTGGGTTTGGATGCTCTACTACACCTGAAGCAACCTCTACATTCTCTGAATTAATCTACACAAACAAAACAAAAAAAGTTGAAATTAGATGCACAAGTCTACAATTAAAAATGATTTAATTGAAATTAATTTATAATTTATCATATTTTGATTGTACCATATCCATAGGTTGTGCACCCTCTTCTACAAGACATGTTTGTACATTCTCAACTACTAGATGTGTCACATGCTATAAAAGAAAAAGAATTTAAAACATGTATTAGCTCAAATTATATTAATATTCAATTTGAAATTTAAAATTATTTAGTTATATATTCACCATATATAATTTTTAATTGAATTTAAATATAATAAAAAATTTAAATTACCATTTGATCTGGAGCCTGCTCCACATGCCCTCCTGGAGGTGTAACTATGTCTGGGTCAGGGCTGAAAGTCGCACTAACAAAGTCCTACAAGATCAAAGTTAAAGCATGTACATACTTGAATTAGGTAAATATATATATATATTCAAGTTTGCACATTTTGTGTAGAAATTTATTTAAACAACCTGAAAATCAGAGGCCTCACGAGTAACCGCAGAATCTAACGTTTGCCCGATGCCCATTCTGATTGTGGTATCAACCTAGACAGACATGTAGACACATGTAACACAAGCTTATAATATTTTCAAGTGTACATGCACATTTCATATATATAGTGAATTAAAAATTCATAATTGTAACTATACTAATGTAAGTTAAACAATTTACAATATAAATGTACCTACCCCTAGTCTATGATGGTCGATAGTGGAGGAGTGCTCGACAACCCCTTGGGTGGAATCGACGTGGAAGCCGATTGACTCGCCTAAACCAACATTAATATTTCAAACATATATGTTATTCTATTATAAATTTAAAACTCAAGTTAAAAATCATTTCATTTATAATTTAAAAAATTGAAATCAAAATACCCCATAAGGGTTGCCGATTAGGACTAGTGTCGATGTATGTACTCATGGAACGAATGATTGCCCCATCGTTACTATAGTCTATACACCAAACAGTTTGATTGTTAAAATGTATTGCAAACTTTACTTTGATATATACATTCATCAAAATTCTTATAAAATGAACATGTAGATGCATATTTTTACCTGTGTACCGGTGTCCTCAGGATGTTCGCCTCTTGTAAGAAACTCTACAAATGAACTGATGTGACCAAATGAACCACCAAAATCTCCACGTCCACCCGAACTAGGTGTGGCCTGATCAGGTCCATAGCATAGTTGATGGCAACTGGTACATACATGTGGGACGGGCCTCGACACTCCTGGAGTGGTACTCGGACCAGCTCCATAGAACACTCCTCCATCATCATCTCTATGCTCCCCACCCGCTATCGCAAAAGCATGTTGATCAAGGTCTCCTGCGAGTGTACTAAGGGAACCTAATGTCAAGACCATAGATCGATGATGCATAGGTGCAAGAACAGGAGGACTAGGAACAACAACAAGGGGTTGTGCATGCATAGGGCGTTGGGGATCAACCCTTGCCCCTAACCTCTGTTGTGGCATGCCGCCACCAACACCCTAAAATGATTTAAAATCAAAATAATTGGGCTTGTGCCCCATAACAAACTCTACATATAATTTCCTCAAAAAATACAATGGGCACTCCCAATTAGCATGTGGGGGACTATCAAAAACCATATACCATCAATCCCAAAAATGTGCACTCATCTGTGGATGTATGCACCACCTCATGGATATTCTAGATTTGTTGTCAGGAATGGGTTGTCGAGTAACGGGGTCGAGAAAGTAGGGGGCTAGGTGGGCTTTTGTTATTTTAAGGTCTAATATTTCTTTATAAGAGATACCATCAGCATAAAATTGTCTCATTTGTTCTCTATCTCGTCTATGCCTATCTAGATTAGAATCAATGTTCCTGATGGCATCCACAACGTTTTGCATTGCAGATGCAAAACGTCTAACATGGGGTGGAATCAATGCTTGACTTTGCATAGCATTGATTTGATTATGTATTGATCCAACCTAATCATTTATGCGTGCTCGTACGCAAGCCTCATCAGATGCAATAGGTTGTGGAGGTGGAGGTGGAGATGAAGGGGGAGGTGAAGATGGCTGAGCTGGTGGATTGATGATATCATCAATATTAAAATCATCCATGATATGAGATATAAGTGTGCACCTACATTAAATTATACTAAATTAACATACAAACTTAAAAAATTACAAGAAATAGTTAAATTTGAAACACACATGCAAATTTGTTTAAATATGATACATGCATACATATATTAAGATCATATAAAATTGAAACACACATATACATTGATTGAACTTGATCAAGTAAACTATGTACATACATTTAAAATAAAAAAATACCATGCATTTAACATACATACATTTAACATGTACATACATTTAAAATAAAAAATACCATGCATAATTTGCATGCATACATCATTAAAGTAAACTATGTACATACAAATTTCAAAATTTAACAACTATATGTGCAATTTTAATACATGTGTACATAGTAAACAATAAAATTGAAACATTCACAAAAAGCTCATTTTATGTCTAACGCATGTATATATATCCATCTAGAACCAAAATCATAAATTCACATCACACAAAATATCCATCGTTCACCAAATTCATCACACAAAATATCCATCGTTCACCAAATTCATAAATTCATAACTATTTAAGATCATTGTCTTAATTTAAAAACTATTGTAGCTTTCTACTGCATCTCTTAATTTATTTGCGTTTTTCCTTTTCAGAATCAGAAGTTCTCCTCTCCTCTAGCCATTGTCGATGCTCATCTAAGATCCCATCCATAGCCCTGACAGCATCAACAATGGTTTGCATCCTAGATGCAATCATCCTCACAAGTGGTGCGACAAATTCTTCATTTTGAATAATGTTAATTTGATCTTGGATGGTTCTAACATTGGAATTGATTCATGCTTGCAAACGAGCACCATCGATTTCAGGTGGTGGAGGTGGGGGGTTATGAGGTGGAGTGGGTGGAGGTGGAGGTGAAGGTGGTGGAGATGTCGGGCGTGGAGGTTGATTACGGATATTATTGAATCGATCCATGTGATATCTAGAAGATATGAGTGAACCTGCATTAGATTTGTAATTTCAAAATGTAAGATACATATTTAGGATTTATACCTTAAACCATTCAATATAAATGGCCTAATTGAATACATATGATAAAATAAACTTTTAAGCCTCATTTATGTCTAAAGCAAGTTACTTGAATGAAAATACAATTAACTATTAATATTAGATAATTTATGAATGTTATAGGGTTTACGGTTTAGAGTTTAACATAGATCCCCTTAAGCCATCCTACCACCCTAAATCATAAATTAATCAACCTAGATCATGACAAAATAACATGGCTTAAGGGAATCAAATTTGGTGGAGTTGCCTAAGGCAACCAAATTTGATTTTAAGGTCCTAAGACAAAATTCAAATGCTTTAGTGAAGAACATTTTCTTGTGGAACAATTGATTGAGATAGGTCTTGTTTCAAATATCATTCATATTATAATCTTGCACAATCTTGTTATTGTTAAATTTTGTTGCCTAGTTTATGAATATATTTTTATTTTATGAATAGATTGACTATTTCCATAATAGAATCACATAATTATGTGTGATTAAGATTGAGTTTGATGTATATTTTAACTAGATGTTTTTTTAATTGAATATAAGATTATTTTATTTAATATTTTTTTCATTAATATTGAACTCACTTAAATGAATTTTATGATATAAAACATGTATAATATAAAATTAGTTAATGTTGAATTGAAAGTATTTTATTTTAGATTGTTTGTAATTGAAAGAACCTAAAAGAACTTAGACAAAATGAATGCTTTAGTGAAGAACATTTTCTTGTGGAACAGTTGATTGAGATAGGTCTTGTTTCAACTCACCAACCTAGATCATGAAATATCATTCACATTATAATCTTGCACAATCTTGTTATTGTTAAATTTGGTTGCCTTGGGCAACTTCACCAAATTTTAAGAAATTATTTGATCCCATTAAGAAATGTCATATTAGGACCCCTTAAGACATCGATTTACGATCTAGGGTGATAGGATGGCTTAAGGGGATCTATGTCTAGTGAGGTCCTAGGACAAAATAACATGGCTTAAGGGAATCAAATTTGGTGGAGCTGCCTAAGGCAACCAAATTTGATTTTAAGGTCCTAAGACAAAATGAATGCTTTAGTGAAGAACATTTTCTTGTGGAACAATTGATTGAGATAGGTCTTGTTTCAAATATCATCCATATTATAATCTTGCACAATCTTGTTATTGTTAAATTTGGTTGCCTTGGGCAACTTCACCAAATTTTAAAAACTTCTTTCATCCCATTAAGAAATGTCATATTAGGACCCCTTAAGACATTGATTTACAATTTAGGGTGATAGGATGGCTTAAAGAGATCTATGTCTAGTGAGGTCCTAGGACAAAATGACATGGCTCAAGTGAATAAAATTTGGTGAAAAAATGATGTCTTTAGCCTATTTAGGGTTTATAGTTTTGAGTTTAGGGTTTACGGTAATACGATGGCTTAAGGGGATCTTTGTAGTAAGGTTCTACTACAAAATGGCATGGCTTAATGGAATCAAATTTGGCTTAAGGGGATCTTTGTACTAAGGTTCTACAACAAAATGACATGGCTTAAGGGAATCTAATTTGGTGGAGTTGCCTAAGGCAACCAAATTTGATTATAAGGTCCTAAGACAAAATGGATGCTTTAGTGTTGAGGGTTTAGATTTTAGAGTTTAGGGCTTAGGGTTTAACGAACTTAGGGTGAAGTTTGGGTGGCCCTTGGAATAATGGACTTGCAAGTTAGTGCCTAGTTTATGAATATATTTTTATTTTATGAATAGATTGACTATTTCCGTAATAGAAACACATAATTATGTGTGATTAAGATTGAGTTTTCAATGTATATTTTAACTGGATGTTTTTTTAATTGAATATAAGATTATTTTATTTAATATTTTTTTCATCAATATTGAACTCACTTAAATGAATTTTATGATATAAAACATGTATAATATAAAATTAGTTAATGTTGAATTGAAAGTATTTTATTTTAGATTGTTTGTAATTGAAAGAACCTAAAAGAACTTAGAAAACAAAAATATTTATATTATTTAGTGTCTAGATAACTAGTGCAAAAATTTAAATCCTAGACCAATACTCTAAGTACATATGGTAAATCCTAAACCATGGATTTAATCATTAAAATTTAAAAATTTAAATTCAAAATTTTCCATCCCTTACACATTTACTAAAACATTATGAGCCAACTGAACTTGCTTAGTATTCGAAGGCATTCAATTGTCTTTATTTTATCATTTAATTACACTTGATCATTATTCACAAAAGGTTTCATCGAAATACTACATTTCTTCTTAAGTAGTTCAACTTCAATTCAAGAACCCTAGATCCCTAGATGAAGCTAGATTTTCAATTTAATCCTCACTTAAGGTTTTGAATAGACCCTAGATGAAGTTAGATTTAGAATAGACTCATTATTTGACCTAAAATTAATTATCAAAATTCATATAAAAGAAGGTTCTAAATGAAAATTCATATAGCAATAATTAACTCATTTCACAAAAAATGGAAATTTTTTCTAATCTAATTATAATTTGACATTGAAACTAAAATTTAACATATCATTTTATCCATACAATGTAAATCAAATTTAAAACATTTAAGCAATGCAAAAGAATTAAAATAGTTGATGGCAAATTTTCAGTTTATTTCAATTTCTAGGGTTTTGAAATGCAATTTTTTTGTTTCGTTTCAATTTCTAGGGTTTTGAAATGCAATTTTTTTTGTTTCGTTTCAATTAGGGTTTTGAAATGCAATTTTTTTTGTTTCGTTTCAATTAGGGTTTTGAAATGCAATTTTATTGTTTCGTTTCAATTTGTAGGGTTTTGAAATGCAATTTTTTTTTGTTTCATCAAATAATTCAAGTTTAAAAAGTAAAATTTTGTTTCTAAACTACAATTCAAGTTTTTTTTCGTTTCTATTGAAATTTTTCACAATTTGACGTATTTACTAATCTATTTCTAAAATTTTTTATTTCAAAAATAACATGAAATAAAATGCATAAAATTGAAATTAAATTTGAAATAAACATGCTATAAACAATAAATTTAACAACCATTTCAATTTGGAATATAAAAACGCAAAAAAAAAAGGAAGAATGCGGGTACCTGGAGGTCTTCTGGCAGTCACTGTCACTCACAAACCGGGATCCCGTGCGCGTAGACGAAAATGAAGTTTTCTTCATTTTTAAAAAAATAAATAGTGCGAGGAAATGGGATCCCGATTTGTAAGAATCGGGATCCCGTTATTTACAAACCGGGATCCCGTTTCCGATCAGCCAGTTCGGGAGCTTCTAGAAAACGGGATCCCGATTTTGATTTAGGCTCGGGATCCCGATTTTTATAACTCGGGATCCCGTTTTTAAAAATCGGGATCCCATTTTTGCTTAGCCGATTTCGTTTTTTCGGCTAAGGCAAAAACTTCCACGTTTCGTGGACCCAACTTCGTGCTTTCACCCCACCATTTCCTCATCTCCTCACGGAGCTGAGGGTGGGACAACCACATGCATTCAAAACTAAAAGGGAAGTTCCTCTTAGCCAAAATAGGGTCCGCCACAAAACTGAAAGGGTAGTGATCAGAGCCTACCCTAGAGAGGGTTTTTAAAGAGAAAAACTAATTTAAAAACCATTGATAAAAAATTAAGGTCCTATCTAATCTGACTTGAATCAACTCCTTACCCACTCTCCGATTAGACCAGGTAAAGGAAGCCCCTTGCAACTCCAAATCAATCAACGTTTGGTTATTGATGAGGTCCATAAGGTCCATTCTACTTTCCATATTCACCTAGGAACCTCCAAACTTCTCATTTTCCTGAAGAGGGGTGTTGCAGTCTCCCATAACGACCCAAGTTTCCTTGATGCATTTCTTGTGAAAGGCCACTAAATCTTGCCAAAATATCTTTCTAACCCCTTTCCCATTGGGGGCATATATGTTAGAAATAATCCAACAAAAATTATCTCTAATATAAGTAAATCTTGTAGCAACATGATTAGAGCTTTCAAACAGTGGCTCACCTTTGATAAAATTGAAATTCCAAAAGGTGACAATTCCCCCTTAGGGACCTTTAGAACTATTTCCCTGAACCCCATAAAACTTAAACATTTTAATTTTTTCCACTTTCTCTTTAGGCATTTTTGATCCCTGGACAAGTAAAATATCAGGTTTGTGATACCTAACAAAATTATGCAAAACATCCTACTTATGGAGGCTATTCAGCCCCCTAATATTCCATGACATAATCTTCATATCTTACTAGGGGAGAAATTGCAAATTTTGGGAATGGTTTTTTAAACACCATCTGCTATGTCCTAAAGGCTTCCATGCTCTATGTGCCATCAAGTAGATCTTCTTCCTTGACTACCTTTTGTGGCTCCATAATCTACCTTAGCTCTTGTTCTAGTAGTGACACCTTTCGATGTACCCTTTTGTTGGTTTTTCTTTTTCTTCTTCATGGTATACGAGCTGACATCTTCTCTATCAGTTTCCTCTTGACTTTCCTCTTTCACTGATCCCCAATCCTTATCAAAAAGTCCTTTTTGATCCAATGGAAGGGTATCCATCAAACCATTTATGTTGTGGGTTAAGTTCGCACTTGAATTTTCCATGGTCTGACTCGATTCCACCAACGAATCCTTAACTATCTCCAAAGAATCGACTGATTTTGGATCCTGAGCTAAAACCTGGCTAGACACTCCCCCTCCACCTAACAAAGGTGGGATCCCTATCTCCAACGTCAAAATACCTTCCTTTTCTGGAGCACTAAAACCCTAGGAAGGAATATCATCCAAGCCAATCTCTTCATCCTGGGTATGTGCAAGATCATCATGGAAAAAATAGGCCCTTAAGTGGCAATAAAATTCAGAAAATCAGAGTTAGGCAACTTAACGTAAAAATTTGAATAAGTTATCTATAATATTTAAAAAATATGTAAGAATAGAATCTGTAGAAAATTGAATGTAGTTTCTAAACTACTAGGTTTTCTTTTTTTAAAATACATCTATTTGGTGAAAATTTGAAATTTCAATGCAGTACTACTTAAATTTCAGGGAAAAAATAAGAAGTAGGTATCTGTCTGACCACCCTACCCATAATAAAATGATAATATTTTTTTATAATATTTTAGATATAAGTAGGGGACTCATGTTCCGATGTGATGCATAGTTTTTTGTAAAAAAAATCCTAGTAAATAATTAATTATGATTTTTTTATTACAATTTTTTAAAAATATAAAAAATCGAATGTCTAACCACCTTAACTTGGTCAAAACTTTATGAAATTAATTTATTTATTTAATCATAAAGTATGCAAAGCATAGAATGTGACGCATGTTTTGGATTCAAAAAATGTGATACCGTTTGAAAGTTATAGATATTTTTCAATCAGCCTACCAATCGAGACTTTAGTCATAATTCAAATAGAAAATGAATAATAATTATTTATTAAATTCAAAGTAAAACATAATTTATATTGTGGAAAGTGAGAATATTTTTAAAACCCTTTTCATTTCATCAATTTTGGGTAAAAAAAAAGCCGTGAGCCACATGGGCCATCATATCACTTAGATATCGCCACTTTTTGGCCCATCATGATCCTACACATACCCTCCTCATTCCCACCCATTTCGTTCTCAGACCTTTTTTCAAGGGGATCCTGAGTTTGCAGGTCACATTCAACAACCTCCAAGCTAGCCTCATTGTTCTCATTCCCTCCTGTTACAATCTTTAACTATTTATTTAAAGGTTCAGGGCATTCCAAAACAACTTGAATTCCAACATCCTCTTTATTTTTAGGGGCTCTCACCAGATCCTCAAACATTTTACTATCTCTATATCCAACATTTTTTTCTTTGTTCGCTTTTCCATCCCCTTTAGATTTCTTTTTCCAAACTGGCATCGGTTTGGGTTGGGACTTCTCTTTTGTGTTGTTGGCATTAAGCGGGCATTTCTTTGCCTAGTGCCTGGATTTTCTATATTTAAAGCATGCAAAAGGAATCATTTAAAACTCAATAGCTTGAACCCAAGTGCCCAACTTTGATTGTATTTCAATGGAAGATGGGAGGGCAGCATTCTAGGTCTATTGGGTCTATTGACAAAATCTCACCAAAAGAGTTAGTCAGGCCACTAAAGACATCCTCATTCCAATATTCTAAAGGAAGTCGAGGGAGTCTCACCTAGACTAGGACATTTTCAAAAATCGAGTCTAAAAGATCCAAGTTTGTAGTCCATTTCTTAAGAGCTAGGGAGGATTTGCCAATGACCCAAGGACCACCACTCCTCACAGCCAAAATATCCTCCTTACAGGAGAACTCAAAAGCAAAATAGACCTTAGGAAGAGCAAAAACAAGAACTTGGCCATTTGTTCTCCACTTCTTTTTAACAAAAGTCTTGACAACTTCAATATTTGGTCTATGACCCATAAATTTTCCAACCAACACTCTATCCATTAGAGAGATATTATGATCAATGACCAGATCTAGGATAGAAATGGAAAACTTACCCTTAGCCGGCTCAAAAATATTGCAAATTGGGGGGAAGATTGATTTACCATTTGGTTTGACTCCAAAAAGAGATGCCCACGGTTTTCACTTAGCACCATCCCCACTAGCGGCCCCCACCACATTTTTGGTTTTATCCACCTCGTGTCCTTTAGTACATTTAGCAGGCTTAACAATTGGCACAACATTCCCCCCCGGGTCCACCTAAATATTTCTTCTAAGGTCAGTCTCCTCAAAATCATCCTTACCTTGCTTACCAATCGAATCTTGAGTCGATTCTGCCTGCGAATCTTTAGAGCGTGCTCCTACACGGCCTGCTCCATTATTCAAAAATTTAAAATTTTGTTTGTCTCGCTCGCCCATTATAGCTCCTTCCATAAACAAGGAATGTTAATCTATAATATTAAAATGTTATATAAATTTAGAAAACTAAAATGATTACAAAATTTAGATAACTAAAATGATTACCAAATTTAGATAACAAAAATGATTACCAAATTTATATTGAAAATCCTTTAAATGCAAGTAAAACATGTTAAGAAAAATTCACCATACCAGTAGAGGTGAATCTACTATGGAAATGGCTAAGAGGACGATGGGGGAGTGGGTATTGTTGGGCGAGGGGTTCATGGTAGTGGAGGACACAGTTAACCAAACTATAGGTGCATAAGACCCTTAACATTCCACTTGATGGAACCCATTAATGGTATGTATATATATACACATAGTCGACCAAAATATAGGTGCATGATACCCTTAATAGAGAGAGTTGCATGCGTCGTTTACAGACAATGCAATATGCATTTACTGTTATTTTTTTGACTGACTGTGTGTATATATACACACATATATATACATATATGCATGCATACATATATATTATATGTATTTATATATAGATAGTCGGCCATAATATAGCTACAAAAACCCTTAACAGTGAAGCATATAATAGCTTAAAATATCGCCAATATACATATACAAATTATAGAGGTACAAAAATGAAAAAGAAGCCTATATTATGGTCGAGTGGGTGTATATGTGTGTATACATAAATATGTATGCATATATATTTGTGTATACACACATATACACACAATCGGCCATATATACATATATGCATTTATATTTTTGTATACACACATATACACACAATTGACCACATAAATGCATATATATGTGTATGTGTGTGTGTGTATACACATAGTTGGCCATAATATAGGCACAATATTGCTATAAATAACATTTATTTGTTGTATTTTTGTGTATATATATATCTAGATATATATACACACAAGCAGCCATAATATAGCTACAAGAAAGCTTCAAGATTTGAACATATCATAACTTTCTTCAAAAGCTATTTACAGAAAAATTGCAAGTAAATTCAAAAAAAAATTGCAATTGATAGATTTTGCCAAATTGTGAGGTTGGAACACAACTCACCTGCCTTAATAGAGGTACAAGTTTTTCCTTTTGGCAATGGAGGTGTTTAAAACCACATAAACTACAAAGTGAGTATCACCACCACTCGTCCATACCCTCACCACCGTCGGCCTTCAGCTTAACCAACACTAGTCCTACAAGTAATGACGTAAAATATCTGTGAAGCTAATGCAAGAGATAATAAATGAAACACATGCAGAGGTGGTAAGGAAAAGGTCGACAATGGAGGAATGTTGGGAATTAAATGCACATTTACTAGGAGTTAAGTGACCCAGTACTGGCATGGTGGGAAACCATGAAGTGAATAGCATGTGTCCACCATTGGTTGATGCTAAATTTGGGCTCCAATTTTGTGGATTTTCAAAAACGGTATGAAAAATTTGGAAAACATGCGCAAATTTCTCCCTACTAAATTTGTATCAATTTCCAAGTGGACTATTAAGGGATTGGTAAAAAAAATTACTCCGACATGAATGTTGCTAATGTGGACCCCTCACTCAACATCACTCTAACCACCACCATTCCCTTACCCTTACGCTTGTTTCTTCTTGAAACTCCAACAACTATTGGTAATGAGATGGAAACACCTCATCATTTAAGACTACCACATAATTTGGAGTATTATTTGTATAGTTTGGCTTTGGATTAGGTAGTCTTTAAAATATTCTATGCAATCTACCGTACGATTATGAATGAAGGGTTAGAATTTTTCATTAAAATCAATCATTTGGTCAACGTATTACGGGTAGGGCTAGCAATGGGCATCTGATTGGAAATAATATTTTTAATAGTAAAGCAAGGGAATGGGAAAAAAATGTGTCGTATCTATAAGAGGGACAATGATCAAAGATGATTTTTAACTATGTTTGACCAATCTTCCCATTGCCAATTTAAGAAAACTTCATATCTTTGCTAGGTGTTCCTTCTAATGAATTTTTCTGAAATTTTACTAAACAATGAATGAGACTTTATAATTTGACATTTTATAGCTTTATTTCAAGCTGATTTCAAAAGGGATGCCAAATTTGTAATAGACTTGATTTTCAAAAAAATGAACACTATGAGAGAAAGAAAAGGATGTAGGAGAGAGGGGTCTATAGTGGAGCATCCTATATAGGGGACGTCAAATCTGTAATAGATTTATTTTTGTGTGTACTTTATGGATAAAAGATGTTTTACAATTGGATATTAAAGTGCTCCATTGTGAGGCTACTGAAGACTACTTTTGTTCCCCCAATTGGACCCAGCTCTACTATGGACCTCTCTCCCCTAATATGTTGTACATTAAAACGACTTTGTAACTCTCATTGTGTATGTCCTTAGATATTCATACATTTTGAACATTGCACACTTGTGATATTGCTACCAAGATTAAACTGTGTAGTTTTATGAGTCAAACCCATTGACCCATATTTCATGAGTAGCGGTTCACAAGAACCCATCTCTCATGATAATGAATGGTCCACTTAGCACTCAACATCTAGGTGATGTTCACAGAGGTGAAGCATTGGGCCTTCCCGGAACCTCTCTGAGCATCACCTAGATGCAATGAGTGCTAAGTGGACCATTCATTATCATGAGAGATGGGCTCTTGTGAATCGCTACTCATGAAACATGGGTCAATGAATTTGACTCGTAAAACTACACAATTGAGTCTTGATAGCAATATCACAATTGACATGTTGTGGAAAATACCTCCTCCTTATCCCATGCACACTTCTCAAACTTGGATTGGTTCGGCATCCGAATTCTTAAGAACAATTTTCCATTTACAAATTCTTCGTTGAAAAGTTGTTCAACCCCATTCGCCAATGCCAACGCTAAGTCGTGGGTTTACTAGTTCTATGAAAATTAAAAGTCATATACAATTAATTAATAAATACGATCAAATGTGCAGTGTGATACTATTCCTGAACCCATTAGGTTTATGTTCATTTATAGGCCATTCTCATCATAGTTTGTATAAATTAGAGAAAGCCATCAATTCATTCCTCATCTCTAATTCTGTGACCAGCTTAAACATGCAGCAGCAGCAGAAGCCGAGTCTTGGTGGTCGCTGTGGAGATATGCAGGGTAACCGCTCCTGGGAAGGCCTGCTTGATCCCTTTGATCCCACTCTCAAATCTGAGATACTCAGATACGGTGATTTTGCACGTTTATGTTACAGTCTTATAGACAATGATCGAATAGTTGAGGAGTCCAATAATTTGGGAAGGCGGCTACAAAATCACGAACTATATTTTTTACAATGTTCGCTCGTCGATGTCCTACAGTCAACATCCTATTGGCTTTATTGTCGTTTGCACTGACGAACATGAAATACGGAGACTCGGACGGCGTGATATAGTTGTTGCGTTTAGAGGAACCAGTAAACCAGGCGAATGGATTCAAAATCTAAGACAAAGTAGTTCCTTGGCAAGATACAAAGCCTGCCATTGGGATATGCAAGTGATTTCTAGGTTATTATAAAGACAGATGCGCGTACAAATGTGACAGCAGCCCAAGAGACATTATTGAGGGTAAGATTAGTGGGATACTGGAAATATATAAAGGGAAAAGGTTGAGCGTAACAGTTACGGGACACAGCTTGGGAGGTGCGCTCGCAACAATGAGTGCATATCATATCAGACTAGCACTTGCAGCCGGGGGAGCTGCAAGGAATACGCCGATAGTTTTGTATAATTTGCTGAACATTATTGGAGGTTAAATAAAATGACAGGAATTCAACATTACAAGTTCAACATTCAGCCATCAGATCTGAATGATTACGAATGGAGAAGAATGCACAATAATACTCTAGCAAATACAACGCATGCAACACATGCAAATGGAAACATAAAGCAGATGTCAATACTTTGGCAGGTACCCCAGTACATATTTACTCACGACAATACTTTGGCAGGTACCCCAGTACATATTACTCACAACATCAGAAGTATTATTTAGTATCACTGGATTGGAATTTGCTTATTCACAGGCCCCTGTTTCCATGAAACAGTTCCTTTGTACTGTGCTAATTTTTACAGATCTGTTTGTAGACAAGATGCAATATTTACCATTCTGTATTAAGGGCACAATTTTTTCCTGTACATCTTTCTTCCCTGCATACACCATATTGGGAGTATTCATAATCTATACTCAGATTTATATTGCTCTTTTGCACATGAAAAATGAAGCCATGTGTTAACCATGAATCAATACATTAAGGCCTTTTGTTTGAAGAAGTTTTGATCTCATTCTGTATAAATTTTCATCTACCAAGAACTTTAGACCTCTTAGTATCTTCTTTGAGAAAAGAAAAGAAGATAGATAATTAGAATAAATGGACACAAAAGACCCTAATTGGCATTTCGTCTCAAGAACCGGAATGTGAAATCCCATGCCTTTTGTTCTGAGTTGTGACAGTTATGACAGTTTGTTTGTTGAGTGATTAATGGTTCAAATGGTCACAGTTATGACAGTTTGTATTACGCATTGCTTTCCTGAATTTAAAGCATGTTGTTTATTGTTGTACCAGTAGTTAGGCTTGAGCATATGCGTTTACAGGATCCGAAAAGTTGAAGTCAAATAGATAAGAACTTTGGGAGAAACATTTACATCACTCAAGTTTTGGCGACTTTAACAAATATAATATGTTTCATGAGCTTAAAATGTTTTGCACTTTTTAAGTGCACGGAAGGTACACGATCTATTTGACAAAATGATCCAAACTGCTGAATCTGTAAAACTGGCTCGCTGAAAAATATTTGAGAATTTTAAGAAAGGAAATTGGCAGCTGTAATGCCAAACAAGTCATAGCCTTTATTACATTTGCAAAGCGTAAACAACCTATATCATCTATAATTGTCAAGATCAATCTGATCATCATCGATGTAGATCTACTGGCAGGAGATTCTATTGTCAATCTTGTTGGAGTAGATGATATTGATGCTAAAGAAGGGCCTATTAGACATGTAGATGATGTATCTTATGATAGGTCAAGAGCTTGGAAAGCAGAGTTTAAGTGAGATTACTAGTGCTAACATTTGAACCTCAAACCCATTCAAAAGGCCATGGAGTCGGAAAAAGAAAAAGCATTGTGCCGCATATTATCAACATAGCCATCTCCAGTATGCATGTAAACTGTTTAGCAAAATGCCTCCAGTTGCTCTCCAAAACCGGGGAGACTTTTAAAATGCCATCTTATCTTGATCGCACTCTTAGATCTCCATGGAAATCTGAATTCATGAATCTTGTAATTGGCATTCTAAAACTGATCTTGCTTCCTCCATGAACAGGATCTTGAGAAAAAGATAATGTAGTTTATATCTGCTCAAAAGACCAACACCTTGACATGGAATTAAGACGATAAGGAATACAAAATTCATAGCTGGTTCTATTATCAATTTTCCCTAATATTCACTTTACATGAATACTTATTTGTGAATATATATTCTCTATAAACAATTACTAAAAGTAACAGCAAGAACACAATGGATTTGCCATCCACACACGACATATTTAAACTCAAAAATACAAAATATCATATTTATATTAAGAAGACGAGAAGGGATACAAAATTCATAGCTATAGCTATGTGTATGCATTGAAGACAATGGTAGCAGTTTGAAACTACATATCATCCAGCATCTTCAGGAATGCACGTTTCATAGAAAAGGCATTTCCCACTCCATAGTATTCATCATAGTTTAGCTCTCGTAGGAGAGAACAAAAAGCATCTAATTTGTTGCATGTCTTGTGGAATTCATTAAGTGTTGCCACCAAACAGTCCAAACTACCCTTCTATTCCAAGAACACTCTCTGCCTACCACCAGTACTGTGCTCCTCTATCAGCCATGAGTCTCGCATTGTTTACCAGCTCACAACTGGATGACTGAGTGCAAACAAAAATCCGTTATTACCAGTTTACAAAACAATTGGCTATGTTCTAAAGTATCATATTGAAAAAAGCCTGAGATTGCCAGCTTCCTCTAGCGTGTGCCAATATGAGAATTTTCAGAATTCATGGTACAGAGATACATTAACATTAGCAAAGTTGACAAAGAGAGAATGCCTCAACCAGATATGGTTTAATAGAATGATTATTGTACTACAATCTGTGCTCAATTATTCAAGTGACAAGCCATCTCATGAAAGGGTAACATTCGGTAATAGTTCCTTTTCTAATCAACAAATGTCAAATACTATACAACCAGGATTTTAGAAACCTAGGTTCACATTGAACTTTAATGACAAAAAATATATATTTATTCCAGTCCAAGGAAATATGGTTTTGTGTAATTCTGGTTTTCATTTAGATCTTTATTTGCTGAGAAGGGGACAAACCTCATTGATCAATTAAAAATAAGTTACTGCCAGAAGCAAATTTTTGATTGTTTAACTTACACAGGAAGTCCGATACAAATTGAGGATTTCACTATTTTTATGCATTACTTGATACAAGCTATGAGAATTGTAACAACAGTTTATTATGTATGCTAAATATTGTGCTAGTTCTAAGTTATAGTTGTTTCCTAAGAATTTGTTTTTGGCCAATTTCATTTGTTTTTTCTCTATTAAAAGTAATCATGGCTGCTTCTGAGATTTGCTTCTCTAATGTGACGCTTTAATTCCCAAAAGCACACTAGAAGGCAGTTTGTTTAATAGTCTACCTCATGGTATATTTGATCTCACTTTCTCTATTGCTTGTTGTTTTGTTTCAAAAGTGTGTGTATGGATATTAGTCAATACCTTGAGAATATCAAACTTCAAGTGAGTTTGGAGCACTGCACTAAGTAAAACTTGAATTGTAACCGTTAGGATAATTTTGAATTGACTTCATATAAATTACCTAAACAGACTGTGATTTCAATAAATGTGATTGTTTCTTTCATGTCACTCAAATAAGTACAATCAACTAACATTTCTGCAAAGTCCATAGTAATTCATACCACAAAACAAGGGATAAATATGCCACAACCTTGATTGAACATGTACCAATTCCATTTCTAGTTATTTACATGAGCAATACATTCACTTTATAGTTTATACCCTAAGATGAGAAGTTCATCACTACCTAAAGTGAAAAACTAAAACCTAATCTTTCTTGGTGGATTTGTTAATAAGCGACTTGTGAATGTGAGGGATGACACCTCCACCTGCTATGGTACCCTTGATCACAGTGTCAAGCTCTTCATCTCCTCGAATAGCAAGTTGGAGATGCCTTAGAGTGATGCGTTTCACCTTGAGATCTTTACTCGCATTTCCTGCTAATTCCAGAACTTCAGCAGTCAGATACTCCAATATGGTTGCTGAATATACTGCTGCTGTTGCCCCCACTCTCCCATTTGCAGACACTCTAGATTTCAACAGACGGTGGATACGCCCAACTGGAAACTGCAGCCCAAACGAATAATTCAATCAAGATTCTGAATCCTATTGATGCCTTATATCTTAAAACTTTGAAGCTTCCAACAAAAGCATTTATTCCATTTGAAAGCCAATATCTACATCCAAATTAATGAAGCATTAATATGCATTCTAAAACAATCACCCTAAAGGATCGAGCCTTGATTTCATTCTTGTGCAGTCGTCTTCCTATGGTACAGGAAACTGTATTAATGATCACAATGTATAGCTTTAAAGTAAAGATAGAAATGTGAATCGCAATTGAAACAGGGGAGGTAGTCTCAGAAATATTGTCTGTCAAAATTAATCTTTCCTGTGTAAGTGTTAAAAAGAGATACAATATGTATGCAGTAGAGATTGTAGATCATTGAAACCCAGGGAATTTGGACGTATGGGTGCCTCTTTATAGATTGGCATAGTCGTCATAAGCAATATTAAGAAATAACCCATATCATAGTGTGCCAAGAAGAGTAATCATGGAAATGATGTTTCTCCTATCTGTCATTGAGTTCTTGCTTTATGATACTGAATATCATGCTCAGACTCTAGTCCTCATCAACAAAAGTTTACCAAATAGAAATTAATTTTGGTAAGTTTTGAAGGAGCTCTTTTGAGTAGCGTGTTCAAATTGCAAACCATTGCCTTTATTTTTTAATTATCCTGCAAGTGACCATGTGAAGTGAGATCCAGTTTAAAAAATTCTTAGATACGAATACTCCAGTACTGGAGTGGTCGATAAGGTACAAGGTGGCAAAGGCGGATCATTCACAGGGATATCAAAGCAGCCAATATTCTTCAAGGTAGAGAATTTGAGCCTCAGGTGAGCAAACTTGTCATTCTAGAATTGCATTTTGAGCAGATATGTGGCACCAGAGTATTTCATGCATGGGATAGTTGACGACAAAACTGACGTGTTTGCTTTTGGAGTATTGCTGCTGGAAATTGTCTCTGGTAGGAAGCCTTTTGATACTTCAGAACATAACATTCTTATTTGGGTCAGTATAACAAAGCTCCTTAACATGTTCCAAAATGACAAATATAATATGTGTAAAAATTTTATAGAAAATTTTGGCTGAATCAATTTATGAATACAAAAAAAATAGCCAATGAAGACTTCAGTACATTCTTGTTTTTGTATTTAAATTCGGGGATATTTCTTCTTGTATGTCTTGGTATTGACAATTAGGGTAAGCTTCTTCACCAATTGTGAGTCTGGAAACATTAAAGACCTAGCAGATCCAAGGCTTGAGATCATCCATGAGCGAGTTTATCTTCCTTTCTAGATACAGATCTCAACCTATTATAACAAAATCCCAAATGGGTTGTTCCTTGTTGTTTGCATTTCACTACATTAGCATTGATTGCCTATTGTTACTATTTCAGGCTCTACAATTGTTGACAGACAGAGAAAGTTTTCTTAGAGAAGACTGTTGGAGGATACCTTCATCAAAGGATGGTGCATTTGATGACTACTAGGATGAACTGCAGAACTTGAGATGTACTGCCAAAAAATAAATGGAAAGACGCAAAATGGGATTTAGTTCCAACTTAATCTAATGCCTACGAAAAAAATCACCTCAGAAATTTAGTGAAACTACTTTTAGTCAGAAGCTTGTAAACTCTACATGGTTAAACTGGATCTGTGATGTAAAACTAGTGCACCAATCTATTTGTTTGTATATTCTATAGCTACAATCTGTGCAGACAAAACACTCCCATCGGTGAATCTTTGTTATTTTTATTATAGGATAATTCTATGCATAGGGTTTATGGTTAATACATGTGTCTTTTGGCGATGATATTATTAGATGTAAATTTTACGTGATAACTCAGGGAAATTTCTTGAAATTTTCCTAAAACTCAATGAACGGTTCTTTATTCTAGCAATACATTACACTTAACAGATATTTTATTTTTTGTATATTCTATAGTTACAATCTGTGCAGACAGAACACTCCCATCGGTGAATCTTTGTTATTTTTATTATAGGGTAATTCTATGCATAGGGTTTATGGTTAATACATGTGTCTTTTGGCGATGATATTATTAGATATAAATTTTACGTGATAACTCAGGGAAATTTCTTGAAATTTTCCTAAAACTCAATGAACGGTTCTTTATTCTAGCAATAACATTACACTTAACAGATTTTTTATTGTATTTTTGTCAAAGCGTATCATACCTGATGACAAGAAAGATTTTATATTCCACGAATACAGTTTAAGTAACCCAACATTCTATGAAAAAACAAAACCCTAATTTGAATCCCCTGTTTTGAACAAACAGCACCCACAACATTACCTCGAAATTCTGCACAAACTGCCTCCTGCTGTCAATGATGGCCGTAGGTCTGAGCCAGACTTTGTAGAGGTACTATTACGAAACCCTACCAAAGCACAAAGTTTTTTAAATAGACGAACCCAAAGCAATTAAACGAGCAGATTTAAATTGCAGAAATACTATTACGAAACCCTACCTATGCTGAAATTTTTTCAAAGGAGACGAACCCAAACCAATCTCGCTACAGCTGATACTTCAACCTATTCACAGTAAACACAACGTAGGTCTAAAGTAGATTTATAGCAAATCTTCGCCGTGACGAAGCAGATCCGAGGCGGTCGACAAGCAGCTCCGTAGCAGGATCGGGGAGGATGGATGGGTTTTACAAGGGCAGGCAACTGGTTGAGAAACCCCATTAACTCAGCAAAAGAAAGAAAAATGTTCAAACCCTGCCAAGTTGTATAATGTGCAATTTGATACAGCTACCGAATCATAAATATTTAATATATTCCGAAATACAAACTCCCAGACCCCTCAAAAATGGGGAAATGGAACAGAAAGTGGCTATTCCAAAATAATGTTAAATATTTATTAATATATCGTATAAATTATACAACTTGTTTTCAGCGAAGAGAAGATGACAATTGCATGAAAAATACAATGATGTCCATACAGGGCGTACCTATGTGTGGAGAATACCTTGAGATTCGGCAGAAATCGCCTCATGCTGCTTACGAAACCCTAGCAAAGGAGAATTAAACCCTGGATCTCGGTAGAGGACGGAACCCTAGCAAACAAGAAACTGAACTGTGAGTCGATCAGTCGGTCTGAAGCAGACTTATAGGAAGCCCTGCCCATGATGAAGCAGCTCCTAGGCGGTCGGCAAGCAGCTACGTAGCGGGCTCAGGGCGCATGAGGTGTGTATACACATGCGCATGAGCAGAGGTAAAAACGTGCCGTTAACAAAACAAATTTCTTTTCACCCGCCGGCGCTCAGCTTCGCGCGTTTACGATTCCCGGAGAAAACGTCCCGGCGTGTCAACTTCCCGGCCGGAAGCTCACGCATAATATAGCCTATCGGCTAAACTAATGTGACAGCAGCCCAAGAGATGTTATTGAGGGTAAGATTAGTGGGATACTGGAAATATATAGAGGGAAAAGGTTGAGCGAAACAGTTACGGGACACAGCTTGGGAGGTGCCCTCGCAACAATGAGTGCATATCATATCAGACTAATGTGGCTTTCAATACCCATCACAGTCTTCACCTTCGCTTCTCCGCGGGTGGGTAACCGAGCCTTCGCCGATGATATGGAAGAGATTGGAGTTAAAGTGTTGTGTGTGGAAGTGAAGGGCGATTTGGTTCCTAAGGCGCCTCGACTTATTTTGAATGAGAAAATAGACAAAGCAGTGGCACGCGGCCTTGAAGGACACAAATTTCTGGGACAGTGGGCATACTGTCATGTTGGCACAAAGATTCGGCTGGATCCTTGCTCTTCTGTTGCAGGGGCATGGGGAACCCCATCACAAAATGATGTCATAGTTTAAGTTTTGTCTTGTTCCCTAATGTTTAAGGTGAATAAGGTCATTTTGGCCCATTAGGGGGTTATATGGGACTATTTGTGAAGTTTTGGAGTCATAATCCAAAAGCTGTCAAAAATTGTCAAAATTGTAAAAGTTGTAAAGTTGTCAAAATGCAACAAATCTTGTAAAAGTGTCATTAGTCTTAAGAAAAGAAGTTATGGTCTGTTGGGCAGTTTAAATATGATTTTAATATTATAAATACATCTTGTAAACACAATCGAAGGGGTTGGAGAGCAGTTTGGAGGAATAAGATATCAATTAGACATCTTTTAATGCATTTTTTTGTGTAATCTGACTACAAAATTGTTGCCCCATTGTATGGTACAGATTGGTAAAGTCATAAGATTGGTGTTTTTTTTATAGAGGGATGAACTAACTTTAATTTTCATTTGGTTTGGTGCCTTTTCATTGAGTATTTTAAAAGTTATTGCAAATTTACTAAAACTCGCCTGAATTTGTGTCTAGGTTATCTGTTTTGGGAAAAATGACATAACGTTTGTTTCCACCTTTAGATCTTTATAAAACTTTCAGAAAAATATTGTAATTAGGTTATCTGCAATTTGACTGGAGAGATTGGTCTCATTTCGTGTTGTGTGAAAGTTATGAACGACAATTCGTTGCATTTCACAGTAAAAATTTTGAGTTTTCTTGCTCTCCTGTAACTTTCACCATGTTGTACGGTTTAATACTAGTCTGTATGGATTGAAGGTTGTTTGCATCGTATGAAGGGTTGTTATACCTTTCATTTCCACTAGGTTTGATGAAAATCCATTAAGTTTGGAAGGGGATATTAACATTTTAGTGTAATCTGCTCCAAACCCTACCTAGGGTTGAAATTGACCATGAAATTACCATATCTGGAGTTTCCACCATGAGCAACCCCTAAAACTTTGTAAAAAAACATTGTATTGATGTCTTTGATCTCCTTGCAAAGTTTGAGGCCTGGGTTTGCATGTGTGGAGGAGAATTTAATTACAGTATGGTGAATTTGGCCTTGTTGGCAGTCCAAGAAGCCCTAGAGATTTGGGGAAAATTGTTGTAAGCCATTAGAGGGATGATCCTTGATGTAGGAATTGATGATTTAGGCCATGTATGACATTTTGAAGGTTTTGTAACAAGTGTTGAGACACTTGGAAGCCCTAAACCCATTTGGAGCATGCTTAGTTGTCAATTAGGCCTAGTCAAGAAAAGAGGACAATCAAATTTTGACTTGTTCCGTACAAAGGAACCCTATCAGATTTTGAGATATGTTTGAGAATGGCCAAATGGGTATCTGAAACAAGCCTTATTTCATGTAGATCAGTTCTAGTTGAAGAGTTATGTCAAAAAATTCCTTTTTGAAAGGCTACTAGCGATAATGAGGGTTTGGAAGGAAAACCCATCAATTGAAGACTAAAGGTTGAAAGAGCCATTGGTTGTGTGTGTGTTAGGAGATTGATTGCCCCTTCTTTGCATCATCTTCCCATGACTTGAGTTGGAGGGCTAAAAATTTTCAATGCCACGATTTAGAAACTAATCTCCACTTACTCCATGGGCATCTTGCCACAACAACATCTAGCAACTAGACACCTTAGAATAGAGCAATACTATTAAGGATGTTGCTCCCTCCAAAGAGACCAAATATTTTATTTTACTTTTTTGTCGAATTTGTTTCTCATTAATTTTTGTGTAGACCTTGATGAAATAAAATATATATATATATATATATATCTTTTAGGTAATCTATATAGATTTGTTGACTATTTATATGTCATGTTGTAATTGTAGAGTTACATCTATCAACATAATTATTTATTTTTCATTGTTTGAAAATCTATATATGTGTTATATTTATAATTTGTCATTTTTTTTTCATTTATTAAGAAGAATGGAAAGTTTAGTTCAACGAATTTGACCTTCATGATATTTGTAATATCTTATTTTTAATGCCTTGATCAAGAGCAACATCACATCCTAAAGTCAACTAAAAATTTAATATTAAATTAAATTAAAATTTATATATACTCAAAGTCAATTAAATTATATTTAAGAAAAAATTTGAATACAATATATTATTTTAATTTTTAATATTAAAAGATTTTAGAGAAAATAACTATTTAATATTAAATATTTTTGGCCATCAACATTTAGTGATGAATACAAAATATTTATACTAAAAAGTCATATAGTTTAAAATTAAGAACAAGTTGTGTCATTAAAATATGTGAAATTATTTTGATTCTCCTAAAATTAGGACAAAATATTTCAACCAATAAAATTTCATCATCTTCTAGCATTAACAATATGGTTCATAAGCCTTTGGTACAAAAAAACTATTATGCTTTAAAACGATTAATAATATAAACCACTTTATACTTAAATTATCAATCTACTTCTAAATTTTCCATTCTCAAAACTAAACTCTACACCCTACAACACCTACTCATAAATAGGAAAAAAATTAATGAAATTTGGTTAATAAATTCAAGAATTCAAATATTGTAGACACATAAATCCACACCTAACCACACTTTATCCCAACTTGTTCTAAGTCATTAATTTATTTTTTATCGGTGATAATTTTTTATTTTATTAAAGATAAAGCAATAAAATAGTAACTACAAAATATCAATCCTTCCAAAAGTTTTGAAATGTCTACTGAACCAACAAATTTTAACAGAAGCAAAAACCATCCCCCATCTACCTGAGAAACAACCCTACCACCTCTTACCGATACCCTTATCTAATTTTTTTCAAAACCAGACTAGGTTGAGCCCCTGAAAATTACATACAAAAAACTACATTTATGACATAAAATCTAAACCAAAATTTGAGCTTTGATGTTACTCAGAAGCTCAAGAAGTGCTACCTAGTTGCAGCGGCCCGACTTCCATAAGCAACTTCGTCTTCTTCTTCTGGCACAACCCCTTCTTCTCATGCATCTCCTCTCTGGCAACGACTTTAAGGTCCTCTATTACTTTCTAAACCTCCATTAACTCTGCACACAATTTCAAAGCTTTCCATCCCCGTGTCACACCTTCTCTCCACATGGCATTGATATTTCCTTCTGGCCACCTAATAAACAGATGTTTTATTTCTACAACTTCTGGGTCCTCGTTCTCCATGCCTTCACTTGCATCGAGTCCTTTTCTAGGTATAGCTCACTCCAGAATACTTTCCATGTTCAGTAAAAAATTCTCATGAACTAAAGCTTTCATAACTTTCCTTACCTCCTCTGTCAACACTCCTAAGTCCAGCCCCCATGCCATAATCACTGAATAAACGTCCATATTTGTCTGATACCTATGCTTCAAATCTTCAAAGCCATTGCCCAAGATTGTCAGCATAGCTTGTGCCACCTTCACATCCTTAAAAAGAAACAGACCTCTCAATCTCTTCACTATCACTTTCCCAAAAAAGGGATCCAATTTCCGCTTGGAATGTAGAGTAAAATTGGCTTCCATTCCTTTTTTACTACGCAACTTCTGGCTGCCTTACACCACACACCTGTCAGATTCCTTACCATCACAGCCTGAGAAGCATCAAATGAAAGAATGTGTAAATTTAATACACATCTCGTCGCCAGCCACCTCCATTAATGTTGAACGTGCGTCCAACAACGACAACTAAGCTTCATCAATGCTTCAAGTCCTTTGGGAATTTAAATAAAAACATTCCTCTCTTAACTCATTCTAACTCAATCCTAGAATAAATATGTTGGAAAATTTTCCTCCAAAGACAAACTACTAAACTCTTCTATTCTAATTTAATCCACTTCTGCAAAAGATAGCGCCCTTTTTGATAGGGTATCCACTTCAGTATTCTCACTTCACCTAATATGACTAATCTAGAAATCTTCAAAGAAAGCTAATTCTTCAATAATTCTCCTAATTAACCCCTACAAATGTGAAGCCTCAATTCCTCCTTTCATTATTGCTTGGATAATTATTAATGAATCACCCTTCAAATGAATCCTAGATGCCCCTAACTTCCTGACCAACTTGATTGCCATTAAGGTTGCTTCTTCTTCAACAACATTATCAGTTCCTTCCTTCAATCTCTTTGCACCTAAAGCCAACACATTTTCATTCCAATCATGAATAATGCTACCCACTCCCGACGGTCCTAGATTTCCTTTTAAAACTTCCTCAAAGTTTACCTTCCACCATCCTTCCTTATGTTTATCCCATTTTACTACCTCCCCATTGATTTGGGTTGGATTAACCCAATCAGGCCTCTTAACGGGCCTTAAACAAATACCAGACCATCTATCCTGGATTTGTTTGTCTTCCAAAGTAAAGGGGTTCTTTGGGTTAAAAAAGGTTGAGGCTGCTACTCCAACTACTTCCTCCAAAGATTGATTTATTCTGACTTTCAGTCTATCCAAAGACTCACCTTTCTCTAAGAAGATTCTCCTATTCCTCTCTTTCCATGATATTTCCTAGATTACTATGGATGGGCTCACCTTCCATACACACGAGAAGGTTGATTTCTTCTTCCTCATCGTCCACCCCTCAAAAACCTTCTTTAAAGTATTTGGTAAAGGCCCATGCCAACGAAAAGAATTCAAAATCATATCCCAACAAGAGGCATCCATTCTACACTGAAGTAGGAGGTGGTCTACTATTTCCTCTACTTTTTCACACATAACACATCTTGAGGGTCCACAAAAACCCAAACGCCTTCTTTGTTCCCCTATTAAAATACGTCCTCTAACTACCAACCATGCAAAAGTTCCCACTTTAGGAAGGCATTCCTTTCCCCAACATAACTCAACTGGCCAATCTTCTCCCCTTACACCTGCATCCAAAAGATAGTATCCCAACTTAACCGAATATTTATCATCTAAAACTCGACACCAGATTACTTTGTCTTCATTATTTGTCCTAATTATTTTACAAGAGCTTAGAATCTCCTACATTATTTTTCGCTACCAATCTATTAATTCCACATTATGGAGGGATTTCCACCCCCAATCACCACCAAAAACATCTTCTTTGAACTCCAGATAATCACTAAGTCTACTACCCCAATGTTGAATGAACTAATTGGGAATTTGCAGCAAATTATCATTTTCTTGCAACGTTGGGAGACCTGCCCACAAGTCCTCCCAAAAATTCACCTTCATTCCATTTCCAATCTTCCATGTTACATGCTCAATTATAACCTGCTGACAAGAAATGATAAAATTCCATAGTGTTGAACTAGTAGGTGGATTCAACATGGTTAGGATCCTATTATCTTCCATAGAGTCAAGGTATTTGGCTTTTAATTATTACCCACAATTGAGAAGGTTGGGAATAAATATTCCAAACCAGTTTTTCCCCAAATGCTTCATTCATTATATTCCAATTTGTCAAACCTGCCCCACCCTCACCCTTCGTCTTACAAATCTTTTCCCAAGGGAGAAGGGGAATCTTATCCTATTCATTCACTTTGTTCTAGAACTTTTTTTGCATTCTTTGGCCTATTATTTTTATAACCTTCTTTGGAATGTTTAAACACGCCATCCAGAAGATAGGAATGGTAGAAATAACCGACTTTAACATCAGAATTCTGCCAGCAGATGTCAACCATCTGTGCTCTTCCATCCATCCATTCTTTTCAAACAACAATCCACTAGATCCTTCCATATTTCTGATTTACTGGCTCCCCCAAAGAGAATAATACCCAAGTATTTCCCTGGAAGTGTTCCCTTCATCATCCTTAATACGGAGCAAATCTTCCTTTGTTTTTGCCCCTTTGTATTAAAGAAAAAATCTCAAATTATCTCCAATTTATACACTATCCAGAGGTTGCAATATATTTATCCAAAAAACCTTTAATCACCCTGGCTTCCCTAAAATAAGCTTCTCCCATCAGTAAAGTATCATCGGAAAACTACGAATGAGAGATCAATTCAAACCTTCAACTACTTGCACACCTTTCCAAATCTCATCATTTCTTTTCTTTGCTATTTGTCGACCCAATGCCTTAGCCATTATGATGAACAAAAAGGGTGAGATTAAGTCACCTTGTCTTAGGCCTTTTTCTGATTCAAAAAATCCTTGGGGCTTCCATTCACCAAAACTAAAAAATGAGGATATTTAATGCAAATTTCTACCCATTTTATCCATTCCTCACTAAAACCAAACTTCATAAGGACTTTTAATAAAAATTCCATGTTCACTTCATCATACGCTTTCCTGATATCTAATTTTATCAACATTTTTTCTAAATGTTTTAGCCTTATAGAATGAATCACTTCATGTGCCACAATTATACCTTCATAGATAGACCAATTTGGAGAGAAGCCACTTTGCTCCGTGGAGATTACAATAGCTAGAACATCCTTCAACCTGTTTGCCATTACCTTTGAAATTACCTTATAGATTGTATTGCATAATGAGATGGGCCTAAAGTCATTGAAAGTGTGTTGCCAAAAATTGTATACCTTTTTAAGAAAAGGATAATTTTGTGCCCATTTTTTATCCTATTTAGGTCCTGTTTCACCAAATTTCACCCTAAAACAACATTTATAGGCCCCTAAGGTTGTTAATTTTGACTTGGAGGCCCGATATACCCAAGGGATCATTCAACCCTTTAAAAAATACATCAAAACACATTCAAAAGTACTAGCCCCACTCAAAAATCCCTTAGTGGGACTAGGTCGCCCAAGTTGGCGACCTAGTCCTTTTTGAGGAATTTTCAAGTGCTAAGCGGGGAAATGAATAATTAGCTAAAAATCCTCGATGGGTGTCGGCTTCTTAGGTCAAATCCCGACAATTAGGTCAATTTTCTTATATATACTTGTTTTTAGCAAAGTTGAAGCTTTTGGACAACAAAAACTAGGGCTTTTTGTTGGTTTTGGAGCTGACTTCACATTCAAGATCACACATTGACAAGGTTGGAGATAGATGCCTATGGAGTTTCATGGAGAAATCTAGGTTGAGGAGGTGCAACTAGCCACCAAATCATTCCAAAAGATTGGTTTCAAAGTGCCTCCATTTTCTACCTTCAACCCATTTGTAGATTTGAGGTTTGCATACCATTCGCATTCGTTGTTCTTATTTGCAATGTTGTAGGATTTCTAGGGCTGAGTCTTGCACCATTTCAAATCCTTTACACACATCTTATTCTAGCACAATAGAATAGGTCTTTTCTTTGTTTCAGGTTTTCCTAGTTCTAGACACACTTAGGGCTAGGGCTTTGCAAATTTCTATTTCATTTCAAGTTTAAATACAACTAGGGGTTTGACCAACACAAACTCCACATTAGATACACAAATACATTATGTTTTGCAAGTTATTTTGCAGGTTTTGGACAAGATTCCTGCAGAGAAGTAGAATATAGGCCCAAGGCACCCGAGTGCACTTTCTATTTACCAAAAAAGCAGGAAGGGACTAGGTTGCCCATAATGGCAACCTAGTCCCATTAAGGCTTTCCAGTACAAAAAGTTTGAGATTCGAGGACCTAGTTGACCAGAATGGCCTCTAGAGCAGATTTTCTAAAAAGCGATTAGGTCGCCCAAATTGGTGTAAGTGTCCTAGGTAGTTCAAAACCCCGATTTCCCAAAATTCCAGTGACTTCTACAATCTCTGCTTTAGCCCTCTTCAGTTTCCAGGTGCACTTTTTTGTTCTGTTAGGTTAGTTTACTCTTATTACTTTCATTTCTACTACATTACACCATGTGTTTTCCAGCAACATAAATGTTATTAGTTTAGGTTAACTAGTTAAGTTTTCATAGAAAATTTCAACACATTTGCATATACCACTCCTTTAGGGTTTCATTCCCTAAACATCTAACGAATCACAAGATTTAATGCTCCCCATGAATGACCAAAGAAACCTCTCTTCCTTCTAGGTGGAAACCCTAGAAAGTGATAGAAGACCCATTCCTTTTCCATCTCCAAAAGCATTCAAATTTTGTGGTTCATTTTGGTGAACCTGCATTTCAACACATTACATACTTCTGATTTTCATTACATTTGCATACTAGGAGCTCTTTATTTAGCATTGCATTGAATGTTGCATTGTGTAAACAAGCATCCTAAAGATTTTCATTGTGCATTAGTGAAAAAGCATCATATTTTTCATTTATTTCCTTTCTTTCTACACAAATTTCACATATATATTAGATCTATGCATCTTAACTTTCGAAAATCTACATTTCTCATCAGAAAACACATTAAAAACTCAAAAAAAATCATACTAGGACTAAGTCGCCAACCTGGGCGACCTAGTCCCAGTAGGCATTTTGCATCAATACTTCTTGCATTTTCTTTCCATATTTTGTACTCTTTGTTGCTCTCTATTAATGCTAGGTTTTAGTTTTGATTTTCTCTGTTATATGTTTTTGCTTAGCTTAAAATGGCATTTTTAAGTAGTATTAAAGAATTACATGTTTCCCTTCCCACTTTAGTTCCTAGTTCTTTCAAAGTAGATTCAGTGACACACACTTGAAAAATAGAAAACTCGCATGATACAATGCGCATACTTATTCACTATGGGAATACTATATCATCGAAATACTTTAGTTATGATGATTTTGATTAGTTGGATGAAACTCTTCAAAGCTTCCTCTCACTCACTTAATCCACTAATATTGGTGATAATGTAGTTCCACCTTCCCCTCCCTTGTCTTCCAAACCTTTTAGCTATGATGATATGGGTATGTTAGATGATATCCTCCAAGACTTCATCTCCCCTACTTCATCCACTATGGTTTGTTGTGAAACCTCCATTAACACAAGAGATGTCAATATCATCCAACCCCAATTTGTTCTCCACCCACCCTATCCCAAACCTTCAACCTCGGCCCAACCAGATTTTACCCTCTACCCTCCTAAGAACGATATTGTCACCCACACTCATTATACTCGTAATAACCCACATCCCCAACAACCATCCACCACCACTTCCTTACCATTACCCAACCCTATCTTACCCATGACTCCTTGTTTCAACTCACAACTTCAGGAGTATGATTTGGTTGAACAACTTAAAAAAACTCTTCTCAAAATATCCCTTTGGGATCTCCTTCAAAATTCCCCTAACTATCATTCCATGCTTCAAACAGCCTTACAAAAGATAGTGGTCCCTTCTGGCATGAACACTAATGATGTAGCAGCTCTCGTACATGACATGAATACACCAAATGTGGATATTACTTTCTATCAACATAAGCTACCACCATTAGAATTATGCCAACAAAATGAGGCCTTTATGATCATAGCCTAGTATAAGCATATAGGTATCAAAAGAACCCTAGTTGATAATGGTTCTGCCCTAAATATGTGTAGTGTGAAGCTCCTTGATCGGTCACATGTGGACCGCTCACAAATCCAATCTGATTCCTTATCCATTACAGGATTTGATAATGCTACCAAACAACCCCTTGGTGTCATCACCTTACCCATTACCGTCAGAATGATTACGCTGTAGACTCCTATCCACGCCATGCCGTATGATCTTTCTTATAAACTCCTCTTGGGACGACCATGGATTCACAAGATGCAATATGTCTATAATGATAAAGTTTATCAAATTGGCATTGATCCCGAACCTGAGAGTTGTTTGCATCTCGAAAAGGGCACCTCCAGTCCTCTTCATACCCTCATTCCTACCTCTAACATTACCCCTTCTGAGAAAGATCAAACCGAAGATAAAACCAAGTTTAATTTACTTGGTGATGATTGGGGCTCTTTAGAGTTTACTCCTTCCTTTATGGGTGAGTGTAGTGTAACATGCAAAGAGGACACTCCAAATGATCAATCCATTATCTTCTCCATCCAACAAGAGGAACACCCTTCCCCCATATCCACGTCACCTCTTTTAGAAGAAAATGCCACATATACAACAAATTTTGATGAGATAGATTATCAAAAACTCCCTAACCCACAAGAAATGGAGAGGCTTTATGGACATGGCTATGAACTTCTTAAACAATTGGGTTACAAGGGTCAAGGATGCGGCAAGCATGAACAAGTTATATGTGTCCACATTGAACCTAATACGCAAGGAACTAAAACTGGTCTCGGGTTTTCCTTTTCTAAAGCCACAAAAGCTAATCAACGACCCTCTCTCAACATCAACACTATATCATGCACATCGAGAACCACCCTTACACTTAAACACCCTAAATTTCTTGATGTGGATGCTCGCCTCTTCACTTATGTTCATGACGAGGATGATTTATAACACCTCTTAGGTGCTTCAAATACTCCTTCTCACTCCAAGAGGCATGCTTCTTGTGCTATGTTGAGTTTTGAGTCTACCGTGGGTGTTATTAATGAACCTCCTCCCAGATTGGAACCATATGACCCTGATGCTCCCAAATCTAATTCACTTCCTTTAGGTGATACCCTCGATGTCCCCATGGATATCGATGACAAGGACAAACTCATTAAAATCAGGAAGTGCCTAGATGAAGAAGAACAAGAGGATCTTGCCACCTTGCTTCATTCCTTTCCTAAACTCTTTGCTTGGACATATTCTGACATGCTAGGCATCGATCCCTAGATAGTGACCCATAACATTGTCCTCACGAATAATGCTAAACCTGTTCACTAGAAGATTCAAAAAATGAATCCCAAGGTTGCCTTGCATGTTAAAGGAGAACTCGAAAAACTCCTTGACATTGGTTTTATTTGCTCCATTGATTATTCTCCTTGGATTTCAAACATTGTCGTGGTGGCCAAACCTAATAATCATGTTAGGATATGTACAGATTTTAGAGACTTGAATAAGGCATCTTTAAAAGACGACTTTCCTCTTCCTAACATCGATATGATCATGGATTCTACTGTTGAACATGCTTTGTTATCCTTTATACCTAGAAGATTAAGGCCATTGCTTGCTGAGAAGTAGTGCACCTTCTCACTGTCAGAACAAGTTTGATCTCTTGTTGACCAAGTCACCTTGCAATCACGCATCGAGACATCCTGCATTTAATTCTACTTCGTATAATTAGATACTATCACCCATCGAATTGAGCCTTGCATTTAATGCATTCAACTCTTCAAGCAACTAGCCAATCGATTGTTGATTTACAACAGCGATGTAAAATCAACAAGTATTATAGTGCCATGTTTCATAACATTACTCATCCATTGCTTTGACTATCAAGTCAAATCTTCCATCCAAGCACTAATCACCTTCTACCGTGCCATCGCAAGCCTATCGACCAAATCTTGCGGTAATGTGGTGTACCGCACTATTGCTCAGCCCAGACAAGGCCTTCGCTGTTTGGCAATATGCAGGCCACACCACTATGACCGAGCAGAGATACCAATGTGGTATGGCGGTAGGCACCCAACCACCAAACTTCCACCCTCACCGTGCCATCGCTGAGCCATGTGTAACCTTCCACGGTATGGAGGTAACTGTCTGTGTCGACCGCCACGGCTTACCATGCCACCATGATATGGCCAAAAGGCCATCGTGGTATGGAAGTAAGCATTCTCGCTGATTGCCATGATCTACCGCACTGTCATGCCTTCTCCAATAAAATCCCATGGTACCGAGGTAAACATTTCGATTGATCGCCTAGTCCACCATGCTATCGCCAGTGAAGGAGAGTGACTCTGTGGTATGGCAGTAACATTGCCTAACCATGGCCTAAACGAAAGAGGCTCATGGTAAGGCAGTAAACCGTGCAACCATGCCTCCAAGAGATGCCCCCAATAGTAGAGCGGTAAAGGCCAGAAATGAAGGAAATCCGCCAAGTCTTAAACAAAGGTTCCAAGCCAGAAGTTGAAGCACCTATTCCCAACATCTTTCCCTGATGACAGTGTGTTTACTATATGAATTCCTACATGGGAGTTGAACTTTGATGAATCCAAGTGTCAAACAAGCTCCGGTGTTGGAGTTATTTTAATTCCACTCGTTGCTAAGCGTATTCCCTTATCCTATCATCTCAATTTCGTATGTACGAATAATACAGCTGATTATGAAGCTCTACTTGCTGGGTTATGTGTTGCTCTTGTCTTAAGGGTTAAAAATCTTAAGATCTATGGTGACTCACAATTAATCATTAAAAAAATTAACGGTCTCTATCAAACTAAACATGATAAACTCTCAAAATATAAGGAGATGGTTCTTAATCTATTAGACCAATTTGACTCCTATACCATTCACAACATCCCTCAAAATGATAAGCGCCATGCGGATTCCATGGCTAGTGCAGCCTCTCTTGTCTCTCCTACTGACCCCTCTGAGCAGATAGTCTTCACCATTCATCCCATCATGAAACCCTCCATCAACAATCAACCTCCTGATATGTGTCCTTTTTTTGATAACCCATGTGAATGGTATGATGCCATCTACAACTATTTCAAAGATGGCACCATTCTCGAACCCACCACTAAAATTACCCTTCAACGCTTCAAAAATTTAGCTACTAGGCATATCATCCTTAAGGACACATTACATGGACGATCCTTCGATAGAATTCTTGTGTGATGTCTCAAGGATGTTGAAACTCATCTCACCCTCGAACAAGCCCATTCTGGTACTTGTGGAGGACATTTTGAAGGCAAGACCTTAGTGCAAAAGCTCCTGCGTATGGGATATTATTGGAAAAACATGGAAAAATATTGTTATGCATATATTAAGCGATGTCATCAATGCTAGGAACATAGTCATTTGATCCACACTCCTGCTTTGGAACTCTGTTCCCAAATACCTATCTGGCCTTTCTCTATCTAGGGTTTGGATCTCATTGGAAAAATCTCGCTGCCCTCTTTCGCTGGACATACGTTCATTATCATTGCTACCGATTATTTCACCAAATGGGTTGAAGTTATTGCCCTTCATTCCACAAATGCTGAGGTTATATGTCATTTCCTATTGAAGCACATCATCGCTCACTTTGGTCTCCCTTCCGCGTTAGTCTCAAATAATGGTACTCCCTTTAAAAACAACGAGGTGAAGGCATTCCTTGAGACTTTCCATATCCAACATCGATTCTCCACACCTTATTACCCTCAGTCTAATGGTCAAGCCAAAAGTACTAATAAGATCTTGGAGAAAATCCTTTGGAAGACTGTCAATCCAACCCAAAATAGTTGGCATACACAATTTCACTATGCACTTTGGGCATGGGTATGTGCAGGATCATGATGGGCCAAAAAGTGGCAATATGTAAGTGATATGATGACCCATGTGGTTGATGACTTTTTTTTTACCCAAAATTGATGAAACGAAATGGGTTTTTAAAGGAGATTCTCATCTTTCAACCAATGTAAATTATGCTTTACTTTGAATTTAATAAATAATTATTATTCATTTTCTATTTGAATTACGACTAAAGTCCTGATTGATAGGCTGATTGAAAAACATCCATAGCTTTCAAGCGGTATCACATTTTTTGAATCCAAAACATGTGTCACATTCTATGCTTCACATTTTATAGGATTAAAAAAAAAAAGAATTTCATGAAGTTTTGACCAAGTTAAGGTGGTCAGACATACGAGTTTTTATATTTTTTAAAAGTTGTAATAAAAACTTTATAATTAATTATTTACTTGGAAAAAATTACAAAAAATTATGCATCACATCGAGACATGAGTCCTCTACTTATATCTAAAATCTTATTAAAAAATATTATCATTTTATTGTCGTTAGGGTGGTCAGACAGACACCTATTTATTTTTTCCTTGAAATTTAAGTACTACTGCATTGAAATTTCAAATTTTCACCAAATAGATTTTATGTTTTTTTAAAATAAACCTAGTAGTTTAGAAACTATATTCAATTTTCTACAGATTCTATTCTTACATATTTTTTAAATAATATAGATAACTTATTCAAATTTTTACATGAAGTTGCCTAACTTTGATTTTCTGAATTTTTATCACCACTTAAGGGCCTATTTTTTCCATGATGATCTTGCACATACCCGCATATCACACGAGTGTTCGTTCTTCCACAAGACATACCCATTTTAACCTTGTCTATGGTATGGAGGCTATCCTCCCTTTAGAATTAGAAATCCCCACGTTGTGGATTGCCCTCCAAAGTCCTATTGATAATAACACTTATGTGGAACAACGTTTGCACCGACTTGAAATGCTTGATGAGAAACACATCAATGCTCTTGAGCACCTTCAAGCTTACGCTAAATAACAAAAACATGATGTAAGTGTCATCCCTCAAACCTTTACAAAGGGTGATTTGGCTTTATATGAAAACCAACATAATACCACCACCGATTACACCGACAAAGGTAAATTCAGCCCTAATTGGCTTGGTCCCTACACATGATCGACTCCAATTATAGATCTGGTGCCTATACCTTAATCGAGCGCGATGGCACTCCCCTTCATGATCCCATTAATGTCGCACATTTGTGTCGATATTACGTCTAATCTCCTCTTGAATGGTATGATTTATAAAGTAGTGTCGATTGCGGTTATTGGATTTTATCCCGTGGGCTATCTCATTGCTTTGTTCTCGACACACCATCATGTTGTGTCCCAAACACTAAGGTAATTATTTAATTCGTTTTTGAATGATTACTTTAGCTTTCATACTATTCATCCTGTTCTCCTTTTGTGTGTTATGTTCCTTTAAAATTATAAGTGCATAACATATTTAATTTTAAATCTCACATACATTCTACATCAGTTATATTTCCATCACATTAAATACTAAACTATTTAATTAATCACATTGTCATTTAACATCCACACAAATAAATGACATCATCCAAACATCCAACTGCATATATATATATAATTATATCAAAAGTCTCTTTTTAAATCATCATCATAAAACACAGTGTCAATGAGGACTATGATTACCAGATCCCTCCAAATCTGGTACTCATGTTGCATTAGTAGTAGGGCATTGGGAGATAGTCGTGCATGATTGTGACCATGATCCGCTGACTCAGAGTGCACACTCTAATCCTCCCATATGTGCAAGGGCCAACCGGTGCTCACTTTCTATCTAATCCCTCTCTGCTCATACCTGTGACAACTCTCTCTCTAATCTCTCCACCTCTAGTGGAGGCCGTTGTGGTTGAATCTGTGGTACAGATCTCACTCGGCGCACCTCTCTCCTCAGGCTCTCACAGGCTGCCCACAATCTCGCGAAGGGTCTTAGGGTCTCTGGCTCACACTCCACAATCGATGAGGGCACATAGTCAGTATCCATCTCCTCTTCGACGAAGGTTGCCAACACTATCTTTGTAGCTGCCTGCTGCAGGAACTCTCGCCAACCCTCCACAAGCCCTAAAAATCAAATAAAAGCCTCATCAATAATAAATCATCATATCAATATATATGCAGTAAATCATAAATAAAATACATCTATCAATATCACATGTCCTCACCCATATCTCTAGTAGAATGTGGAAGGTCCACCTCATCCTGTGTTGGGGGCATTGAGGATGTGTTGGCCTCTCCTCGGTTATGAGTGCAGGTCCCTGCTGCTACTATTGTCCAGGATCTAGTCTTGTGAACAGGTGAGATCTCTCCCTGCTCATATCAATCCTCGGTCGCAGTATCATCATCCTCACTCAAAGGTGGCTCCTCTCCTCTCTCCCCCTCCTCCTTTTCCTCATCCTACTCCTCCTTCTCATCCTCCTCATCCTCATCCTCTCCCTCCTGACCATCATAATCTAGGTTTGCATCCTCATCATACTCCTCATCAATAATATCTGTAAAAATATCTACAACCTTGTACAGTGTCTCCTTGGCCCTATCCTCTCTCTCCCTATCCTCCCCCTCATCGAGAATGGGATGAGCCTCTCCCATTGGCTCATCCATCGGGAATACTGGCTCTGGTCATGAGGCTCTTCACCACTCCTCGTGATCCCATGTGGCCCTGAAATCATCTACATCATCAACCGGCAGCTAGTCTTGATCTAAATAGTCAGAGTCATGCTCGATGACATCATCTAGTGTGAAGTGTGTTATGCCTCTTGTTCATCATGCACTCTGAACAGACCTCCTAAACTATGATCATGGTTGTGGCGATATCTGTACCTATCTGAACTGCCTCATCACTTGATCATAGTAGAATGGCCGCATTATGTGATCGTGTCATCCTACCAGGAACCTGGTCATCTATAGTCTCCTAAGCTATCTGGTATAATCTAGCCACTAGAGGACAAGCTGGTATGGCCTCCATAGGATATCCTCTCCATCTAGTTGGTTGAATCTCACTCTCCAAAAGTGAAGATCACTATATTGCCATAATCGTCATAACGAGTACCCAAATGCTCATGGATAGCCCACTATTGCTAGATATGGGAATCCCACTGGTCATGTACATGTGATATGCTCTAGGAACCATATCTGTCAGAATGTGCAATGTACCATGCTATCTAACTCCCTGAACACAAATTGACCAAGATTAGTACACATATGCTAGAATGCATCAGCCCCAAGCATATACTGTCTGATGCTTTGCCATGCCTTGTACCAGGTGTACCAGTCCACCCTCCAGATGTGTTGTGCACCTGTCTGGGAAAAGGACCAATGCGACTGTGTGCATCATAATGCGCCTCACCAAGGGTGCTCATGAATACAGTAACATCGCCAACACTATCTGTCTTGCTACTCTATCATCATGAACGGGACCCCCGGGACAGTACTGCATGTCTGCCCGCTACTCTTAGAAGGATCATCTCCTCAGTAGTTGCACACGCTCTCCTCAAATAGGAACTTGAAGAATGCGATGGACATCCTCCAGTGTAATAGTCATCTCTCCTCTGGGTAGGTGAAATGTGCAAGTATTTGCATTCCACCTCTTGCATAGCGCCATCAACATGGCATCATGTTATCTCATCGGTGGCATAAGGTAGGCCCAATAGATCCCCACCACTTGTAAGTTCTTTGTCTCTATTGGTGGTAGTGTTGGCACCAAATCTCTAAGGAAACTCAGTTGTCTCTCGCCTAATCGATGTCGAGACTGTGTCGGCACCTGTGTAAATTCTCACAATATACTATCTAAATCATCTATTTTCTTCCATCTTACTCTAATTCATCAAGAAAATGTGCTAATGTTGTTCTAGTGTTCTTTTTCTATGGCCCTAGACACCTTAGAACCCTTTTAGGACACTTTGTGAACAATAGGGACACTTTACGAACAAATGGGACACTTTGCGAAAAAAAGGGATACTTTGCGAACTTTTTTTCCAAGATCCTAATATACTCTAAATAAGCATTAAATTCATACTATAATTGAAAAATCACAAAATAATAGGTTCCAGAATCAACTCACCTCCTGTTGGCAGTTGTTGCTCGCCACCTGATCGTGCAAAACATCCAACCTCGCGGGCATGAAATCTTGTTTGCTCGACATGCTGTCACTCTCTCCTCGTCACTCTCCAACACTGCAAAAGGTAAATGAGAAAAGTAAGTGTATGTTGCTCCTTTTTCATTTTCCTTTTAACTAGCTCACTTTTACACACAAGCACATTTGTCCCTTTTTACTTTGTTCACCTTTTTCGGGTGCCTTTTCATTCAACTTGCCATTTTGGGTGCTAGTGAACTCTATTTTTGATGTCGTTTGTTGTGTCATAATTGTGTTTCCATGCCGTACATCATCACTCACCTATCACTATGAGGCATGGTACTTAGAAATACCCTCCGATATGTGTTCCCTTATTTGACGTGGTTAGACAGCTACCTTGATTCCACCTCCATAAAGCAAGCAGAATCAAGGGAGGGCATACATCTACCCTCAAATTTCACTACTAGGAATTAGAGAAGAGGATTTTTAGGATTGCTAACGAACTTGTGTTGTAGGATGTGGTTCCTAACATTGTGGTTTTGTAGATAGCTAAGCTGGGGGCTTCATTCTCTGCCCTTTAAATGAGTATCATCTTATGAAAATAAATGTTTATTGTTTGTTTTAGAGTCCTTTACCTTACATATGAACGTAGATTCATATGGATGCTAAAGTGGGGGCTAAATGTGTTGCCAAAAAATTTATACCTTTGAAGAAAAGGACAATTTTGTGCCCATTTTTTATCCTACTTTATGTTCTACTTCACCAAATTTCACCCTAAAACAACATTTAAAGGCCCCTAAGGTTGTTAATTTTGACTTGGAGGCCCGATATACCCAAGGGATCATCCAAACCCTGACAAAATACATCAAAAAAATTCAAAATTACTGGCCCTACTCAAAAATCCCTTAGTGGGACTAGGTCGCCCAAGTTGGCAACCTAGTCCTTTTTGAGGATTTTTAAAGTGCTAAGCAGGAAAATGAATAATTAGCTAAAAATCCTCGATGGGTGTTGGCTTCTTAGGTCAAAATTCCCAAAAATTAGGTCAAATTTCTTATATATACTTTTTTTAGGTCATTTTCTCTCTCTCTCTCTCTCACTCATTTTTTTCACTCAACTCCAAAAATCAAGTACAAAACATCTTCCTCAAGAAGATTCATCCCTCGTACAACAAAGTTGAAGTTTTTGGATAGCAAAAACTAGGGCTTTTTGCAGGTCTTGGAGCTCACTTCACATTCAAGATCACACATTGACAAGGTTGGAGATAGATGCCTATGGCGTTTCATGGAGAAATCTAGGCTAAGGAGGTGCAACTAGCCACCAAATCATTCCTAAAGATTGGTTTCAAAGTGCCTCCATCTTCTACCTTCAACCCATTTGCAAATTTGAGGTTTGCATACCATTTGCATTCCTTTTTGTTCTTATTTGCAATGTTGTAGGATTTCTATGGCTTAGAGTCTTGCACCATTTCAGATCCTTTACACACATCTTATTCTAGCACAATAGAATAGGGCTTTGCTTTGTTTTAGGTTTTCTTAGTTCTAGACACACTTAGGGCTAGGATTTTGCAAATTTCCATTTCATTTCAAGTTTAAATACAACTAGGGGTTTGACCAACACAAACCCCACATTAGAAACACAAATACATATTGTTTTGTAGGTTATTTTGCAGGTTTTGGATAAGATTCCTGTGTAGAAGCAGAATGCAGGCCCAAGGCACTTGAGTCCAGTTTTTGTTTACCAGAAAAGTAGAAAGGGACTAGGTTGTCCATAATGGCGACCTAGTCCCATTAAGGCTTTCTGGTACAAAAAGTTTGAGATTCAGGGACCCAGTTGACCAAAATGGCCTCTGGAGCAAATTTTCCAGAAAGGGACTAGGTTGCCCCAATTGGTGTAAGTGTCCCAAGTAGTTCAAAACCCTGATTTCCTAGAATTCTAGTGACTTCTACAATCTCTACTTCAGCCCTCTTCAGTTTGTAGGTGCACTTTTTTGTTCTGTTAGGTTAGTTTACTCTTATTGCTTTCATTTCTACTACATACACCATGTGTTTTCCAGCAACACAAATGCTATTAGTTTAGGTTAAGTAATTAAGTTTTCATAGTACATTTCAACATATTTTCATATCCCACTCCTTTAGGGTTTCAATCCCTAAACATCTAATGAATCTTGAGATTTAATGCTCCCCACGAATGACCAAGGAAACCTCTCTTCCTTCTAGGTGAAACCCTAGAAAGTGATAGAAGACCCATTCCTTTGCCATCTCCAAAAGCATTCAAATTTTGCGGTTCAAAAAGATACAAATTCCTCTTTCTTAGGTACGAGAGATATGAATGTATTATTGAAATATTTTACAACAAAACCCCCTTGTCTTGATTCTTCCACCACTTCCCAAATATCCATAACAAGTACATACCACCATTTCTGAAAGAATAAAGCTAGAAAACCACCTAGCCCCGGTGCTATATCACTTCCCAGACTAAAAAGGGCAACTCTAACTTCTTCTAATGTCACAACCTTTGTCAAAGCCACATTTTGTGCTTTTGAAATACACTATGGGATTACATCTAGGAATTCATCTACCTGAGGAATACCATTTTGAGAGGCTCTACAGGCCTTTGAGAAAAATTACAACTTCTTGGTATATTTCTTCTTTATTTGTTAGGGTATTACAATGAGTATCTTGAATTGAGAGAATTCTATTTATGGATCTCCTTACCTTGGTCGAATTATGGAAGAATTTTGTATTTCGGTCTCCCTCCCTTAACCACGTCTCTCTTGATTTTTGTCTCCAGAATGTTTCTTCTCTAGCCAAAATCTTTGCATATTGCTTATTGAGAACCTTTTCTTTTTAAAAATCCTCCTCCAGCATACCTTCATCAATCACTTTCAAATGCAACACCCTCAACTCCTATTCTAAATTGAGTTTTTCTGAAAAAATGTTTTTGAAAACCTCTCTATTCCATTGCTTTAACTGCTCCTTTACAAGCTGAAGTTTTTTGAAGAAAATGAAAGCCTTGTTGCCCTCCCTATTTGGAGAATTTAACCACCATCCAACAACTAAATCCCTAATACCATCCGCTCTTAACCATATTTTCTCAAATTTAAAAGGGCATCTATTTGGGACTACATCTTCTTGGATTCTGACACTAATGGGATAATGATCAGAACCCGTAAGGGGAAAAATCTATGCCTAAATTATCCATTGGAAGTTAGCCCAATTACCAGCTATAAAGAACTTGTCTAGTTTTTTAGCTATATTCATAAAACCACTTCTTCTATTTTTCCAAGTGAAATTACCATTTTTAAACTGGATATTGAAGAGACCATTATTTGTGACAAAGTTACTAAAAAATTTCTATTTTTGGTTTTCCCATCCTATCCCACCAATATTTTTAGATGGTCGAAGGATTGCATTAAAATCCCCCCCAAAAGAAACAATTGATCCCCATTATGTAACAGTACCTCTGAGACTTCACGCCAGACGCTTTTCATCTCCGTATAATTATTTGGCCCATAAACATTAATAATATTAAAATTTAGAATCAATTGTCTCAAGTAAACACTTACCCATTGCCAGGATTTTCCTAATCTAATTACCTGCACCTCCACAATCAGCTCTCTGGAGAGTATACCAATACCTCCAGAAGCTCCCTCTGCTTCAACTATAGAGTATTTCCATGAACCGAACCGCCTCTTGAAAGATTTTACTTCATCCCCGCTAATCTTTAATTCTTGTAATAAAACAATGTTCGACCTCATTTGATTAAAACACCACTTGATCAAATGAATCTTGGCAGGGGCATTTCAGCCCCTCACATTCCACGATATGACCTTCATTGCTCTCGAGAAAAGGCTATGCCTTTTCTCGATCTCAAATTTTTTTGGCTCGACGCACTTCCTGCAATTTCTAATTTTTCCCTTGCAGATTTTGGACCATGCTTTTTCTTCTCCCCAACCTTTACTCTAACCTACTTGGCAAGCATTTGTGCAAGTTTTTGTTTTTCTACAATACCTAGTTCAAACCTTAGGCCTAATTCGTCTCCTCCTCCCCCTTCCTCATCACTTGGTGATCCATATTCCAGGTCATCATACAAACTCCCTTCCTCTCTAGCTTCCTCAAAGGAACTCTCCAAGTCGTGTATTGGGGATATTTGGATATCTTTGAATATTGGCTCTATAGTTTCACAGTTTTCATCCTTTTCAGAAACTTTCTCCTCCTCCATTGATGTTACATTTGGGGATTATCAATGCCTTGTCTGTTAGCTGAAGGAATAGTTTGGATCTCACCGTCCTTAACTTTTTGAGCAGGGCTTTGAGATCTTTCCTCTATCATTGAGCCCTTTTTATCCTCCACTTGAGTAACCCAATCGTTCCTTACCTCTTTGAACCCATTTGTAGGGGGCTCACTATTACCCCAAATAGACCCCTTATCCATTCAAAACTCTTCAAGACTCCATATGGTCACATCAAGCCTTCTTTCATGTATCTTGCTAGACACCTTTCCTTTCCCATCAGCCCACAACTCTCGAAACACATCTAGTTTATGCATTCTTTCTTGTTTCTCAGCAAACAATTTTCTTTGAGTTGACATTGCCTCCAGAAATTCAGTATTATCTTCCTGAAAGATATTTTCCTTCAAAACCAATAGATCATTTAAAGCATTAAGGCCTAGTCCTTTCCCTTTTTCCACAAGATTACATTCTCCAATTGGATGCCCTAAACCTTTGCAAACATAGCACATTTCAATCATTTCTTCAACCTCAATATATTGGTTCCATGTGCCTTCTCTTGATATCAGTTCCACCATCTTGGGGAGAGGGTGTGTTTCCTGCCAGAGGATATACATTCTTGCATACATGTTGTAGTCTTTATTTTTCACTACCTCATCCGCTTTAACAAAAGTGCCCAATTTTTTTCCTATTAACCTTAGGGTTTCCTCATTCTAGTACTCATGTGATAGGTTTTACAGTCTTTACCATATCGGCACCTTCGTGATGGCTTCCTTTTTTGGGTTAAAGTTCAAAGTCCAATATTTTATGGAGAAGCCTTAGCCCCCCATTAGAAATGGTCCACTGTTTAGAATCCATTCTTTGTCCTTAGCGAGCAGACATATTACCAAATAGAAACCATTAGGAAGGGTTTTTAGCATTGTTGCTTCACCCCAGTGTTCATTACACCAGCTTCTAACTCATTTAAAAGTCATCCAAGGCCCACTCCATTTCATAAATAAATCTCGTTCCTTGAAGTCGCTCACTGATTCATTCCATGCCTTACCATCAATCAACAAGGAAACTACTATAGTATGCTCAAAATTAGGGTTTACCTATTCCGTCATCTATAGATTCGCCTGTTGCTTTGGTCTCCAAAACTTCTTTCCGTTTTCTTCATGTCTACAGGTGTCGTCAGTCGCATACTAACATATCCCCATCGATTGCTTGTGCCTTTTTTTGGGGGCCCTAGTTTATCATTTCCAAAAAAATTGTGTCTTGTCCATTCTTAGCCAGAACCTTCCATGCTTGTTGTGGTGCTCTCCATTGTGTATTCTGTGGCCTTCTCCCATTCCACTGATTGAAAGGCCACCTACTTGGATCTCTACCATGAAAACCTTGAGTTGTTCGGGGCTCCTGGTCTCTCCTACGTTCTGCCATTCTAAGTCATTAATTAAATAAATAGTCATTATTTATTTAATTAATTTACCCTTCACCTTTACCCCCTATCTTAATTAAGTCAATCTTATCCCCAAAATCCTCCAGCTAAATCAATTATTTATTACATAATTGATTTAGGCTAATTGATCTCTAGTCTTGTCCACATGTGACAAAATTCCATTTTGAAATAAATCAATTAATTAATACATAGAGTTGTCATGGAAGTATATACAATTTTGAGGAGGTATACATGACACATCAAGGAGATATACAAATAAATTTATGTCATACATCGATATATAATTGTTGTATATCCTACAAGGGTTTGATATATATATTTTGGTGATATATTTTACATATATATACTATATATATACCTCCTTGAATATACATAGCGTCGAGGGTGTGATGGTTTGCAATCATTTTGATTAATTTATTTTTTCCAATAATATCTTTCATTTTTTTTAATATTTTTAAAAAATATTATTTAGGAGATCAAAAACTATGTATACACATAGTTTACAACTATTTATATAAAAATTCTACGTGATTGTGTATATACACAAACCATAGGGTATGTGCAGGATCATGATGGGCCAAAAAGTGGCGATATGTAAGTGATATGATGGCCCATGTGGCTGACAACTTTTTTTTAACCCAAAATTAATGAAACAAAAAGGGTTTTTAAAGGAGATTCTTCGCTTTCTACCAATATAAATTATGCTTTAATTTGAATTTAATAAATAATTATTATTCATTTTCTATTTGAATTATGACTAAAGTCTCGATTGATAGGCTTATTGAAAAACCTCTATAGCTTTCAAAGGGTATCATATTTTTTGAATCTAAAACATGTGTCACATTCTATGCTTCACATACTATACGATTAAAAAAGAAAAAAATGAATTTCATGAATTTTTGACAAAGTTAAGGTGGTCAAACATATGAATTTTATAGTTTTTAAAATCTGTAATAAAAAATCATAATTAATTATTTACTTGGAAAAAAATTACAAACAAATATGCATCACATCGGGACATGAGTCCTCTACTTATATCTAAAATCTTATTAAAAAAAATTATCATTTTATTGTGGTTAGGGTGGTCAAACAAACACCCACTTCTTATTTTTTCCCTTTAATTTAAGTACTACTGCATTAAAATTTCAAAATTTCACCAAATAGATTTTTTATTTTTTTAAATAAACCTAGTAGTTTAGAAACTACATTCAATTTTCTACAGATTTCATTCTTACATATTTTAAAAATAATATAGATAACTTATTCAAATTTTTATGTCAAGTTGCCTAACTCTGATTTTTTGAATTTTTATCGCACCACTTAAGGGCCCGTTTTTTCCATGATGATCTTGCACATACCCATAGTTTAAAGTTTTCAAACTTTGATTCAACCTTGTGGATTTATTAAAAATTTCACTTTATAAAGTTTCTTTAAAATCTTATGATTTGTTTTAAATCTTTATTTATTCATTCATTTATTATTTTTTTATTAAATAAAAAATTATTAAAAAGATAATTTTTTAAAAAAAATTTTAAAATTTTTTCTTGGCATTTAGCCCCTAGTAATATAGGACACTAGATGAATGCCTAAATTAGGCACCCAACTCTTTGTTTCCAACTCAAGGTCACATGGGTGACTAGGTGCTAACCAACAGGGACTAAACCTACCCCCTTAAATGCACTCCATAAAAAGTTGTTTTACAAGTTTGGGTGTAACTTATTACTCACACATTGGATTTTTTATTTTATAGAGGAATTGGAAAGCTTGTTTGGTGGTCTATGCTACAGATCAAGTCATTTTTCAATTTTTTTCTCCAAAAATTAGGTACACATGTTTAAATTTTCACTTTCTTTTCAAACTTGAAATCATCATAACTTTGCATACAAAATCATTCTTCAATGATATTTTGTAAATCCATCAATGAATTGCAAGGAATCCATTGATGCAATATATTTTTATTTAGACTATCCTATTTGGTGTGTTTGGATTATATTAAAAATTGGGCTCCAAATTTGCATTTCACATTTTGATTGGGATCTCAAATAAACATGCATCTTTTATGATCCTGAACATCCACTTATATATGCTCTCCTCTTGCACTCTAGAGTGGTATTGAGGATAAAAAATAAGTTGTCTTATTTTCTCTTTTAGGGGGGATGCCTAGGGATTTGATCACCCTAAGAAATGACCTGAATTCTCATATTTTGGTGGATTATAAAGAGTGGGAAGTGAATCAAAAGATGCACCTCTTGGAAGTGGTATGTTTTCAATCTAGGCTAAGCCTAAAAAAAATTTATACCATGGAGAAGTGAAGGTGGAGATTGGGTTACCCTCTCCTCTTGACTATTTGGAAATTTTCCCTTTCATATATGGATTTGGCCTCACATACCAATGTGGTATATATCGGATATTCCCTAGTTGAGTTTTTGAAGCCTAGTTTGAAAAAAAATTGTCATCTTTTCTTGTGGTGCCTTATGCCTATGAGGATTGATAAACACACTTAAGTTAGGCTTGTTCATGTGTATTATGTGTAAATATTTAGATCACCTTCTCTGCTTGAAGGAAAAAGGTGACACATATCCAAATTGAGCCATAGGATTTGTATTTTACATTATTCCTTTGTGTGTTTTAATCTCAATCCAAAAATCCAAAAACACTAGAAAACTCAAGTAATAAAAAAAAAGCTAAAAAATTTCAAAAATCCAAAAAAAATTAAAAAGCTAAAAATCCCCCCAAAATATCCAAATATTCTAAATAAGTTCAAAAAAATATCATGGCTTTGTTTTCTTAGGTCTAGGTGTTCATCTCCAAGTCAAAGTTTTAATTTAATCACCCCTAATACTGCAAATCCACATAATCCCCATCCTCCAAATCTTTTGTTTTTAAAAATATTATTTAGGAGATCAAAAACTATGTATACACACAGTTTACAACTATTTATATAAAAATTCTATGTGATTGTGTATATACACAAACCATAGGGTATGTGTAGGATCATGATGGGCCAAAAAGTGACGATATGTAAGTGATATGATGGCCCATGTGGCTGACAACTTTTTTTTAACCCAAAATTAATAAAATGAAAAGGTTTTTTAAAGGAGATTCTCCGCTTTCTACCAATATAAATTATGCTGTAATTTGAATTTAATAAATTATTATTATTCATTTTCTATTTGAACTATGACTAAAGTCTCGATTGATAGGCTTATTGAAAAACCTCTACAGCTTTCAAAGGGTATCATATTTTTTGAATCTGAAACATGTGTCACATTCTATGCTTCACATACTATAAGATTAAAAAATTAAAAAGATGAATTTCATGAAGTTTTGACCAAGTTAAGGTGGTCAAATATATGAATTTTATATTTTTTAAAATCTGTAATAAAAAAATCATAATTAATTATTTCCTTGGAAAAAAATTACAAAAAAATATGCATCACATCGGGACATGATTCCTCTACTTATATCTAAAATCTTCTTAAAAAATATTATCATTTTATTATGGTTAGGGTGGTCAAACAAACACCTACTTCTTATTTTTTCCTTGAAATTTAAGTACTACTGCATTGAAATTTCAAAATTTCACCAAATCGATTTTTTATTTTTTTAAATAAACCTAGTAGTTTAGAAACTACATTCAATTTTCTACATATTCCATTCTTACATATTTTTAAAATAATATAGATAACTTATTCAATTTTTTACGTCAAGTTCCTAACTCTGATTTTCTGAATTTTCATCGCCACTTAAGGGCCTGTTTTTTCCATGATGATCCTGCACATACCCCATAGTTTAAAGCTTTCAAACTTTGATTCAACCTTGTGGATTTATTAAAAATTTCAATTTATAAAGTTTCTTTAAAATCCTATGATTTGTTTTAAATCTTTATTTATTCATTCATTTATTATTTTGTTATTAAATAAAAAATTATTAAAAAGATAATTTATATTTTAAATTTATTTTCGATTTTCTTGGCATTTAGCCCCTAGTAATATAGGACACTAGGTGAATGCCTAAATTAGGCACCCAACTCTTTGTGTCCAACTCAAGGTCACATGGGTGACTAGGCGCTAACCAACAAGGACTAAACCTACCCCCTTATATGCACTCCATAAAAAGTTGTTTTACAAGTTTGGGTGTAACTTATTACTCACACATTGGATTTTGTTTATTTTATAGAGGAATTGGAAAGCTTGTTTGGTGGTCTATGCTACAGATCAAGTCATTTTTCAATTTTTTTCTCCAAAAATTAGGTACACATATTTAAATTTTCACTTTCTTTTCAAACTTGAAATCATCATAACTTTTGCATACAAAATCATTCTTCAATGATATTTTTTAAATCCATCAATGAATTGCAAGGAATCCATTGATGCAATATATTTTTATTTAGACTATCCTATTTGGTGTGTTTGATTATATTAAAAATTGGGCTCCAAATTTGCATTTCACATTTTGATTTGGGATCTCAAATAAACATGTATCTTTTATGATCCCCAACATCCACTTATATATGCTCTCCTCTTGCACTCTAGAGTGGTATTGAGGATAAAAAATAAGTTGTCTTATTTTCTCTTTTAGGGGGGATGCCTAGGGATTTGATCACCCTAAGAAATGACCTAAATTCTCATATTTTGGTGGATTATAAAGAGTGGGAAGTGAATCAAAAGATGCAGCTCTTGGAAGTGGTATGTTTTCAATCTAGGCTAAGCCTAAAAAAAAATTATACCATGGATAAGTGAAGGTGGAGACTGGGTTACCCTCTCCTCTTGACTATTTGGAAATTTCCCCTTTCATATATGGATTTGGCCTCACATACCAATGTGGTATATATAGGATATTCCCTAGTTGAGTTTTAGAAGCCTAGTTTGAAAAAAAATTGTCATCTTTTCTTGTGGTGCCTTATGCCTATGAGGATTGATAAACCCACTTAAGTTAGGCTTGTTCATGTGTATTATGTGTAAATATTTAGATCACCTTCTTTGCTTGAAGGAAAAAGGTGACACATATCCAAATTGAGCCATAGGATTTGTATTTTACATTATTCCTTTGTGTGTTTTAATCTCAATCCAAAAATTCAAAAACACTAGAAAACTCAAGTAAAAAAAAAAAGCTAAAAAATTTCAAAAATCCAAAAAAATTAAAAAGCTAAAAATCCCCCCAAAAAGTCCAAATATTCTAAATAAATTCAAAAAAATATCGTGGCTTTGTTTTCTTAGGTCTAGGTGTCCATCTCCAAGTCAAAGTTTTAATTTAATCACCCCTAATACTACAAATCCACATAATCCCCATCCTCCAAATCTTTTGTTTATGAATTCCTCCAAGGACTCCAAGCAAAGAAACAAGCACAAAATCCACATCACAAATTCGTAGACTCATGTCACCCCACTCAACCATCTAGGGAAATTTTATTGATGAGGCTATCACTCACTGAATCTCCAACATCCCACTCTAAAATACTAACATCATCCAACCCATTGAAACTAACAAACACAAATCTTATGAAAATCGTGCATCTCCTACCCTTGCATCCATCCAATTTGTGAATTTTATCCAACACTCCTCCCCATGAAACCATCCACACAAGATGAACTATATCAATACTGTAATCCAAAGCATGCTAGCATGTATTACCACACATATCAAGATCAATTATTCCCATTCACCCCATCTCATTATCCCCTCCTTCCCCTTCCATCTCAAGATAAAGTTATCCCTTCCACTTCATCCAATGGTCCACTTCCATATCAATATCCAATCATCCCTTCCATGCCATCTCATGCTCCCTCTCTAAAACACTTGATCAAATAACTCCTTCCACCCCATCACCCAATCCCCTTCCATCTCAAGATAAAATTAGTTCATCACCACATCCCATGATCCCCTTCTAAATCAAGATAAAAATGTTCCTCCTAGTATAGGCCCTCATGATCTCCTTTCATCTCAATGTCCCAACATTCCCTCTACTCCATCTCATAATCCCTTTCCAAATAAAAATCAAATCATCCCTTCCACTCCATTTTATGATACCTTTTCATATCAAGATCAAGACATCCCTTCCATTTCATCCAATAAGCCTCTTCCTATTCAATATCAAGACATAATTTCATTGCTGCTAATTTGATTAAGAGTTGTTGATTTGTTTAAGGATTGTTGATCTTGTTAGAAGACTGAATTTTCATTGTACTAAAGAGTTTAGGTTTTGAAGATATTGATTTATTCCCCCCCTCCCAATATCAGGGTGTATTCAACACTAGGAACTTCTATGAAGTTACAAGAGAGACCAACTCTGAAAGAATAATGGTATTCTATCAAAGGATGCAAATGATATATTGCAATTGGATTGATTTATAAATGAGAACCCTTTGGATAAATATTCAAGGTAAGGCATAGGATTAGAAAAGATATGACAAGTATCTTAATCCTATACCATGAGACCTACTAGGTGAACTAACTAGGTAAAACACCATAATCACACCAACAAATATCCATCATGATCAATAGTGAGGTTGGAATAATATATCACATTCATAACATGGTTACCAAAAGGTGGTGGTTCAATGCCAACCATTATGTACAGGAGGTGTTAAGTTTTTTGGTTTATTCTAATTTTTGAAAGGAGAAAATTTTCTCAATGGAATATCTTGATATGGTGGTAGTTGTATATACAAGGGATCTACTTCCCAAAAAATTTAAATTAATTTTCTAACTTCTATAAAAGAGGATTAGTTGAAGAATATTTTGATGTAGATGTGGATATTTTACCTTTCTAGATTTCTCTATTCCACAAGTACCAATATTAAGTAAGTTAATCTCGATCTCAATGACCATTTTTTGAGTGCCACTAAGATAAAATATACCAAATATTCTCAAATATAAAATAACATCCAAAGGTTGTGGATTAATGAAAATGTAATTTTAATTTTCACATATGGGTCTCTTTTCTTGTTCAATATTATTAACAAGTTTGATAACTTTGGCAACAAATTCCATCATTCTCTCATGCATTTCCTTTTTCATTTGAGTTAATTATGTTGATAAGTAATGCTTCTTTTAATAATATTATATATTTTTTCAAATTTTATTTTCATTTAATTCTATTTAGATAATGAGCTTGACAATCAATGGTGAAACCAATCTATTGTGACATCAACCTAGGACCCAATGAATAATCAAACTACCACATACATGTTGGATTCCTAATATTGGAGTTGCAACCATGAATTTTGATGTATGTGTTCCTCCCTTCTTACTTTTCCATCCCCTTAGAATTTTGTAATATTTTTGCATAAGCATTACATAAGATCATGTAATTAGTTTTAGAGGGCCAAGGGTCTAATACTACATGTACTAGAAGTCACAACAAGTTGAGAAACCATATCTAGAATATTTACATTAATGGGTACACCAATTTTATGTAATAAATAATCTTAGATAAGGCATGAACAATCAACAACTAATTTTGTAGGAGATGAATAAAGACTAATTGTTTGGGAATCTCTATGACCACTTGGCATGAATAAAGTGAAATCATAATCTTCATCCAATTAATGAAATGTATCTTGAAGGCCTTTCTTATCACATCTTGAAAACCTCTTGGTAGATAGTTTGCTAACAAACTTCTCGATATTTGTGCACAAGTTGAGTGTATGGGGCAAAAACCAACACTCTTTTAATGATAATATGGAATCTTACGCTAATAATATTTATATTACCTTCTCTTCTTATGTCTTGTCTAAGGTCCCCTTCATTCAACACATTGTGACTTGACGATACTCTTGATTATATCTTCTATACCTCCAAGGAAAAGTTCAAAATTCCATTATAATATCTTCTTGTTCTATGTCTAACCAATTTATATTATGCTATAAAACTAGAGAACCATTACACTAGATCATCATATATGTATGAGTTATTTGCATTTCATTTTAAAATAGGACTATTTGTATGACAAGATTAGAGTTCCTAGTAGGGTTTGTTGGCCGCACGATTGTCATTGCACCAAAAGGCCAGCCTGTTAATGCCCAATACAAGCACCAGATTTAATGGATCCATGGGAGGTGGTTAGTCCATGTCACGAATCATGAGGGGAGTGCTGACCATTTGCCAACAATCTCCCCCTCAACGCAAGCCAAGGGGATTCGAACCTGACACCTTTGGCTTTGATACCAATTGTTGGCCCCACAGTTATCGTTGCACCAAAAGGTCGGCATGTTAATGTCCAATACAACCGCCAGAGTTAATAGATCCATGGGAGGTGGTTAGTCCATGTCATGAATCCTAGGGGGAGCACTAACCATTTGCCAACAGTCACCAAGAAATATTTTGGTAAATAAATTTATTATGTCAAATATAAATAGTTAATAGGATAAACAATCCTCCTCTTAATAGTGAAGCTACCTTTATTCAAAATCAAAATTGTGAACAAAAAATAAACTATATATTTTAAATTTTTTTAGGGTGTTTTTTTAAAATAAAAACTTCATAAAAATATTTGATACATAGACTTTCTAAATAGAAAACAAATTTTGACATAAATATTTAGTCATTAAATTTTAAAAATAATAAAATGTGCAAATCGAAAAAATATAAAATAGAATCTGGAAAATCCACACATGATAAATAATATTATAATGTTAATAAATAAGCTCAAATAATTCTCATAATTTTTTGTTTTGGCAAACCGCTACCAGAAAAGATAGCTCTCATTGTATTGACTGAAAAGAAAATAGTACAAATTTTCAATGCACATGCCTCTACTTGAGCTTGTAGGTATACACAGTGATCAACCCTGTAACAAGCTCTGTTAACCTTCCCACTTCTGCTTCGGTGAATAGACCCTGATTAGCAATTAAATGATCAAGAAAGGTTGCATATTTTTCTTGAAGAAACATGCTCTATAGAGATTGACAATGATCGCATATCTTCGTTGTTTTTTAAACTTATCACCATCCACCGTATCGTAGATGAGTCTATGGTCGGGGTTCTTGTCATAGGTAGAGATGGCCTTAATGGCATCCGCTACAAAACAGTCTTTCAACAGTTACTGTGCCATTAGCTTACCGATCATTTTCCTTCTCACTGATCGCAAAATGTTGGGCAGAAAGAAGGATTTTAGTAAGAAGTAGATGCATCTAACAAAAGATACTAGATAGATGTGGGCAATGCAACAACTTGAACTATCTCATTGTTACCATCACATCATTAGCATGTTTTATGCAAGAAATCTTCCATGATCATGTGTCCAAATCTATATTTAAGATGCTTCTGAATGAACATAAGATTTTTTTGAGGGCACCCATATGAATTCATAATTTATTTCGTTAGTCTTGGAAGAATTCATGTAGGAATGCTATGGAAGGTTTTGTTTTTAGGTTGTAAGATTGCAAGAATACAAGAGGTAAGATTTGGTGTCCAATCAACAATTTAGTTGGGTGCATTAAAAGTTTATAAGTTTGTTGTTGGGCTATGAAGCATAGGAGCAATCGTGCAAGTTGAAATGGTTTTGAGGATGCTAGAAGGTTCTAAACTTCTGAAACATTCATATTTTTTAATATTTTGTGGTGCAGAAGTAAGGTAACATGCTTGAATATTGTAGTGATACATACGATTTTGGTGATTATATAAAAGATGAATGTATACAATCTCAAGAAACTTTAATCACAAAAATACTTCAGAGAATAAATATTCACAAACTTGATGAAGAGTAGATATAAGAAAACACAAGACAACCCAAAGAAAACCCCAAAAAATTCCTTGTAAAATGAAAGTTTTAGACTAAAATATAAATGATGTATGAACGTACAAATTAAAGCATGCACAAAACCTAATGAGACTTGAACCTAGAACTCCAAAAGTATTTCTCAAAGGTGATAAAGCGCACTACAGTTTGGACTTCATACACACAATGTGATATCCTAAGCCAAACTACGAATTTTGAGGCTTCAATCAAATAATACATTCACTTGATTAGAAAACCAAAGGGTTGTATGAAATTCTCAAAGTAAATACCTATATAATTCGACCCAAGTAATGAATGTTTGAAAAGGAAGATGCACAGTGTTCTAATTCATACGGTCATGAATATCTCTACAAATTTCTTCTGCGAATGCAAATCAAATTCCTAGCACGCATGTGCATGGGAAAAAAAAATGTGTTTCATTGCTAAGAAAGATGTTAATGGCTGCTGACAAATGTGAATGATGTGACAATGAGGATGAAATGGCCCCATATAAAGCCCTCAATTCAAACGAGCAAGCAATAAAAGATTATGGTATTTTGCGCCAACCTTCTTTATGTTGGGGTGGATGTTATGCTTACAAGGCTTGCAAAGTGTGGCTTGAGTTCTGCTTGCATGATGAGCAGCAGGGTTGCAGGAATTCAAAGCAAACAAGCAAATAAACAACTGTATTGATGTGTGTGCACAGTTTGTAAGCTCGCAATGGGTGAACAGTCACTGGGAAAGGGTGCGGGAGTACAAGATAGATTTACAAAAAATCATACTAAGGTAAGATAAATTTACAAAAATCATGATGGCAAGTTTGAACTTGGTTACAGAAGAAAAACACAAAGGTAAGATAATATAGAGTAATTTAGATTTTGAATTATTTGGACATCCATTCTTGGATGAAAACTCATTTTATTTGGTGTATTGTTTATCTTGGTTTTTTCTCTTAAATCTAAATTGATTCATTTTGGAATTGTCAATTTTTGGTGTCTTTTTCAACATATTGTTTTGGTTCTGTATTAAGGCCTGGTCTATTTGGAATTGGATCCTATTTTTTAAGTTTTTCATAGTAGAACATTTTCTTTGGAATATGATTCTTTTGGGGTTTTAATCCAATTTTTCTATGAAATTCATCTAGATATGATATACTTTCAAAATAGACACCTTATCAACATTTGAAAAGATAACAATTAATCTCTTTTTAAGAGTTTCTATTGACATCCATTTCTTTATGTATAGTAAATTCATGATTTGTTCTAATGTTCTCATGTAAATACAAATGCAAGCCAATAAAGTTCATTTATAGGTGCTACTTGACCATGAGAGAAATGCATCTTATATGGTTGCCAGAGTCTCACCAACCTCTTTGTATCATAGAGGGGTCACTCCTCTTCTCGAAGGTGTTAGTGTGGACATAGTCAATAATCATATACACGATTCTTATGGTCCATGTGGTTCTCCATAACCTCCATATAGAGCTTAGGATTATAGTGCTCTTGTTTGGTCTCAACAAACATGTTTTCTTTCTATTACCGCACAACCCCGTGATAAGGGTGCTATCAATTGACCAAACAATGAAAAAGTTCTTCACTTGACATTGGATATTTCTTCCACTAGAAATGAAACTCAACCACCAAATAGAAAACAAGAAAATGATGGATTCTTTATGAATTGTGAGCCAATCCCTAATCTAGTCAAGATCTTCATGATGGCTATGATAAGCTTGATGATTATGATCCGCCACCACCCCCTATTGAATTTATAGCTCTTATTACTTTGAAGTTTAGCTAGTTATTTATATTAATTTTATTTTCATACTTTCTTTAGAAACTTTGCCTTACCTAAACTTTGAAATGATATCCCATTCCACCTACCTTTTATTTTTAATATACTATTTAAAATGTTATATATTCTTAAAAAACCAAATCATCTCTCCCATTTTATTGTAATGCTTTTGTTTTCCCTCTAAAAAGTATTTTTACACACCAAATCCACTCGTTGGATGGATTTGGAGATAATGGCCATCATTAGAAATATAATGTCTTCAAAAACTAAAAAAATAGTGAAAGAAGGATGATTACAAACATTCTCTTAGTATTTATGAACAATGGGTGTGGACTGGTCTGAGCTCCCACGCTTGCCTTGATTGCGCAGAGCATTTCCTGAGTGCATGAGGCCTGTAATAGGTGGGGGCCTGTGGTGTTTTTTCTCTGTAGAGGTTTGGGGGTTGTTCGGTGTGGTGGGAAGGATGTTGTGCGGTGTGAGGGGAGGGTGGTGGAAGCGGTGTGGGTTTGGAGGAGCTGGGGTAGGTGCTTTGAGTAAGGGTACCACTAAAGCTTCTAAAAGCCTGGTGCTTGTTAGACCAAAGCCATCTCAGCCTTATTCGGCAGCCATGCATGCACAAAAGATGGATTCGTCCTTTGTGGGTGAGAGCTCTAAGCTCAAGAAAGTGAACGGGTCCTTGTCATGGAGCCAAGATTGCCTTGTTCTAGTTATTTCTCTCGAATTAGTTCAAGAGGACATAGCTTATTGGATCCAACAAGTTCTAATTTGTAAGTTCTTCGGTATTTGTGTCCCTCTCTCGGTGCTAGAGTCTTGGATCCGTCAAACTTGGCAGGTTGAAGGTGATTTCGATCTTTTGGTGGCTGTGAATGGCTATTTTATGGTCTTGCATCTCGAATTGCAATCATGTTTTCGAGGGAGGGTCATATTTTTACAATCATGTTGGCTTGTTCATTAAGCCTTGGCATGGAGGTTTTAATGCAACAAAGGATCTTCCTACACGAGTTCCTATTTGGGTTCGTCTTCCATGGTTGTCGTTCAAGTTTTGGAGGGAGGATATTCAACATCAGATTGCTGCTTTGTTGGGGAAGACAACTACCATCACTTAGAATACTTTGGATATAAAGGTATTCTCTTATTCTTGCATCTGTGTTGAAATTTATTTAAATAATCCTTTTCCAGATTCTTTGGAAATTTGTATTGGCTTTGCCTCATGGATTCAACCACTAGATTATAAGTCCCTTCATTTTTGTTGCCGCTTTTGTCACGAGTATGAAAACCTTCAGTGCTAGTGTCCTCAGGCACCCAAAGCGGCAAGGGCTTCTTCTCCGCCTTCTTCTAGGATTTTGTGGAGAAGGGGGATAAAGGCAAGGCATTTGTGGTTGAGGGTGGGCCTGATAAGAATGGTTTTATTCCTGTTAAGAAGAGAAATAAAGGGAGGGGTCAGAAGCGGGCCTATAAGGATAGATAGAGTGATCAGGGTTTCAATCGGTTTGAGGTCTTGGATAATCTGGATTTGGAGGAAGGGAATCCTATTGAGATTTCTTCTGGGGCCACTAGTATGGATGTTGGGTTGGATATAGGGCTGGAGCAAGCAATTGTTGTTCAGAATATCTCTCGAGCATTGGAGCAAGGGATTTTTGAGCCTCCTAGGGCCTCTATAGATGGGCAGGATGATATTGTTTTAGCAGATTTAGCTAAGGAAATGTTCTCTTTAGGTAAAGGTTGGGGAATGTCTCCTACTTTGGGGGTTCTGCAATGTCCTCTCAAGAAGGGGCATTTTGAAAATTCTTTGAAAGTTGGTCATAAGAAGGATGCAGACAAGCTTAAATTTACTAGGGATCTGTTGGTGGAATCTAGTTCTGTTAAGACCCTTGAGGCCCACTTCTCTCAACCTTCCTCATGATTATTCTCTCATGGAATGCAAGGGGTTTGAATAACACCTTTCGTCAAAAGTCTAATCAAGATTTGATTGTTGTTCATTCTCCAAATATCTTCGGTGTTCAAGAAACTAAGCTTTGGGTGGATCTCATGCTTCAACATGCCCCCCGTATTTGGTTTTTTGGTAAGTGTCAGTGTATTAGGTCTAGGAGAACCTCTGGGGGTTTGTCCCTTTTTTGGGATCCTCGTAAGGTCGTTCCTCATTGGTGGATTTCAAGCCAGTCTTCTATTTCTGTGGTGGCTTCGGTTTTGGAATATGGGGAGACTATTTTGGTTAGTAATGTTTATGGTTTGATTGACATTCGTGGTAAAATCCAACTTTGGAATCATATCAGGTATGTTAGGTCTTGTGCACCCTTTCTACCTTGGATCTTATCTGGTGATTTCAATACGGTGTTGAGCTTGGAGGAGAAAAGGGGAGGGCTTCCTAGGCTTGGTCCTGCTTCAGATCTGTTTCAGACTAATGTGTTCTCTCTTGCTCTAGTGGATGTTAAACCCTCTAACGAAATTTTCACTTGCAATAATAGATGGAAGGGGTCTAAAGCGTTTTCTCAACACCTTGATCGTTTCCTTGTCTCTTGCTCTTGGTTTAAAGGTAGCTTGGTCATTTTCTCTGAGATTATTGACTGGTGTGGCTCTGATCATTGGCCAATTAAGTTTTTGACTTCAGCTCTCCCAAATCCAAAGAATCCACCTTTCAAATTCCATCTTATGTGGCTGCGTGATCCGTCTTTGGGTGATCTTATTGCTCAATGGTGATGGGATGGCGCCCCTACGTATGGTACAACTATGTATTCTCTAGTTACAAATATGCAATACATTAAGTTTCATCTTAAGCGATGGAATAGGTCATGTTTTGGTAATTTTTGGGCAAAGAAAAGAGAAGCACAGGATTGTCTTGTTGTTATTACCCGCTAGATTCAGGATTTGGGTTTCTCGGAGGCTCTTGGGCATGGTGAGGCCCAGGCTCTAAAATTGGTGGAAGAGTGGGAGCTTCGTGAGGAGATTTTTTGGAAACAAAAGGCTAGGATTAATTGGATTCAAGAGGGTGAAAAGAATACTTCTTTTTTCCATCATTCAGCGCAAGCTCATCAAAATAAGTGTTTTATTTCTTCTCTTGTTAACTTTGAGGGTCTTTTGATCTCTTTACAATAGGCTTTGTCTAGAGAGGCTCGTGAGTTCTACTATAATATGTTCCCTAAGGACTTACTCCCTACTGAGGCTAATGAGAATAGGGTCCTAGCTTGCATTCCCTCTTTAATTTCTAATGAGTTGAATGCTTCTCTTATTCACCCAGTGACTTTATCAAAAGTTGAGGAGGTGGTGTTTGGGATGAATAATGGGAAATCTCCTAGTCTTGATGGTTTCCCAATTGAGTTTTTCCAAGAGTTTTGGGATATTGTGAAGTTGGATTTGTTGGAGGTGGTTCGGGAGTCTTTTCGTAGTAAGCAGATGCTTTGTGCCATGAATGCTACTTTTTTGGTTCTCATTCCTAAGAAGGAAGGTGCTAACAGGCTTGATCTCTTTAGACCTATTGTGCTTTGTAATGTGGTGTACAAGATTATTACGAAGTTGATTGCTGAGAGGCTCAAATCTTGTTTACCTATGATCATTTTTGAGGAGCAAGGTGGCTTTGTGGTTGGTCGTCAAATTTTGGATGGGGTGGTGGTTGCATCTGAAGTTATTAATTCCATGGCTACCTCTAAAGATAGGTCTATGTTTATCAAGTTGGATATGGCCAAAGCTTATGATAGAGTTAAATGGAGTTTTCTTCAGAAGATTGTGTTGGCCTTTGGTTTTTCCCCTGAATGGGTGAGCTAGATTTTGAGTTGTGTGACCTTTTCCTCCTTTTCAGTTATTGTGAATGGGGAACCTTCTGATCTTTTTGGGGCTACTAGGGGCCTTTGTCAAGGATATCCACTCTCTCCTTATTTTTTTATTATTATGGTAGAGGGGTTGGGTCGACTTCTTAAATATCGGGTTTCACAAGATTTGATTCATGGGTGGTAGTGGGGGATGGGCTTGCCAACACTTTCTCATCTCCAATTTATGGATGACACATATCTTATGGGACTAGCTCATATTAGGGAGGTTGAATCCTTTAGGAAATCTTTGGACGTCTACCTAGCGGTTTTGGGCGAGAAAGTGAATGAGCAGAAGTCTTATTTATTCTTCTTTAATACTCCTCAAGCTATCCAACATCCAATTGCTGCTATTCTATGGTTTCAAATTGGGTCTCTTCCCTTTGTCTACTTGGGTATTCCTCTTGATGTTGGTCATCAACCTAGGTCCTCCTGGTAGTTGTTGCTTGATAATCTTAAGCGGAAGGTTACTCATTGGACTCATTGTTGGTTGTTTACTACTGCTAGAGTGACTCTTCTCAAGTCTGTTATCCAAGCCCTTCCCACCTACACGTGCTTTGTTCAAGCGGCTCCTATGTATTTCCTTAAGGAATTTGATGCTCTTTCATGTCAATTTATTTGGATCGGTAATTTTTTGTCTTCCAAGTGGAGCCTTGTTAAGTGGGAATCTATGTGTAGACCAAAGCATGAGGGTGGTCTTGGTTTATGCTCTGCTATTTTGAATGGGAAATTTCTTGTTGCCAAGCTATACTGGCGATGGTGTACTAATCAACATCATTTATGGGCTCGTATTCTCAACCATAAATATCTTCAGGGTGTTGCTTCTTTTGAAGTTCCTTGTTATCCTCTAGAAGGGAGTGGTTCTATGATTTGGCATACTTTGAAAGTGGGGGTGTAGTTGATTAAGGGTGCGCTCTTTTAGATCTATCATTCGGGGTCACAGGCTCTTTTTTGGTCAGATTCTTAGGATGGTCACCCTCCTATTCTCTCTTCTTTTCCTCACCTCCAATCCCTTTGTGATGTTTTTTTTGTGGTTGGTTGGGATACTATGGAGCATTATAAGGTGGTGCAACATGGTGGATTGGCTATAAGTTCTCACTGGAAGCATCCTTCTGAGTGGCCACTTGGAGGGTCTGAGGGTGATAGGCATGAGCTGTCCTAGCTTCTAGCTTCCTATGCTTGTAATTCTTTGAGGGTCTCTCATGTCTTGGCTTGGGATGGTTCGAATTTGTCTAGAAAGTACTCTGTGGCAATTGGTTATAAGCAATTAGGTAGGCAGTTGTTTGGGGACATTGAGGTCCCTTGGTGGAAGCAAGTTTGGCACAAGTTATCATGGCCCAAGTGCAACTTATTTATGTGGTTAGTGGCTCAAAACTGGTCTCTTACTTGGGATAATTTATGTAAGCGTGGTTTTCACGGCCCCTCTATGTTTGTTTTGTGTCATGGTTGTTAAGAGCGTGTCTCCCATCTCTTCTTCCAATGTTTCTATGCTAGAGAGATTTGTCATTTCCGGTGGGGGGTGTGGGATATAGCTTGCTATAATGCTTCCTCTTTGGTGGAGTTTGGGGAATGGTGGGGCAAGGCCCCTGTTTCTACTGCCTTTCTTTAGGCTTCTTGGGCTCTTGGGCCATCCTTTATTATCTGGAACCTATGGTTGGAGAGGAATAGGTGGATTTTTTCAGGATTCATTATTGAGGTCCCCTCACCTATGGTGGAAAATTCTACACTCTTTAGGGGAAACTATTGCGGCTAAGTGTGAGATGACTGTGTTGGTGGACCCTCGTGATGTTGGTTGTTGTAATCATCTTCATCTTCCTCCTCTATAATGGCAACTCATGTGCAACAAATGTAGACATCCTACCCTGAAGGTGAATAGGGAGGCAAGGACGACCCCTCCTCCTCATGGAATCCTAAAAATTAACTCAGATGTCTCTTCTCGTGGAAATCTAGGTCATGCTGGCATTGGGAGTGTTGGCAGGGATATCTCAAGAGATGTTCAGTTTATCTTCTGTGTATAAGGGTCTTCATACTAATAATCTTATGGAGGCTTAGGCTATTTTATTGGATGTGGAGCGGGGCAGTCAGTTGGGATGGTGAAGGATCATATGTGAGTTTGACTCACAGGTTGTGGTGAACTTACTAAAAAAGTGATATTTGGATGATGTGAGCTAGAAATTGGCTTTGATTGTTGAACAAAGTCTCACTCTTTGTGCTTCTTTGGAGTATATTACTTTCACTCATATCCCTCGAGAATGGAATGGGGTTGTTGATTGCTTGGCTAAATGGGATTTTGATCATACTCATGATTGGAATTTGGTGGATTGGGGTCAACTACCCCTGGATTTGTCTCATCAATTAGATCAATTGGTTGAACTTGATAGGGCCATTTAATGCCCTTGGTTTGTAATGTTTCCTTGATTTAATAAAAAAATTACCCCTCCTTGATGTTAACTCATTGGATGGATTTGTCACTTCTTATCTTTATAGTACACGTTCATCTTAAGAAGATCTTAAGCTGACTTTGTGTGATCAATAGACCTTTTCTCCCTTTCAACTTTGAAGCCCATTAAAAGCCTCTTTTAATTGGTATTCTATGTTTCCTTGTTCTAGTTCAATTCAATTTCATGGCTTCCACATCTATTTCTGGTTTACAAGTGGATACTGAGCTTTCTGGTGTTTTTGAGGGAATTTCTCCATAATCTGCACCTACTTCTGGTACATCCTCAACTCTTCCTTATTATATATTCATTAATCATTGTGGACCAGATGTGAAACAAACACTGGCCAATAGTTTCTACCATTCCCTCCATGACAGAGGATTGAGAGTTTTCTTGGATGTGGAAGAAATTGAACTGGGCAATTTCTTACCAACAACAATAGAAGAAGCAATGCGTAGTGCTTCCCTTCATATAGCATTGTTTCCAAGAATTATGCACATTCCCCCTGGTGTTTGGCCGAGATTTCCTTTATGCTTAAAGTTGGCAAATAAATTGTTCCTATCGTCTACCATGTTACCCCTATGGATCTCAGATGGGTAACTAAGGGAAAATGAATCTTTATCGATACCTTTTCAGATCATGAATAAAAGGGTAGATACAACTCAGATAATATTGACTAGTGGAAGATGAAACTTCATACTATTTCATTTTATTAGATGGTGAAATCATTAGCAATAATGAGTAAGTGGTGTACCATATACTCCCTCTTCTGGATTTGTCTTATCTAAACTTCTCTTTCCTGAATTCTTTTTTATCTGTATGGCTTTATAAAATGTTAGAATCATCGTAGTTTATTGATGGATCTTATATTCATTTACATATTTTGTTTAACATATTTAGGGATGAGAGGAAGTTCTTGAAAAGTATTCTAAATAGAGTACTCAAACTAATAAACAAGGTTCCATTAGTGGTTGCAAAATATCCAATCCATCTAGAAGAATCTATAAATGATTTCGAAGTTTCCACGCTTATGTCTTCACAGACCCGTCAGAATGTACAAATTGTGGGAATATGTGGTATGGGTGGTTCTGGAAAGACCACTCTTACAAAAGCAATATATAACAAATAGTACACCTCTATGGAGAGAGTTATTTTTGCTTTTGATATTAAATATGTTGCAACCAAAAGTGTGTTACATAATAAGGAGATAAAACTTTTGGAGGACTTAGGTGTCAAAGGTGTATCATTTTACAACATAGAACAAGGCAAGGCAATTCTTGCAAGCCATCTGAGATCTGTTTGTGTGCTCATTGTTTTGGATGATGTGGGTCGCATTGATCAACTGGAGGCTTTGTTTTCCCTACAAAGGACAATCTTGGATGCGGTAGTTTCGTGATTGTTACAACAAGGGAAATGGAAGTCCTAAGATTGGCAGGTATCTCCTCCATTTATAAGGTGAGAACGTTGGATTTGTTGTATGCCCAGCAGATTTTTCATTGGCATGCTTTTCTACAACCTTCTCCTCTTGAAGGATTCAAGGATCTAGTTAAAAATTTATTACATGTTGGCAATGTGCTACCATTGTCTCTTAAGTAAACATTGTCTCTTAAGGTAATTGTGTTTTGAAATTTTTATTTATTTTTACTGAGCCTCTTCTCACGTCAATTCCCTTGTTTCACCTACCTGTTAGGAGATTCCAATGGCAAAATATTTTTTGGGGATCTTCATTCCTATTCTGTTGACTGCAAAATTTATTTTGGTAGGAAATTTTGAATTTCCAAAATTTATGGTGTTAGATAAATTTGAATTTTGAGAGGGAATTTTTTGAATGAATATTTGAATAGACAAAATTTGAATCAGAATAGTCAGTCAGTTAGTTAGAGAGAGTTGCAGCAAGTGAGTTGCAAGTTTTTTGAAATTATTGTGCAAAGAATGTTTTGTGAATGAAGTGCAAAACTTATGCAGAGAGCAGCAGATAGCTCCATATTGTTAGGTGTGTGCGAGGAGCAATAGATAGCTCCAAATAGCTATAGTTAGCTATAGTGTGTGCAGGGAGCAGTAGATAGCTCCTGACGAATAAGAAGTAGAGAGAGCTCTAAGAAGCTCCAGATTGTTGTAAGTTTGTGGGTGTAGCTCCAGATTGTTGCAAGTCAAGTTCGTTTGTAGTTTCAATTTTGAAATCATTTTGTAAATGTTATTTTTTTGAGTTAATAGAACAAACAATTTTGCATGCCTAGCTATGTGTCTCCAATTTATTTGTTTTTGTTATTCCGCATTTTACTTTAGTATTCCTAGTTGTTTGGGAAACAGAGCAATAGCTCTATGCATTTTATTTGTGTTTGAGCATTCAAATACTTTTAGCATGGTATCAGAGCCAGAAGGCCCTAAGTCTTGAGTGAGTTGGGCATTTATTTTTTGGGTGTTTAAAGTTTTTTTGTTGGAGACATCGCTGGAAATGAGAGTAAGAGTTGGTAGCAGCCACCACCATTCAATGGAAAAAAATATGATGTTTCAAAGCAAAGAAAATGAAGAGCATAATGGTTGCAAATGAATACCATAATGGTTGCAAATGAATACCATGATGGGGAGAACTTTATGGAAATTCTTACAAAGGTTATTGGGAGTCTCAATTACACAAAATATCTAGAATATTTCCAAACTACATTATAAAGAGGCTAAAAGTAAGCTATGATGTCAATAAGGAAGAGAAACATATATTCATGGAGACTGCTTGTTTCTTCGTTGGAATGGAGAAAGCTTCTTCCATTGCAATCTGGAACTGCTAGGGCGGAGTGGTCTACATAGTTTGGAGACACTTGTGAATAATTCTTATTGAGATAGATGAGGACAATTACATAAGAATGCGTGATCATCTAAGGGATTTGGGAAGATAAATTTAATATCAAGATTCACCTTACACTTTGTGCTTTTCCCCATAATTTATCAATGCTAAGAAACAAGCAGAGGTGAGTTAGGCTTATAATTTTCTATAGTTGTCTCACTAATCATAGGATTTTTTTTTCAATTTGGTTAATTGTTTTGTTCTAAAGCAATATATATAGCTCAACATGTCATGATATTTATTTCAAATATAATGGTTAATCATTTGTTGATCAATATGTTTGTTTTCTCAGTCTCCCCTTTTCTATTCTAAAACTAAAAAAATCCAGAAAAAACCTCACTTTCTCACAAGCTTAAAAAAAATGTAGTTCCCCTCCAATTAAGTACTCAAATTCACAAATATTTGATTTTGAGTACATATATTCATAAATTTCTTATTATATTTTTTTTGTTTTTATGCCCAGACAAGAATAAGAATTGGAGGAACATTAGCAACAGCTGCACCAACTAGCCAAGTTGATTACTTTCATGTTTCCTCTCAGATTCCATTGCCTAAAAAAATAGGAGTGAAAAATGGCCTCATGTGAGATAATTTGCCACCTGCAAAGGAAGTGGTAACTTTAATACAAAACAACAACTTTAGGAAATTGAGGATTACAAAGCAGATCCTCTTGTACTAAAGGCCTTTGCAAATTTTGGGTTTGACATAATTGTAGGTGTGGCTAACTTTTAGTTGTGGAATATCTCCTCCAACCAGGAATTAGCAAACAAGTGGATAGATAAAAATTTCATAGCCTACTTTCCTGCCACCAATATCAAATATATTATTGTGGACAACCAAGCCTTGGTAAATGCTAAAAATGGACAATATGTTCTTCCTACCATGAACAACTTGCAAACTTCTCTTCAGAATACCAATTTGTAGCATAATATCGAGGTCTACACCACTCATGTAATGTAATCGTTGATTAAATGTGGAATCCCACTACCTATCTACTCTTTTCTTTTATTTTTTGTTCATTTTTTTTGGTTTATAACGATCAGCTCCAGTCTAACTCTATTTTTGTCTTTTGTCTACCTTCTTTCTTGAAGCGCAGGTTTTTGGGTTATTTTGGGGTTGGGGGTGAATAAAGAGGAGACTAAATTTTATTTATAAGGGGGAAAAAGGAATATTATTGTTTACTGTCAATGTTATTATGCATGTTTTTGGTCACTGAATGGTGAAGAGTGTTGAGAAAAAGTGAGGTGCTCTCTTCATCAGTTTGGTATTAGAGAAATCTGCAATGGCCCAGAGGGGTGTACGTTTGAATTGGGGAGGAAGAGGCAGAAATAATGCAAGCCATCATAGAAACGTTTCCAATGTAGTAGACCCTATGGAGAGGCTTATTGAAACCTTAAAAATCCAAAGTTCCAAGGTAAAATTTGATATTTCTGATTTTAAAGGAGAGCTCAATTCAAATGTATTTCTAGATTGGGTTTAAGAGTTGGAAAAGTATTTTGACATGGAGTACATTGTTGAAGATGATCCAAAGAGAGTGAAAATTTTTGCATCCAAGTTGAAGTCACATTCAGCCTTGCAGTGGGAGAATGTGCAAATTTCAAGGAGAAGACAAGGAAAAGATAAAATTAGGATTTGGCCTAAGATGCTTAAACATTTGAGAGCTCGATTCTTGCTCTCTGATTACTAGCAATTTTTTTAAAAAGAATTCCAAAATTTGAAACAAAAGGATCAGTCAGTACATGCTTATAATGAATAGTTCATGAGACTTAAAATTTGAATAGATATATAGGAGAGTGAAGAGAAATTAGCAGCTCGGTATGTGAATGGACTCAAATTTCAACTTCAAGATGAGCTTGCATTGTTGAAAGTGCCTACATTGGATGAAGCTTATGAATATGCATTAAGGGCAGAGGATAACCTAAGCAGGAAGGGTAAATTTATGAGTAAGAGAACTGATAACTACCAAAACCTGGAGTAAGAGGGAGTTCCTCCAAGCCTAATAAAGAAGAACTAGATGAGAGTGTGAATCCAAGCTTTCAAGGAAGGGGAAGCTTTAGGGGTAGAGGATGTGGACGATCGTCTTCTAGTGAGTGAAAGCCTTTAAAGTATTTTATTTTTTATGAATCCCACAAGGCTATAGATTTCCCTCAAAACCCTAAAAGGGTGATGGTAGTCCAAGAAGAAGAAAAATTTTGGGTTGAAGAATTTGAAGTAGACTCAAGAGAGAACCTAATGTTGAGGAGAACTTTGATATCTGGGGACAAAGAAACTCTTGAAATTGACTGGAGGAGGAAAAGTGTCTTATGAACCAAATACAAATATAAGGACAAGGTAGGTAAGGTGATCATAAATGGGAGATCTACTGATAATTTGGTGAGTAAGGAGATGGTCGACAAATTGAAACTTCCTTGTGTTCTGAAATCTAATCCCTACAAAATTTCTTGGCTAAAGAAGGATCATAGTGTGCTAGTGGATAAATCTTGTCTTGTGGGATCTGAAATTCGCCCTTATGTGGATGAAGTGATTTATAATTTTGTGCCAATGGATGCATGCCATTTATTGTTGGGAAAACCTTGGCAGTATGACTGAAATGTAATCCATCGAGGTTGAGAGAATATTTATGAGGTTCAACATAAAGGAAATAAAACACTCTTAAAACCATGGAAAGAAGAGGATGCATTTGAAATATCAACATTGTCTCTTGTTTCAACAAGCTATAAGAAAACTTTCAATGAGAGCAAGGGATCAATTTGTTATTTGTTATGGCCAAAAGAAGCAAGGGAGCCTAGTAGATTCCAACCTCCACTAGGGATGCAAAATTTGTTGAAAGAATATTTTGATATAACTCCAACAGAGTTGCTTGCTAGTTTACCTCCTTCATGAGGTATTATTCACCATATTGACTTAGTACTAGGATCCAAGCTACCTAACCAAGTTGCATACCGACTGTCTCCAAAAGAGAATGAGGAAATGAGAAGGCAGATTTATGAATTGTTATAAAAAGGGTTCATAAGAGAGAGCATGAGCCCTTGTGCCACACCAGCTTTACTTTCACCTAAAAAGGGAGGCAAATGGAGATTCTGTATGGACTCTAGAGCCATCAACAAGATCACGATAAAGTATAGGTACCCTCTTCCTAGAATGGATGACATGTTAGACTGTTTGGCAGATGCTAAAATCTTCTCCAAGGTTGATTTGAGGAGTGGCTACCATAAAATTTGAATTCGAGAAGGGGATGAATGGAAGAAAGAATTCAAAGTCAAGGATGGTTTATATGAATGGTTGGTGATGCCTTTTGGGATGTCTAATGCCCCTGCCACCTTCATACGCACCATGAACTAGGTATTTAGATCCTATATTGGAAAATTTATCATAATGTATTTTGATGATATTATAATTTTCAGCAAGAGCTTCGAAGAGCATTTGGAACATCTTCAAATTGTTTTTGACATGCTTAGAATAGAGAGGGTGTTTATCAATCTTGAGAAAAGTGATTTTTGTAAAGATAAGTTGGTTTTCCTTGGAAATGTGATTTCAGCAAAAGGAGTAAGCATGGATTGTGAAAATATTAAGGCTATACTTGAATGGTCTATCCCTCAAAGTGTTACAGAAATAAGAAGTTTTCATGAATTGGTAAAATTTTATAAGAGGTTTATTAGAAATTTTAAGCGAAATAGTGCTCCCTTGACTGATTGTACTAAACGAAAGTCTTTTTCTTGGACTCAAGCAGTTGAGAGAAGTTTTGAGAAGCTTAAAAGGAAGGTGACTAAAGCCCCTATCCAGACTTTGAAAATATTTTTACCATTGAATGTGATGCTTCAGGAGTAGCCATCGGGGGTGTGTTGAGTCAAAAGGGCAAACCAATTGCCTACTTCAGCGAGAAGCTAAATGATGCTAAAAAGAGGTATGGTACTTATGATAAAGAATTGTATTCTATTGTCCAAACACTGAAACAATGGAGGCAATACTTATTGTTGTGAACTTTTCATGCACACGCCCCACCCGAGGTGGGGACCCTCCTTTTCTTCTACATCTTTGCACCTTGGCTTAGTCAATTTTTGGTTTTTCTCTTCTTGGAGGTTATTTTGGGATTAAGTCCAGATTTGGTTTGATGGGGGTGGTATTTTGAAGCGTTTTGGGGCCTTGGATTTTAGAAATAAGGATTTTTCAAGTTAATTTTAAAAGTGATGTGTAAATATTTTTTTACCAATGGATAGAGGAGTAAAAATTAGGCTAAGTTGTTTTTTGAACTTTTTGAAAATTCATCCAGGAAAAAAAGTTATGGGGTTTCGAAGTTTTCCTCCGGATTTTTCACCATTTTCAGGGATTTCCACCCGGTCCGGATTTTGGCGAATTTTGCCATTTTTGGGGATTTCCACCCGGAGGATTTTGTAATTTTGCCATTTTCGGATTTTTCGGTTTTAGGGATTTTTCCAAAGGGTTTTTGTCAAATCGGATTTTCCACCCCATCCATTTTTAGGGTTTTTGGATTTTCACCCGGATTTTCGGGTTTTGACAAATTCAAGATTTTCCACCGTGGATTTTTTTTTTTAAATCCAAGATTTTCCGCCTCGATTTTTCCAGGTTATTTTTTTTTAAATCTGGGATTTTCCACCCTGTTCGAATTTTTCTGGATTTTCCCTTCTTGGCGGATTTTTCCGAACTTCCTATCAAGATTTTCCTGAACTCTGAAATTTATTAATAGGGTTAAATTTCTGAAATTTTATGACGAAGTTCAAATTTCGAAGGGTTTATTTATGCTTAATTTTAATATTTTGTGGTTGGATTTTCACATGTGGGCTATTAATGATTATATCTATTTTTCAGGATTAAATTAAAAAAGGAGGACTTGCATATGGATTCGTGACAAGAGGAAAATCTGAAAAATATTTAAAATGCACCTACATAGGAATCTGTGCCACAACCTGTCTACAACTGGAATATATGTTTGAAACATGGAGTGACGTGTGATGTTTTCACTCTCCAATCATAATTTTTTATTAAAATCAAGGTGGTAGATTGTTGATTTCTTATTGATCCTGGATGTAACTCCTTTTATTGTATTGGATGATGATGTACCACATTTTTTAAATCCTAATGTAAATTCTTAGGATTTCTTGAGGATTAATTGCATCCATTGGATTGAATTTAATCCTGGCCCTTGATTTAAAAATGTAAATATCTATAAAAGGCCAATGCCTTCTCATTTGTAAAAGTTAGTAGGAAAAGGTTAGAGAATAGCTGGTTAGGGGATGCAAATCCAGAATCGGCTAAGTTAGAAGTTAGATTCTACAAGTCTCTAGCTATAGGAAAGGAGAGAAACTGGAAATTGTTATGTAATGCTGGAGAAGATAATGCAAATGGGTTGTTGATTTGGCAAACTTTGTGTTTACCTTTGACAGTTTATGGTTTCTTGTTCTTAATTCTCAGTATTAGATGTTAGTTTTCAGTTCTTTCATGATAATGGTGAAATGTTAATGATGTTGATCGATCTCTGGTCCATACTTTTAGCAATTTTCTGATTTGTAAGTTGCTGTGTAAAGTTAGTCTGGGCCTTATTTTGTGCTAAGTTCAACTATGGATGCTTGTTTACATTGAGTCATTTACTGGGTATGTGGATGAATGTTCATAGTCTGAAAATCTTCAGTTTCCTTAGAAGATTGCACCATTTTTGCAGAGTTGTGGGCTTGTCCTTAATTAAGCAAAAATTGGTTTTATTGGAGATTTGTCCATTTGCAACATTCATCATTGTTGTGATTGATTTTAGGAGTAATTTTAATCTTAGGATCTCTCTTAAACTCTTATCTTTTGTTGTTTCTTTTATTATCTGGGTTAGATTTAAGATTCTAAGTATCAATTCATTGTTTAGATCTGATAAATTTGAAGTCCAGTATTTTCTTGTAGTAAGGTCCCTTTGTGATTACCAGCATTTTCACATTATCTCTAAGTTGTTTCGCTATATTGTCAAGACTTGACATTAGAGACCTTGGGGTTATCTCTTCTCCCATAGAGATTTACCTTTCAAGAGAGATAGGATATCATATTCTGTGTGAGTTGTTGCCGTGTAGAAAACACCATCAACACTTATTACATAGAGAATTCATCTTGTTGAAAAATAATCAAGCACTAAAATATATCAACTCCCAAGCCAAATTATCACATAAACATGCTAAGTGGGTCTCCTTTTTGCAAAATTATACATTTTTGGTTCAACATTTGAGTGGAAAAACTAATGTAGTATTTGATGCTTTAAGTAGGAGATGTCACTTACTTGTCTCAATGACCAATGGGATTTTTGGGTTTGAGGAAATGAAGGGAGAATATGTAAATGATCCTTATTTTAGAAAATTCATTGTTGACCTCGATAGTCTTGTTGTTACAAGGGATAAATTTTCTGAAGGTTACTTATTGGTAGGTGGATTTTTATTTAGAGGAATCCAACTTTGCATCCCCATAGGATCTAAGAGGGAAAATTTGATTCGTGAAATGCACTCAAATGGCTTGGGGGGGATACTTTGGAAGGGACAAAAATTATAGTCTATTGAGCACGAGAAGTTTTTTTGGCCTTAGTTAAGGAAGGGTGTGAATAAATTTGTTTCTACATGTATAATTTTTCAAGTTTCTAAAAGAGGATAGAAAAACACAGGGTTATACAAACCCTTACCTATTCCTGAGGGGTCGTGGATTGACATCTCCATGGATTTCGTGTTGGGTTTACCTCGTACTCAATGTGGAAAATATTCTATTTTCATTGTTGTGGATTGGTTCTCAAAGATGGCACACTTCATTCCCTATAAAATGACTAATGATGCAAGTAAGGTTTTTGAATTTGTTTTCAAAGAAATTGTTCACTTGCATGGACTACCCAAAACTATTACTAGTGATTGAGATACAAATTTTTTGAGCCACTTTTGGAGGAATTTGTGGAGGAAGCTTGATAGTAAATTGCAATATATTTTAGCCTATCATCCTCAAAAAGATGGGAAAACTGAGGTGGTAAACAAGAGTTTGGGTAATTTTCTTTGATGTCTAGTTGCAGAGAATCCAAAGCAATGGGACTTGACTTTGGCATAGGTTGAGTTTTCTTTTAATTTAAGCATCAATAGGTCCACTGGTAAGTCTCCTTTCCAAGTCATCTTGGGAAACAATCCTAAGGATTTTTTTGATCTTATTGATCTTCCTAATGAGAAATGGGTTAGCCAAGATGCAGAGGACTTTGCAAGACACATACATGAGATATAGTAGCAAGTGAAGCATAAGATGCAAATAACCAATGAGCAATATAAAAGGAATGTTGATGTGCATCAGAGAGAGAAATTATATGAGGAAGGTGAGCAAGTCATGGTTTATATGCATAAAGAAAGGTTTCCTCAAGGCACTTATAAAAAATTAAAACCCAAGAAAGTGGGACCTTGCAAAATACTAAAGAAAATTAGTGAGAATGCCTATTTATTAAATTTTCCTGAAGATTTGGATATTAGTCTGGTTTTCAACTATTTTTATCTTTACCCTATGACTACTCTAGTCCTGAACAAATTTTTGATGAAGATGTGCTGAGAGACTTGTCGAGTAAATTTCCACGAAAGAGGAGAGAGAAAATTGAAAAGATAGTGGACACCAAGATTTCTTCCACAAGAGCCAAGTATTATAAGATGTATCTAGTAAAATGGGTGGGTTTACCGGATTCCAACGACACTTGGATCACTGAAGGAGATCTCATGAAATTTACAAAATTAGACACTTTTGAACTAGGAGATTCAGAACCATTCAAAGGTGGGGAAGATAGTGTAACTGTTGATTAAATGTGGACTCCCACTACCTTTCTACTCTTTTATTTTATTTTTTGTTCATTTTTTCTGGTTTGTAACGGTTAGCTCCAGTTTGACTCTATTTCTGGCTTCTTTTGCCTTCTTTCTAGAAGCACAAGTTTTTGGGTTATTTTGGGGCTGGGGGTGAATAAAGAGGAGACTGTGTTTCATTTGTAAGGGGGGGAAAGGAAGATTTTTGTTTACTGTCAATGTTATCATGCATGTCACTGGTCACTGAATGGTGAAGAGTGTTGAGAGAGAGTGAGGTGCTCTCAACATCATCATGGGAGGGCAGTAATATCCATGTCCTATCTTCCATCCAAGGGGGCTTTCAATTATGTAGTGAAGGATAAGATGAGATATGTTCTACAAGTCCTTTCAACCATCACAAATCTCCTTTCATGGCCAATATATATCCCTACTTTTCCTACCTAGAAAGCTCCAATAGTAGTTTCATGCACTGTTCTATTTCATATCTCATGTTGTGAGGGATGGAAATAGGATTTACACCAGCTTTTTTGACTCCATGGTTGAAACTATTTTTTCTACCATGGAATCTATGGATTTTAATAACATACCTATTCTTGTCACTAAAAGTGGATGGCCCTCTTACGATACTACAAAAAAAGCTTCGGTTGCTACAATTGCTAATGCCCAAACTTACAACAATAATCTGGTTAAACATGTATTGTCCAAGGTAGGGAGGCCTAAGAAACCATGAAGGAGTATAGAGACTTGCATCTTTTCTCTTTTCAATGAGAATATGAAGTCAGGAGATGAGACAAAGTGACACTTTGGCCTCTTCCACCCTAATAAATAGCCTATTTACCATGTTCACTTTTCTACCTAGTTTCATTTAGTTCTATGTAATAATTAGTTGTGTTTGCAATTTTTTCAAAATCAAAATAGGGATTTGGGTAGCCTATCAGCTGATGAATACTATTTCTAGTAGACATTGTGGCCAGTGATTCAATAGCTTGGTTATATTTTTCATTTTAAATAATAATATGTATGAATAATCCCTTACATTTATTCCATAAAACTAGTATTTATTTGATTTATAGGTTAAAGATATCAATTTTCCACAATCCATCATGTTGCTCAAATTTTGTTTCTAGTTTTAATTGTGTTAGAGATTTTGCCCATCAATGTTTCAGATCACACTCCATGATCCATCATCAACATGAAAGAGAGCATAAAGAAGAGAAATTGATTGTTGGAGACAAACACTAGCTACAAAGAAATGGATTGATCTATAGGTTTATCCATGGTGAATCTCCTATATGTGGTATTAGACATCCAATGTATTGTAGCCATCATAGTTATTCTCCACATAAATTGGCGGTATATTGATGGCAATATAATGATTGTCTTTTTTTGCCCTTGTAACCCTCATTGTATTGGGTATTTTTTTAACTAATTTATATTATCTGAACTTATTTTCATGGTTTAGCTTTTGATTTATTGAATGTTTATATTTTTATGAGATGCAAACATTGTAGAAGCATTTCATTTGGTCCTATATTTTTGAATTTGGCTTTAGATGATTTAAAAAATAAAATTAGAAGTACAAGACACCCATGATACCATGTAAAATTATGGTCAATATTTTGTTATTGCATCCATAGTTTTAATTTTGGTGTTTATTTTTGAATTGATTTAGGAAAAGATTTTTTTTTCATATAGCTAATTGATTTATTTTTAGATCAAGATTATCTTATTCTACTAATGAGATACAATTCATCTTGGTGACCTCTCTATCTTTAGCTTAGCTCATTTTCCAACACCCCTCCTTGAGCCATTTGTAGGTACTTTGGGATCCTAGCTTGGTCTAGCTCTCCCAATCTAAGCTCTAGGGCTATGTTACCATGTTTAAATTTTCTTGAACCAGCTAGGAATCAAACCTAGTACCTCCGATTTACTATTGGGAAGTTCTACTATTGAATTATCGATCCTCTTAGTGATAGCTCATATTCAATTCAAATATGACTCATTTTCCAATGTATATTTTATAAATTCTAAAATTTTAAAATATAAATTTAAAAGATTCAATCTATTATAGAAATAAATTTTATGAGAACAACCATGAATAGAAGGCAACTGCATAGTTGAAATATGAAGCCACAATGATATTTTCCTCATGAGGAGTTGAACCTGAAAATCAACTAAAACAACATCACACTTCAATTATCACAATATACCCTTTCAAAAATTTACAAAGTCAAAGGTTAGTTTAACCTACAAGTTGTACTCTTAATCTTGTAAGAAAGCTAAGGTCATGAAACAACTTCCTACACTAATCTTAAGAGTAGGTTTATGCAAAAAGTTTATTTTTTTACAATAGTTACATAAACTGAACATAAATAAGCATACATATCATTCATATCACAACATAATGATTTGCATGGGGAAAAACCCTTTTAGGAGAAAAACCCGACACTCCAAAAGCCACCTAATATATTATTATGAAATAAACAAGATTACAATATACTTGTGCACCAATATTTCTTAGGATTATCACCAACTAGAGATCTAGAGGCAAGTAAATATTTGTAAGACTCTCACACACAACCTCCATCTCAAACACCTAATATATAAGATATATAATGTATATGAAACCATTAAATGGTATTTATAAAACCATGAGCTAAAATTTACCAAAAAGTTCCACCCAACTTATCTCAAAATAAAGACTCCCTATGATGTTTCAAAACACATACAAACATGTGTAACTCCCCCTTACACCTTTTCTTTGTGTTCAACACATTTTCACATTTTCCAATTCAATAGACCCAATTTTCAAAGGCCATAAATTTTGATCTAGGAGCCAACTAATGAACCATTTGAGCCATTGGATGATTGATCTATCAAGATATAACCTACTTCGCTAGCTACAACCACTTTTTTGGGCCCAAAAATAGCCTCTAAATGGCTCAAAATTGACATTGAAATTTTTAAAATTTGAAGCTTTAATATCTTGAAAACTAGGCATATTCTTGAGTTAAAACTTTATGAACATGTTTATTTGGATATTCCATAGCTTTGGAGAGGTTTTTAGATGCATTCATAAGGTATGTATAGGAATATGGGGGACCAAAAGAGGGTCTGAAGTGACCACTTTTGTTTCCGAAATTAGGAAAAATGATTATATTTGGCTTACACTCTAGACCTTTCTTTGTCCGTCCCTATCTTCTCTCTCCTTCCCTCTCTAATTCATTCTAGCTCACCTCTCTACCTTCCTCCCTCCTTCCCTCTCTACTCTATTATCTCTTTTTCCTCTCTCTCCCTTCCTACCTCTCATGCCCTCTCCATATATCTCCCTCCCTACCTCTCTACTCTCTATCTCACTTGTCCATCTCTAATTATCCCTCCCTCTCTCTCTCACTCTCTTTGTACCTACCTCTCACTCCCTCCCTCTATCCTTATTTCTCCCTCTTTATCTCTATCTCCTCATCTCACCATCTCTCTCTCACACTCCCTTCTACCCCCTCTACTCTCTATCTCACATATCCCTCTCTCAATATCCCTCCCCCTCTCTCCCTCTCTCTCTTTTTAGGTATCTCACATCTATATCTCACCCATCTCTATTTATTCCACCCTCTCCACCTCTCCCTCTCTCCTTATCCATCTTTTCCTCTTTGTGAAATTATCTCATTTTCTTCTCTCTCATCACCTCTCTACCTCCCATATCCATTCCTTCCTTATGCCTCTATCCTCCTTCCTCTTTCTTTCCCATCTCTCTCTCACCTCTCCCTCCATTTCCATCCTCTCTCCACCCTATCCACTCCATGTCCACCTCCCTTATTCCTCATTCTCTCTCTCTCATTCTCCACTCTCTACCTTCCTCCTTCCTTCCACCTTTCTTCTTCCATCTCCCTTCATTCTCTGTCCACCTCCCATCTCCCGTCTCCCTCCTTCCCTCTTCCTCTACCCTTCCCTCCTTGTCTCTCTCCCCCCTGTCTCTCTCTCCATTTCTCTCTCCTCTCTCCATTTCCTTCCCTCTCTCCTTTCTTCCTCTTTTCTTTCTTCTCTCTCATTTCTTCTCTTCCTTTGTCTCATCCTCCCTTGTCCATCTCCATCCCTCCATCTCTTTCTCTTTGTTCTTCTCTCCTCTTCCTCTATCCCTCCTCTCTGTCTGTCCTCCTTCCTCCATTTCTCTTCCTCCATCCATTTTACTCCTCCTCTTTCCTCTCTCCTCTCTTCTTTATCTTCCTCCTCTCCACCTCTCACCTCTACCTCTTCCTCTCCTTTTCTTTTCTTCTCCATCCCTCCTTAGCCATCTCTTTCTCTTCATTATTCTATCTCTCCTCTTCTCTCTCACTCCCCTTTATACATCATCACCTCTCTATCTCCTTCCTCCCCATGTCTCTCACTACCTCCATGTCTACCTCTCCATCTATCCCTTGTTACTCCTCTAGTTCAATACTTCCATTTCTCTCTCCCTCTCTTCTTTCTCTCTCTCCTCACTAGGTCTCTCCCAGTCATCCTCACTCTCTACCTTTCCTTACCTCCTTACCTCATTATATATCCTTTCCTCCCTACCTCACTTATTCTCTCTCTCCATTTTCTTCATCACTACCTCTCCCTCCCATCCTCTCTCTCTCCCCATCTCTAGGTTTCTCCCTCCTTCCCTTTTTACTTATGTGCCTCTCTTCCCCCTTTATCTCTCTCACCCCTATCTCTCCCCCATGTCTCTCACCCCTCTCTCCCTCGGCTATAGGTCTCACATCTCTATGTCTCTCCCCTCTCTATTTGTTTCCATCCCTCTACACCTATCTCTCTCACTCCTTACCCATTTCCCCCTCTTTTTCAACTTCTCTCTCTCATTTTATACCTCTCTCCACCCCTTGTTTCTCTCTCTCTATCTCTCTCTCACCTCTCTCTCCGCTCTCTATGTATCTCCCACCCTCTTTCCCCCTCTCTCTACCTTTCCTTCCCTCCTTACCCTCAATTATATCCTTGCCTCCCTACCTCAATATTATTCTCTATCCCTTTGTTGTTGTTGTTTTTCACCCATCTCTCTTCATTCTCTGGATCATTACCTCTCCCTCCCACCCTCTCTCTCTCTCTCCCCATATCCAAGTCTATCGCTCTTTCTCTCATTACCCACCTCTCTCCTCCCTCTATCTCTCTCACCCCTATCTCTCCCATATGTCTCTCACCCCTCTCCCCCTAGAATGTATGTCTCACACCTCTATATATTTCCCCTTTCTAATTATTTTGATCCTTACCAAAATCTCTCCCTCCCTTGTTATTCCTCTTTCCCTCTTTGTGAACTTATCTATATTATTTTATTATCTCTCCCCCTCACCTCTCTAACTCTTTCCTCTCTAGGTCTCTCAATCACTCCATGTATACCTCCCCATCCCTCCTTATCCATCTCTTTCTCTTTTTTCTTCTCTCTCTACTCTTCTCTTTGTGTCCCCTCTCTACGTCATCACCTTTGTATATCATCCTTCACTATGTCTCTCACTCCCTCCATGTCTACCTCTACCTCCATCCCTTGTTACTCCTCTACTAATACTTCATTTTCTCTCTCCCTCTCTTCTCTCTCTCCCCTCTCTAGGTCTCTATATAGGGTTGAGGGTTGAGAAATAGTTTTTAAGGTTGAGTGTACAAGATTAAGTATATATGGTAGAGGGCTTAGGGTTGAGGATATTGGGTAATTTTTTTGAGATTAAAATTGAGTTCCAAAGAGGAAACTTGGTTGAGTGTTATAGAAATCAAAGTGGTTATGAAGTTGCATGGTTGAATGATGTAGTCATTGATGTTGGGCCTCTCAAATCATGTGATGTTTGCAGAATTATCAATGTCTAATATGAGGCATTTGAGGTCCAGAAGACAATCAACCCTTAAGATAAAGCTTGTTCCATAATCAGTTTAGGCCAATAGGTCACCTCTAGTGCCATTACCCAACAATTTAGATGTGGGTATGCAATTGAAGTGTTTCAGATTATAAAAAAATATGTTCTTTATGCCTTGCGAGGACCTACATATATTATTTTGTGAGCCCATAACCTCAGAACTAGAAACATGATCTTCAAGCAATACCTCAAAATCAATGGCAACATTATCTATAGTGTTTAACCTATCATCAATTATTTCCTCCATCGTGTGAGAGTGATGCTATAAGGTTTAGATTGTACATATCATCTATGGTTTAGGATACAAGGCTTAGGATTTAGGGTAGAAGGTTGGTGGTAGAGATTTATGGTATATTATAGGGTATAGGGTATATGATTTAGGGTTTAGGGTTTAGTTTTGTTGCAAGTATGAGTAGTTGGTGTTGTCATTGATTCCAACAATCTTGTGTTATCATTGACATCAGCTGGTGTTAAGTTTGTATTGAGTTGGTGTTTTTATTCATACTTTGATTAGTTACATTATGTTGTCATTAGTAAGTTACTAGTGTCAACCTCTAGTGTTGCTTTGATACTTTTTTCCCATTATGGATGTATAGCTATGTTATAGGTGGTTTAGTGGTGTTGAGGAAGTAGTGAAGATGATGATTTGGTGTCTCTAGTGCTTGGTTTTCTAGTGCTTTTGAGAAAATTTGAATAAAAGAGGAAATAGTGTGTTGAAGAGGTGTTATGTGCTACAAAGTACTTTTTTGGTTTTTCTCCAAATTTATTCTGGGTTGAAGATCTACTTGTGCAATTGAGATATGTTGATTAGAGGTGTTATATCCAAAATTTGGTATGCTATATCATTGTGCAAAGGAATTTGTGTTCTCCAGTGTGTGAACTGTGTATTGTAGTGGTGTCAAGGAGAGATAGTTTTTCTCTACATTTCTCTCTAGAGTGGTTTTAGATCTTGTAGATCTTGAAGTGTATTGATAGTGTTCATATCTATCTTCAATTGAATTTTTTCATGGTTTGGTACTTCGGAAGATGATTTATTGAGTTGCAATGTATAGAAGGATTATCTGAGTGTCCTAGGTGTATACATTCTTCAAGTGAAAGTTGTTGTGAAGGATTTTGTTGGATTTCAAGTTGTGCGGAATATTCTAGATTGTGTTTAAGTAGTTTTTTGTCTGCAAGTTATCTTTGTATTAAAGGAAGCATGTACTTAAATGTTTAATGGTGTTTACACTGGTTTGACTGACCTTGGGTGTTTACAGTGATTGATAATATTCTTTGGTGTTTTTGGAAGCATTTGTGTGGTGTGTATGAGTGTATTTAGGTCCTAGCTAAAGTGAATAACTTATATATGTAGGTATGATTGAAAGGTTGAAAGCTTGTATGAACTTTGTGAATTGGACACCTTTAAATGACCCCATTTATCATTCCAAATTTGTAGAAAAACATATTACTATATAGACCTAAAAAACATCAAAGTTACACTATACCTTGTTCACAACCTAATCACCATCATGGAACCTAAAACTAACACAAAAATATTCCAATGTTTATGCATGTTCATTGTGAAGGTGATGATACACTTGCGTGTTAGCTACAAAACCCTAAAACTTAGCTATGAATAACAATACTCATTAGATATTTTTCACTATTTGATCCATGGTGAGATAGTGAAGGGCCAATTGTTGATTATGGATATATTTTACTAGAGTACAATCCTTGTAGAATTAATAAAAGGAAATTATTTATCAATGTGTCTTCTTGTAGTGGAGGCTCATCATAATTTTACATGTGGAGGTTTAATATGCGGTGTCCCTAGAACCCTTGCAACATTGAATCAAGTTTAATCTCATTTGAGTAACTCTTGGGGTCTAGTTAAAGGCTGTGACCTAAAGAAAATTAAAAATTATATAATTCAAATCTTGGTTTAAATGGTTCGCCTATTAAATTGATAATTTTAAAATTAAAATAAAAATGTTTAATATTTGATAGCTAGTTAAAGGTATTGGTGTCAATATATGCATCAAAATCTAAAGGTCTAATGAGTTGTTAAGATTTAAAGATATGGATTTCTAATGTAATTTTAAGTTGTTTTGTTACATTGGTAAACATTATTTGATGAAACTAAATCAATTCTTGACTAATATAAATATTTTAGTTATTTTTGTTGAATATATACATATCTTACAACTTGCTTCATTTCTCTTGCTCAAGATGTTACAATCAAGATTACAAGATCCACAATAGTGCAAAATGAAATTTGAATTTATTTTTTCCTTCCTTAAGTATGATTTTTATTAGCACGATGTGCATAAAAGTGTTATATATTTTCTTTTTTCTTCAAAAATTAATGCATACATGTTTGTAAGTCTCAAATTTTCTCTAATAAAGAGCTTGTGTGGTTACAATAAAAAATATTTAAATTATTGAATTTACTAACCTACTTTCTTTAATTTAGTTTCCCCCCTATTTAAGAGTCGGTGTTGTTGGGTGGAGGCTTTAGTTTGAGAATATAATTATATGAAATATATTGATAATTTAAATATAAAGTGATTTATTTTATTTATTAGTTTTCTGAGGTATATTTAATTTTTGTATCAAAATCTTATGAACCATATTTTTAATAGTAGAAAATGATAATTTTTTATTGATTGGAATATGTATGCCTTAATTTTATGAAAACTAAATCAATTCACATATTTCAAGGACATGAATTGTTCTTGATTTTAAACTATTTGACTTTTTAATATTAACTATAGTTTATCTCATTAAAATGCTTAAAAATAAAATCTAATAAAAACCATGACTAAGTTGTAGTGGGGAACGAGGTTGAATGAATTTTCAATGGAGAGAATTGTAAATTGAATTTTTTTATTAGGAATTGGGTTGAAGAAGAAATTCAAGTTTGAGAGGTGTGTCATGTTCAAAATGCATGAATCTCTCCCCACATAGACTTCACAATGTGAGTTACAAATTCATTTTAATATAGAACACACTACATCCTTTTTTTCTTATCATATTCATATTTTGAATATTAAATCTATTAGAGATTTGGTGTCTCTTAGAAAATCATTTTCCAAAATCAGTTTCATTTTATTTTTCATGAATATTTGGAATTTTTAGCGCATTATTCAATTATTTTAGTGGGAAAACCTCTATTCCTAATCACTTACTATGAAAAGAATATATAAAAAAATTAGTTTTCTTTTTATGTCCATGCACATGAGTATAATCAGGATAGTCGATGAGAGTATAAAATTGAGGGAAATAAAATTCAAATTTATGTCAAGAGAATAACAAACTAAGAAGAAGAAATTCAAATTTTGGAGAGCGACAAAGAGCGTTTCAAATTTTAAATTCTTTGTGATTGATTTTCATTTAGTTATAGATCATTTGTAATTTTTAAATCATTTTTGACAATGTTTTGTTCTTTCTTTCATTGTTATTTTTTTCTGAATGCTTTGATTTTTTCTGATTTAGAGTTTTTTTTAAGGGTTGTTCATAGTCTGCACACTAGTCTGGTATCTCTATTTATGTTATTCATTTATTTGTTCTATTATATTTTATTTTTTATTTTTTGGTGTTATATTAAGAGGTAGAGAAAATTAAGAGGTGGAGTAGAGTAAAGAGGCAAAGAAAGGAGGCTACAATTGAGTTAGGGTAATATTTATCTTTCAAGTAATTTTTCCTTTACGCACTATTTTAATTTGATTTTTTTTCATTTTTAATGGACTAAATCATTTTTATTTCTATGTTCTTACAGAAAAATGTGGAAGGTAAATTTAGGTTTAGTTGTGGTTTTCTTTTTTCTTTTAAATCCTTTTGGGTTGAGCAAAGGATTGGTGAAATGAGACTAGTGCAGGCATGAGATGTAGAACCAAGTGAGAGAATTAAGAGAGAGAGAAAATTGAGAGGAATAATTAGAGAGAGAGGGAGTGGGAGAGACCTAAGAGATAAAATTGAGAGGGAGAGAGAGTTATCTAGTTAGGGCACATGAGAGAGACATGAGAGAGGGTGAGGGGTTGAGAGAGATCCAAGAGAGAAAGGGTGGGAGGGATAGAGTGATGGAGATACTTGAGAGAGAGGGGGTGGGAGGGAGGGAGGGAGGGAGGGAGAGACCTGAGAGAGTGGGGGAGTTATCCTAAACATTAAAATCTCAACCCTCTATCATATACATTAAACCCTCAACCCTAAGCATGGAAAAAAAAAGGTAGAGAGTGTAAGAGAGACCTAGAGAGGGTTGAGAGAGAATGGGTATGTATTAGTTAAAAGGGAAGGATTCAGAGAGGGAGTGAAAGGTAAAACCTCAAATATCCATCATCAATCATAAACTACAAACTCTAAGTGTTATCAAAATGGTGGAGAGAGACACAAAGAGAAAGAAAAGATTTTTTTTGTCAATGTAGCTCATTTGCCGAGTGCCAAATTTGGTGCTCTCTAAATGGTCAAGTCATTTGGCAAGCACCAAATTTTTTGTTTTCCAGATGGTTAAGCTATTTGGAGAGTGTTAGATTTAGCACTATCCAAATTTTCACAAGTGCAATATATCTTGTTACACATTTTTTACAATTTGGCACTTGTTTTGTGTCACTGATTGGTGCGGGTATGTGTAGGATCATCATGGAAAAAATAGGCCCTTAACTGGCAATAAAATTAAAAAAAAATAGAGTTACGCAACTTGATGTGGGCGGGTGCATGGAAATGGGTAGCAATTCCATGGACACCCCCTAAAATAATCTTTGAAAAACATAACGTGAGCGCATTATAACGTGCTCGCGTTATGGCTCGTTATGCTGAGCGTGAGGCTCGAAAACTAAAAACCAATAATGCGAGCGATTTTATAATGTGCTCGCATTATTGACTATTAAAAGCAAAACAAAAATGCAAATCTCTCATTCGGATTTTGACTGGTTTTTTTTTCCAACTGCGGCCAAAACCACCACAATTTTGCACTCATGTTCTAGGAGGAGAATTTCAACAAATTTCTTCACCAACAATCCCTATTTCTTCACAAAAATGGCGCCATGATGAAAAGGAGCTATGAGAGGTAAGGATTCTATGGTTTTTGTTTTGAATTAGTTAGTTTTAGGTTGAATTAGTTAGTTTTAGGCTGAATTTGATATCTATTTGTTTGAATTTTTAGGAGATGCAAATCAACCTAAAAACCCTCAAAATCCTCAACAGGAAGACCAACCAAATCCTCAAGATCAAAATCAACCACAACATCAACCTCCTCCACCAATGACTCAACCCCCTCCTGACACTCAACAAAATTTAATGAGTGAAATTGAGAACAAAAAAAAGAGAATTGAGGATTTGATCAGTAGGTTGAGTGATCCAAATGGTTCAACCGTAGAAAGAATGACCCTAGCAAATTCATTAAAAGATATGTTAAAAAATGTAGATTCAATTAGCAAACAAATAACTGGATGGCGAGATAGGAGGCAGGTGGCTATGGATTATTATGCAAATAAACTATCATACAAGGATGTGAAGGATTTAAAAATTACAAAAGGTGATTTGTGCTCATTATTCACTGACCCATGCACAAATCAAAATATTACCCTCAATGTGAAGAGGTTTCCTATCCATTGGTGCCACCACCAACAGATTAGGGACCAATTTTATGATAGGTGGTAAATGGTCTTTGATTACCCACCATGCAACAATTGCGAGGTCCCGCAATATTTCCTTAGGAAACTATACAGTGAGTTCATATTGAACAAAATCCCAAATTATTTTGATATGAGGGATTCCCAGGGGAGAGGTGGGGGGTCAGCTCAGGATAGACCTGGTGCATAGCCGGTCCTATGTGGCAAGGTAGACGAGCTCTCGCTAGGCCACCTCGTGAGCACGTTTTTATGCCTTCCATCATGAAGGAAAGTGTTGATATAGAGACATTGTAGGAAATCAACACTTTGACCCAGAATGTCATCCATCATACTAGCCCTATTCTACAACGCCATCTAGGGGAGTCTTCGAGTGGTGGCCTACGAACACATGTGTGTCAATCTTGCAGGGCTACTTGTTCATATGACCCCACCAACACTTAGGAGACTGGTACACAAGATCTATCTACAACTATGGAGATGGAGAGGGTAGCTGACATTTTGCATGAGGCATATGGCATTGATAGTCAGGTAAAAGTTAGTGCATGTGTTCATTGAATTTAATTTATTAAATTTCGATTTTGAAATGCAAGATTAACTAAAAATGTTTTATGATTTTAATAAAATTGCAGGGTCACAGTGTTGATACTGGATACACCACCCCCCCCCCCCACCAAACTATTTCTATAGTACACCTATCGCTAGGGTATGTAATTAGTAAACAATTATAAATTTATTGCATGTTAATAGCATTGTTTTACAAATGGTAATTAATATACGATTTTGGATGTTGAACAGACTAATATTGAAGGTTTTGATGGAACACTTCCCAGTGGCAGTGGATTTACTCAAAACTTCACGCAGGTAATAGAATAAAGAGCTTAACTAATGAATCAAGTACTTAATAGATTTGTATAGTTTATATGCACATCGTTGATTACGTTGAATATTTTGTTGTTTTATTTTTAGTTGTTGCAAGACGATACACCTCTGAATGTGATGAGGGCAACGGATATTGGTGTGACATCTGCTATACAATCCTCGATGGCTCTAGCAGAAGAGGTATGAGGCAAATTAGTAAATTTACATTTACATTTGTTGTTATAGATGTTAGTTAGTGAAAAATCAAACCATTATTGATTCACATAGTTTAATTTCTATTTGTATGGTTTATACAGGGCTTGAGCACCCCTAAGCATGGGTGTGAGGATATTTCCCTCATGGAGAGAGATCGTGAGATGGTTGTAAGTGATTATTTTGTCAAATATATCATTTTTTATAATGTAATTTCTATATATTCATGTCTTTACTTCTTATTGTAATAGTTAAAACTTCACCATGAACTAAATCCTAGGAGGAGTAGCAGGAGCACTCCACGAGCGCAACAAAAACAAGTGACAAAATTATCACCATCTGAGCAAAAAGGAAAGGGAAAGATTTTATTTCTAGGGCATGGAGAACAATGACTTATGATTCCAGAGTCCTTTGTTATATGCCTACATGGTAGTTTTGTGCATATTTTTTATTGGACATATTTGAGATTGTATGCCTATATGGCATTCTCGTAAGCCTATATGGATATTTTTTACATATATTTCATACTTATATCGACATATATTGATGTATGCCTACATGGCTATTTGGTTAATACAAATATCTTTTATCGATGCCTATCCATATTTTCATTCTAAATTGATGGTTCAATAGTTATGAGTTACGTGTATTCAAGGTACTTTCTATGTTAATACAAATATCTTTTATCGATGCTTATACTTATGTGATTGATGTATGTTTGTGTATGGGATCATAGTAATTTCTATTTGATGATGCTATTGTGTCTTTAAGATTTGTTTATTAAAGGGTGCATGAAACAAGTTTTAAATCCAAGTAAAAATCTTTGAATTTCTTAGGTTTTTTTATTTGTCGAGTCTGGACTCTGAGCCCGAGTCCAAGTAAAAAATTGGCTTGTCAAGTCTGAGGTGAGTCTAAGTCTTGTAACACTAGTGTGAACGCATCGAGGAATAATGTATATGTCGATGAAGAGAGAACCCATCCTTGTTTCCAAATTAACCATGGTATAGATATGGGTGGTCGAGATAAAACATCACTCTTCTAGATAGTTCAAACCATAATCTTTCATGGCTGCAAACACACCTTCATTATGTGTGTTCTTGACTCTACTAAAGAAATGGTGGAACATGTTGTAGATCAAATATTGTAACCCTAAGTCCACAAGAAGGTTACTTGTCCCGATTTCCGCAAATGTCTTTAAGATGTTCATCCTTCTTGCGTAATGCCAACCACTATCATCGGTTGCCATGCTTCTAATGGAAAGTCAATTTGTTGCAATACCCAAAGGCTAGAAGGTTCATTCACTCTAATACCACTGTAATGACTCGAGCTCTAGATCAATAGATTTTTTATTTATTTCTTATTGGATTGACAAAGGCTGTCATCCAATACTATTAAGATAGATAATGGAGTCCCCAAATTATAAATGAAATAAATTATGAATATGAAATCTAATTCAAATATTAATTTGATAATGGAAATTTGATAAATAAATATAATAGTTGTTTCTAATTAATCAATTAAAATCATGTGCTAGATTTGAATATAAATCTGGCTATCATTGATATATAGGCCTTGAGAACTGGGATGCCTTTCTTGATCGATACTTTGTACTCATGCATCTAACTTTGAGTCCTTTCCAGATTATATGCTTGAAACGTATACTCCCATATTATAATTATTTTCTCATATAGACCAATCCCACACTAGGTAATTCAATAATAAAAATAAGTCCGCAAATTGATTACCTTGATCTTCTATTCTTATTCTCTTTTATACTCGAAAACTACACAATTGAATCTTGATAGCAATATCACATTTTGACACATTGTAGAAAATACCTTCTACTTATCAATTGATGAGCTAAAGGGGGTCTATAATGAATGTTTCATAAGGCATAACACTTGCTGAAGGTTTTCCAAATAGGGTTGCAAGCTAAGTGGGCTTAACCTTGGGGAAAAAAATTTGTGGTTAAGCACTTGAGCTGGAGTAGTACTGGGATGGGTGACCTCCTGGGAAGGCCTAGTGCCTCACCTCTGTGAGCATCACCTACATGCAATGAGTGCTAAGTGGGCCATTCATTATCATGAGATATGGGTTCTTTTGAACTCAACCCTCTTTCAATCCATGTTAGCCTTGGGACCATACAAGAAGCTGGAGTTCGTACCAAGTACAGGATCAACAAGTTTGTATAAGAAATCTTAAAAACAGAGAACAGTGTGAATAATTCTTATCTTATCTTCTCCAAACGTTCATCAACAACCTCCATTCGAGCCTCTCAAGGCTTTACATAGTGTTTTACACCATTTTCTAGCTGATCCATGCCCTCAACTAACTAAAAAATCAACTTTCAAAACAAGTAATCGTTGCATTTCAAATTTGTTGCTTTAAGCAACTTTAGACTCCTCCAACCTAAGGGGTCAATCCGGTAGAACATAGCTTAGAGAGATTCCACGTGTTTCGGTGTGAAAGAGGATCATGCCTAGCATAAACATACTTATTTGGACATGTTGGAGTAGTCTACTTGGTCATACAAGCTACAGAACGAAAGTTGCAGCACTTTGCAACTTTGCACTACTTGCATTTGATGCTTTTTCCATCAACTGAAAATCCGCCACCATGGGAAAACCACTCCAAGATAGCCAAAACCAAGAGACATTTTTGTAGAGGGCCTCAACATAGTCCTATAGGATTAGACGAGAAGTTTCTAAGCATCATGATATCCGAGTAATAGCATGCTGAAGTTTGCAGCCATTTTGCACTTTGGACCCTTAAGGGATCGATCCGGTGGAATGTAGCTCAAAGCAATTCCATGTGTTTCGGTGTGAAACAAGACCATTCTTAGAATAAAAATACCTATTCGGACGCGTTGGAATAGATAGTTTGGTCATACGAGTTGCAGATCAAAACTTGCACCACTTTGCAACTTTGCACATCCTTAATTTGACACTTTTTCCATCAAGTGAAAATCTGCCGCTACGAGAAATCCACTCTGAGATAGCCAAAATCAAGAGAGGTTTTTCTAGAGGGGCCCAACACCTTCTTGTAGGATTAGATGAGAATTTTCTAAGTGTAATGGTATCCAAGTAATAGCATGCTAAAGTTTGCAGCCGTTTTGCACTTTAGACCCTTTAGGGATTGATCCGGTGGAACATAGCTCAGAGAGATTCCACGTGTTTCAGTACAAAAGAGGACCATACATAGCATAAAAATACCTATTCAGATGTGTTGGAAAAGTCCACTTGGTCACACAAGTTGAAGAACGAAAGTTGCACCACTTTGCAACTTTGCACTGCTTGCATTTCATGTTTTTTCCATCAAGTCAAATCTGCCACCATGAGAAAATCACTCTGAGATAGCCAAAACCGAGAGAGATTTTTGTAGAGGGGCTCAACACGATCTTGTAGGATCAGATGAGAAGTTTTTAAGCATCATGTTATCCAAATAATAGCATGCTAAAGTTTGCAGCCATTTTACACTTTGGACCCTTAAGGGATCGATCCGGTGGAACGTAGCTCAGAGTGATTCCACATGTTTCGGTGAAGAAAAAGAGCATGCCTATCATAAAAATACATATTCGAGCATGTTGGAACATTTAGTTTGGTCATACGAGTTGCAGAGCGAAAGTTGCACCACTTTGCAACTTTGCAAAACTTGAATTTGACACTTTTTCCATCAAGTGAAAATCCGCCGCCATGAGAAACCACTCTGAGATAGCCAAAACCAAGAGATTTTTTTCTAGAGGGGCCCAACGCCTTCTTGTAGGATGAGATGAGAAGTTTCTAAGTGTAACGGTATCCAAGTAATAGCATGTTGAAGTTTGCAGCCATTTTGCACTTTGGACCTTTCAGGGATCGATCCGGTGGAACATAGCTCAGAGTGATTCCACGTGTTTCGGTGCGAAAGAGGACCATGCCTAGCATAAAAATACCTATTCGGACGTGTTGGAATAGTCTGCTTGGTCACACAAGTTGCAGAATGAAAGTTGAACCACTTTGTAACTTTGCACTGCTTGCATTTGATACTTTTTCTATCAAGTGAAAATCCGCCACCACAAGAAAACCACTCCGAAATAGAAAAAACTAAGAGAGTTTTTGTAGAGGGGATCAACGCAATACTATAGGATCAGACTAGAATTTTCTAAGCATCACGATATTTGAGTAATAGCATGTTGAAATTTGCTGTTAGTTTTCACTTTGGACCCTTAAGGGATGGATCTGGTGGAACATAGCTTGGACCAATTCCACGTGTTTCGGTGCAAAAGAGGACCATGCCTAGCATTAACATTCCTATTCAGATGTGTTGGAGTATTTATTTTGGTCACACGAGTTGTAGAGAAAAATTTGCACCACTTTGCAACTTTGCACAGCTTGAATTTGACACTTTTTCCATCAAGTGAAAATCCGCCACCACGCGAAAACCACTCCGAGATAGCCAAAACCAAGAGAGGTTTTTCTAGAGGAGACCAACTCCTTCTTGTAGGATTAGATCAGAATTTTTTAAGTGTAACGATATCCAAGTAATAGCATCTTGAAGTTTGCAATCATTTTGCTCTTTGGACCCTTCAAGGATTGATCTGGTGGAACATAGCTCAGAGCGATTCCACGTGTTTCGGTACAAAAGAGGACCATGCCTAGCACAAAAATACCTATTCGTACATTTTGGAATAGTTTGCTTGGTCACACAAGTTGCAGAACGAAAGTTGCACCACTTTGCAACTTTGCACTGCTTGCATTTGATGTTTTTTCCATCAAGTCAAAATACGCCACCACGAGAAAATCACTCCCAGATAGCCAAAACCGAGAGAGGCTTTTGTAGAGGGGCTCAACATGATCCTGTAGGATCATACAAGAATTTTCTAAGCATCACGCTATCCAAATAATAACATGCTAAAGTTTGCAGCCATTTTGCACTTTGGACCCTTAAGGGATCAATCTGGTGGAACGTAGCTCAGAGTGATTCCACATGTTTCGGTGTGAAACAAGACCATGCCTAGCATAAAAATACCTATTCGGGCATGGTGGAACAATTAGTTTGGTCATACGAGTTGCAAAGTGAAAATTGCACCACTTTGCAACTTTGCACAGCTTGAATTTGACACTTTTTCGATCAAGTGAAAATCCGCCGCCACGAGAAAACCACTTTGAGATAGTCAAAACCAAGATAGGTTTTTCTAGATAGGCCCAATGCCTTCTTTTAGGATTAGATGAGAATTTTCTAAGTGTAACGGTATCCAAGTAATAGCATGCTGAAGTTTGCAGCCATTTTGCACTTTGGACCCTTCAGGGATCGATCCAGTGGAACATAGCTCAGAGCGATTCCACGTGTTTCGGTGCAAAAGAGGACCATGCCTAGTGTAAATATACCTATTCAAATGTGTTGGAATAGTCCGCTTGGTCACACAAGTTGTAGAACGAAAGTTGAACCACTTTGCAACTTTGTACTGCTTGCATTTGATGCTTTTTCCATCAATTGAAAATCCGACACCACAAGAAAATCACTTCGAGATAGCCAAAACCGGGAGAGGTTTTTGTAGAGGGGATCAACGCAATCTTATAGGATGAAACAAGAAGTTTCTAAGCATCATTTTATCCAAGTAATAGCATGCTAAAGTTTACAACCACTTTGCATTATGGACCCTTAAGGGATGGATCCGGTGGAACATAGCTCGGAGCGATTTCATGTGTTTCGGTGTGAAAGAGGACCATGCCTAGCATAAAAATACCTATTCCGATGCATTGAAGCAGTTAGTTTGGTCACACGAGTTGCAGAGCAAAAGCTACACCACTTTGCAACTTTGCCACTTTTTCTATCAAGTGAAAATCTGCCGCCACGAGAAAACCACTCCGAGATAGCCAAAAACGAGAGAGGTTTTTCTAGAGGGGTCAAACATGATCCTATAGGATTAGAAGAGAAGTTTATGAGTGTCATGGTATCCAAGTAATAACATGATGAAGTTTGTAGCCATTTTACACTTTGGACCCTTAAGGGATCGATCCGGTGGAACATAGCTCGAAGCAATTCTACATGTTTGGTGCAAAAGAGGACCATGCCTAGCATAAACATACCTATTCGGACATGTTGGAACAATCCGCTTAGTCACACGAGTTGCAAAAAAAAAAAATCAAATTGTTTGCATGACCTTTATATGACCTTTTTCACATTGTTTACATTTCAAAATTCAATGTTTGCACATTTTCCTATTCAATGCATTTACAGAACAAGGTGCTACTACACCAAACATGAACTCAAACCTTACGATATTTGAGTATATCTCATTATGTAATTAAATATTATTACAATGCCTTAGGAACTTCGTTCTCACAGAACTTTTATAATGTCACTCATACATTTGAGTTTCTCTTTAAATGTCTACATCATAGGTGCTCATTATGAAGTTAACTTCAAATGAGTAACTAGCTTCAAATTCTCTTTTATAATGGATTGAAATTAAAATTGAGATTTGTCAAGATCATCAAAATAAGGATGTTGCATTGCTTTTTTGCCTGATATTCTCTTTGATGGCTCTTAAATCAACATTTTCTGCAACGAAAGATCAATCAATTTTTAGTAGTTACTTACAAATACGCAAAGTAAAAGAGAAAAAGAAAGAGCATCCAAAATGGAAATGAAATAAAAATATATGGAAGGCACTTACAAATATTGCATGCAGGCATCAAAATAAAGATGTTGCATTGCTTTTATGGCTGACATTCTCTTGGATGGCTCATATATCTGCATTTTTTGCAAGGGGACACCAATCACTGTAAAAGAAGATGATAGCACTGGCATCGAACAAATTAATGTGCATACAAGTATAAATTAATAAGAACCAATGTGTATATAATTACAAATTAATCCAACGAACCATCCGGGTCTGCTCTACTCTTTATTGTGTCAAGTATTGCCTCATGGTCAGACTCACGGACCTTCCATAATGTCTTGTTCAAAGGTCTACCCCCATATTTGGTCAAATGAATATTGGAGGCCATGACAAGGTTCGAGTAATGAAGAATCTTACGATGCATATCAAAGTCCTCAAATAGCCAATGTTTAACACTTGAATGTGGGTACCTTCTAAGCCATGTTCCAGTAACCACAACTGAGCCTGTAGGGTATTCGATGTTTTCTCCATCTATAATTGGGGCCTCCAATTTTTTTTTGGTCTCAACACAATGACACAAGTAATAGTTTGTTCCCTCTTCATTGTCTTCATCTGCAATAACTCCATAAACATGCCCTGCATTGATATGTGCAAAAAATCTCTTGAAATTTGTCAACAATACGAATACAGTACAAAGTAAGATAACGATATGGAATTTCAACAACTAAGAAAGTAGATATATCACCTAGTTGAACTAGATCTGATACCTGGTCAAAGTTGATCAATGATTCCATCTATGTCAGTTCCAATGCCATTGGAGGGCGATACATGTGAAGTGGGCTAAGATAACTTGTGAACCATTTGTCAACCCACTCCCCCAACTCACAATTATTCTAGGCTTGCATTGTACATGAAGAACAAAAGCATGCCATTTTTCGTGTATCAATACTCCATGAACCTGCATTTGAGCTAAGGAAAGAGTGTACCTCACTCAATCCTATTAGTGTACAATAGTCTTCATATGGTGCAATGTTAGTATAATCCATCAACCAAAAAAATCTATGAACTAAAGACATACCTTCATTACCAGGACCCATCAAAGAATTACACCACTCGATGATTGATTTTGTATCTATCAAATTTGCACTGTCTTTATACTTTAACTCTTCTCATGCTAATGCTCGTTTCACGCATGCTCCCCCTTCCCATGTCCAACCTCACAAAAGTTCCACATATGTTGAACACCTATAATGACATGCATCCTGCACAACCAGTAGAACATACGCGAGTTCTTGAACTGTGTTGCACAATTATCAGACCATATTATATGTTGATCGTATTATATGCCCCTCTGAGCCAAACCACTGTAGAACATCTAGAAGAAACCTTGCACGAACTCTAGAGAATGTGTGCGATCATCACTAATGTAAAAGTGGTACTCCCTCAATACCTTCCTTTGCTCATCTGTACTATCAGATGCATGAATGAATGTTATGTGCACAAGTATCGAAACTTGTGTGGAGTTGTAATACTGTGACTACACCGCATGTTGTGGCTATAGAGTGTAGTTCTCTACAAATTCAACCATTGATACTATGCTTCCAACTAAAAATGTGTCCTTGCATAGCTTGAACTATGTGTCCAACCATCGGGATCTATGGGTATGCATTGCATACTCATATAGTATAATGTCACGAAATTTGGTCATAAATTGGTACACTGGAATCTTCTCAATAACCAAATCACACCTTTTTGCTTGAGACCCATCTTTTGTAGCATAAGCCACTATTTTATACTTCCCGAACTCTACTAGTTTTTATCCCACCTCATCTGTGCTTTCCATATGTTGACATATTGGCATATGCTAGAAGCCGCCGCAATGCTCGCATGAACCATCCAAGCGTGTTGTCTTATAGAATATCTGGCCATCCTCTATTTCACATAAATTTTTTGATAAGAACTCTCTTGAATATTTTGGTGGGGCTTTTATGCCACAATCCTGCAAAACATTGTTAGTATGCAAATCTAAACATATAGAATGATAAACATCATAATGGTTAGAAAATTCAATATGTAGTCTACAAAAACAAGTAGTGCGTGTGTGATTTATCTTAAAGTTGTACCAAAGGAGTCATGTGATGGGTTAACGTATGTCTTGAAACTCTAAAATGGATGCTAGAATCATTCTTTTATTTTCCTGGTGTTTTGGAAAGTTTTGGAGTTAAGGGCCCAAAACTGGTTTTGCATAGTAACTAGATTCCAAGGGTGAAATGTGGGAAATACAATTTATGTTTGTTGTCTAGCTTGGAGGAGTGTTGGGATTGGTCCATTAGGCCTTTCTAATCTTGTTATATGCCTTGGTTTGGGAGATACATGTGACAATTTGCAGATGCTTGGCTACTAGTAATGTGGATAGTGAACAAAGGAACTAAGTTTGTGTGTAAGGGCATACTTCTAAAAGGTTTCATTTTTGTTGAACTAACTCAAACAAATATTTATTAAGCAAAGAATGGTTTGGTTGTTCCTTAAGAATTATAGTTTTTGTTTCTAAACAATGGTGCCATTATGGAAGATTTAACACAACTTGTGAATGACATAATCATTGGTTGATGTTTTGAGGAACCTAGTTGATTGTAATCAATTATTTTCAAGATTTTCAAGGTGTTTTGAAGGTCCTTAAAAGTAATTGGGAACTCTTAATGCTAATTTGATTATACGAATCAATTTTTTTGTGAAGGGAAATATAGTTGAATAAGTGTGTCAAGAAAGGCATTGATTTCTTCCTTTGTACTGCATCAGTTTGTGGAGAGGTATTGGAAGGTGTTTGAACCTTTCAGAGGAACTGGAGAGGCTTGGAGTTGTATTAAAGGATGAATTTTGGTGAATGGTTATGAGTTTCTAATCAGATTTATGCTATGTTACAATCAATTTTATGATGGTTAATCTATTTTTTTGAGTCTGACAAAGAGTTGAAACCAAGTTCTAATGTTTTGATGAAAAGATGATTGAGTTTGTTTATTGATCTTCTTCAATTTAATTTAGGGTTAGAAGTACCCTTGATGATTTGTGGATCCTGGTAGATGTTTTGCATCAAGTTTAAAATAGTAATTGGAAAATGTATATAATTGTGTATATAATGGTAATTTAAAATGTGCATTGACAACCTAAGGTTATAATGACAAAAAAAAATGAAAGCAGCCATAATAGAATGAAAGAAAATCTGTAAAGAATTCACATACCTAAAAAACCAAACTTTGAAATGGAGGAGTTCAACCCAATTATGTAGCCTTAGCTTCTTCTTTATTCAATCTCCACAATAATTTGACTTGTTCAAAAGCTTGTTCCCCTCCAAACTTCAATTGTATATCATTTATCAATAGAATTCAAACTTCAATTGATATTATATGTCTTTCAACGTGGAAAATCTGCTATTTCATGCAAAGGTGGTAGAAAGATCAAGGAAAAGGTGATGGAATGTGAAAAACATGCTTGCACACTTCACAACATCATCAAAAAGCCATTTTTTATCAAAGCACATGCAGAACCAGGGGAATATGTAGACTGTGGGCCTTGAAATCATGGGTATATAGAGTTTTTTACCGTTTTAGTGGAGTACAACACGTGCTTGCATTATAACGTGAGCGCGTTATGTGAAATATGGTTTTCTTTGTATATTTCTTTTCTCCCTCTTTGTCTTTACCCTTTATCCTAATTCTATAGCTATCCTCTGCACCCTTATAGTAGAGGAGATAGAGGTGAGTATGTGTGTGTGTGTGAGAGAGAGAGAGAGAGAGGTAGAAAGAGAGTGGGAGAGAGATGGAGGGAGAGGGAGAGGGAGAGGGAGAGGGAGAGGGA
>CM021100.1:262237226-262270062 GCA_007115665.2 Sequoiadendron giganteum | reverse complement strand
CCTCAACTCCTACACCCTCTCAATCCCTCAATCCTCAACCCTCAACCCTTCAACCCTCAACCCTCAACCCTCAACCCTCAACCCTTAAACCCTAATCCCTCAACCCCTATACCCTCTTAATCCCTCAACCCTCAACCCTCAACCCTTCAACCCTAATCCGTCTACCCCTATACCCTCTTAATCCTTGAACCCTCAACCCCTATACCCTCTTAATCCCTCAACCCTTAAAATTTAATCCCTCAACCCCTACACCCTCTGAATCCCTCAACCATCAACCCTTAAACCCTTATCCATCAACCCCTATAACCTCTACCGTATAACCTATTAATCCCTCATCCCTAAAATCTAAACCCTTAAACCCTAACCTGTAAACCCTCTACCCTCTACCGTCAATCCTCTACCCTCTACCCTCAACTCTAATTCCCCAACCCTTAAAGCCACTTAGTAAACTCTCTACCCTAATCCCTCAACCCTCTTGACTCTTAAACCCTCAACCCTTAAACCCTCAAACACTCAACCCTAAACCCTCGAACCTCAACCCTAACCCCTTAAACCCTAAATTGTTAAACCCTCTACCCTCTACCCTCAACCCAATACTCTCTACCCTAAACCCTAATCCCTCAAACCTTATACCATGAAATCCAAGAAAACTCTCTACCCTAATCCCTAAACCCTCAACCCTTAATCTCTTAACCCCTATAACCTCTACCCTGTATATTGGACCCTCGACCCTATACCTTAAACCCTCAATCTTCAACCCTCAACCCTTAAACCCTCTACCTTTTACCCTATACATTAAATGCTCAACCCTCAATTCTCAACCCTCAACCCTTAATCCCTCAACCCTCAATCCTTAAACCCTAAACCCTCTACCCCTTACATTGGACCTTGAATCTAATCCATCAACCATATTCCCTCAAACCTATACCCTAAACCCTCTACCCTCAACCGAGTAAACCCTTAACCCCAAACACTTCAACCCTAATCCCTTAAACCTTCTACCCTATACCCTCAACCAAATACCCTCTACCATCGACCCTATTCCCTCAACCCTCAACCCTCAAACCCTAATACCCTAGAAACCATCAACCCTATAGGTCCTCCACCCTAATCCCTCAACCCTATACCCTCAAACCCTATCACTTTCTCTCTGTCTATACATCTCACCTCTCCCTCCTTCCCTCCCTCCTATCCTCTCTAATTGTCTCTATCTACCGTCTCCCTCTTTCTGTGTACCTCTCGTTCAATCAATCCCTACCACCCTCTCTCGCTCCCTCCATCCATCTCTCTTTCTATCCCTCCCACTCCATCCCAATCTCTCCCACTAGCTCTCTCTCCCTCTCTCTCATGTCTCTCCTTCCCACCCCCTCTGTCTCTCAGGTCTCTCCCTCTAGCAACCTACCTAGGTAACTCTCAATTTTTCTCTCTCCCCTCTCTCTATCTATCCCTCCAACCCTACCTAGATAAGTCCCTCTCACTCCACCCCCCCTCTTTCTCTACCTCTATCAGGTCACTCCCTCCCACACCCTCTCCCTCTCTCAGGTCTCTCAATCACACTCCCTCTCTCTCCCACTCCCTCTCTCTCACACTTCGTCTCTCTCCCACTCCCTCCCTCTCACACTCCATCTCTCTCACACTCCCTCTCACTACCTATCTCTCAAGTCTCTCCCTGTCACCCCCCTCACACTCTCAAGTCTCTTCCTTTGGCACCCTACCTACATAGCTCTCTCTTTCTCTTCGTCTCTCTCTCCCCCCTCTCTCTCTCTCCCTCCCTCTATCCCTCCCACCCTACCTAGCTAAGTCCCCCTTCACTCCAACCCCTTCTCTCCCACTCCCTCTCTCTTAAACTCTCACTTCCACCCCCTCTCCATCTCTCTAGATTCTCTCTCTCTCTCTAAATTCTCCCTCCGTCTAAAGACATACATAAATGCATACATACAAGAATAATACATATAATCTTACATCCATACAAGCATACATACATACATGACATACATGTACATACAAACATACAAATATATTAGCATACATTCAATATATTGACATTTAACATAAAGGAAGACATAACGCGAGCGCGTTATGTCCTAGTTGACATGTTCCCTGTAGAAGCAAAAACCATGTGAAAAGTGAGATATAACGCGAGCACGTTATAACGCGCTCGCATTATATCTTTCTTTGGGAATTCCCGAGCCTTAGGCTTGGTATTTTCCTTGGAATACCAACCCAAAGGCTTGGAGGGCATTCCCAATGACCAGAGATGTGTTTTTAAAAAATCCACCATATTTCTCATAATTGAGTTCGTGCTCACCGTCAGGATTGCACGTGGTTCAATATCAAAAAAATCGAACACATGGGTAATGTTGGGTTATCTCTTAGCTATCCAACGATGTAATTTTTTTCACTTTCTGAAAATGTTAAGTCTTTCATCCATAATTTATTTTATCTGTATGTCTTTTTTTTGCCAAAAAGCAGTGTTTGGTATTTTTTTCATTATAAATTAACTGTTCATCAATTTTTCAAATAAATTACATTTTTAGAAACTAGACTCCATTCTATAAAATTAAAAAATAAAAAATAAAAAAAATCAATTTGTTTCCAAAATTTGTAGGGTTAGCATGGTCAAAATTCTATTTTTAGGAAATGTCCACTTCGCAAATTAGTAAAATATCAAATATTCATTAAAAAATTATCATAAAAATTGTGCATCAACTACATACTATTAGCTAACTTCTGACAGTTGCGATTTTAAAAATACTAAAAAAAAGTTCACCGTACGAGGGTCGTACAAGAGTTGCTATGTTATGTTTTTCTGAAAAAAACAACACCAATTTGTGTACGTCCCTCGTTTGAACCCCTTAATCTCAACCATTTTCAAAATAAATTAGTAGTTTAGAAAGTAGACTCGGAGCACTTGAATCCTTCTTTTTGTTCATGTCAAAATTTTGAGTCTAAGTATCCTCAATTTCACGTCCAAGGTCAATATTTCCTTATTTTAGAAAAAAGTTGTCCACTTAAGTCCCTTTTTTGGGAACTATCTTGGTGCACTTACCCACGTAAAGATTTGAATAATTTATCTATATTATTTTAAAAATATTTAAGAATAGAATCGATAGAAAATTGAACGTAGTTTCTAAACTAATGTGTTTATTTATTTATTTTAAAATCTATTTGGTGAAAATTTGAAATTTTAATGCAGTAGTACTTAAATTTCAAGGAAAAATTAAGTAGGTGTCTGTCTGACCACCCTAACCACAATAAAATGATAATATTATTTTATAATATTTTAGATATAAGTAGAGGACTCATGTCCCGATGTGATGCATATTTTTTGTAATTTTTTTCCAAGTAAATAATTAATTATGATTTTTTTATTACAACTTTTAAAAAATACAAAAAATCGTGTGTCTAACCACCTTAACTTGGTCAAAACTTCATGAAATTCAATTTTTATTTTGTTAATCCTATAGTATGCGAAAGATATATTGGTAATATGTCATGGTTTTCCATCCAAAAAAGTAACTCCTCATGGGTTCCAGGGTATGGAAAGTAAGTCCTATGGTTATTTGACAAATATTAATGTGGAGAAACATGTGAGTAAGGTGATCCTAAGATGTATTCACCTAACACTAAATAAATATATGTTGAACACGTGAATGAATCAAATAAAGGCACTGAATAAAGTTTGCAGAAAGGAGATCACTTGCACAAACATCATTTAACATCAAAATCTCCACCACAAAACAAAGCACTCAAGTCAAAAAAAACATTTAAAATAGAAACTTCTCACCGGCATTTCTTTCCACCGATAGTCTAATCTCTTCTCCTCCATCCTCATTTTATGCATGTTTTTGAATGCAAAGTGTTTCCAGAGAATTATAAGACCTATATTTATAGAGGCATCTGTAATTATTTTTGCAAGCAAGAAAGAGGAAAAAAGGTTTTTTTATTGTGCAGTGCAGCAAAAATATTTTGGGGTCTTCTCTTATATATTGTTGTGTGTTCATAGTGCCTTATTTTTTTATGAGCATGTTTTATGTACTTTGTACTCTCTATATATTGTATCCTTTATGCTTGTCATTTTATGTTCTCTATTTATTTATTTTCCTCTACTTTTGTTACTATAATTGTTTACACTATTGTATAGTTTATTATAGTTGGCATCACAGAAATCCTCTATTAAATTCATGACAACTGGTATCAGAGCCAAGTTGTTGAAAGTTTTGGTGTGTGTAGGGCTTCATTGAGTAGGCATGGAGGCAACAATAGTGAGCGATATGGAGAAGTTAAACAGGGCTAATTTTTCCCTATGGAAATACCAAATGGAGGATATACTGATTTTGAAGGATCAATATTTTCCAATTGAGGGAATATCAAAGAAACCCACAATGATGACAGATGAAGATTGGAAAAAGATAGGTAGAAAGGCTATTGCAACCATTCATCAATATCTGGCTAAAAATATGTATTTTAATGTTTCCAGAGAGAAGACAACAAAAAAACTATGAAAAAAGCTTCATGATCTATATGAGAAGAACACGACATCAAATAAGGTGTTCTTAATGAAGATGTTATATAATCTTAATATGAAGGAGGGTGCTTCAGATGCAAAAAAATTAAATGAATACAATATCATTACTAGTCAGATTGCCTAAGTTAAAATTATTTTGGATGATGAAATTAGAGCTATTGTACTAATGTGTTCTATGCCAGATAGCTGGGAAAATTTGATTGTCACTATGAGTGCCTGTAGGAACCCTAAAGTTTGATGATGTTGATAGCAGTGTAATGAATGAGGAGTTGTGACGAAATTCAATTGTAAAAATACAAGGAGGAGAATCTGTAGCTGATTGCAGTAGGAGGATTGATCGAGGCTATCAAGGACACTCAATATTGAGAGGTTGAGCCAAATCAAAAAGGGGCAGGATCACTTGTTATCACTATGGAAAGTTGGGGCACGCGAAGAGAGAGTGTTGAGTTTGGAAGTGAAGCCAAAAAGATCAAACTTAGAAGCCAACTAGCACAAATGAAGGTGAGACAATTTTTATAGCTATGGATGGAGATGTTATACTTATTGTTTTAGTAGAAGATGTATGCTTGAATACCTCTAGCAATAGCTTTGATTGAATCCTTGATTATGGGGCATCTCATCATGTAACTCCATGCAAAGATAATTTTGTTGCATATAATCCTAGTGATTATAGTAGAGTGCATTTGGGAAATAGTCATTTTTGCAGCATTGTTGGAGTGGAATATGTCAAAATCATGACGAAGTAAGGACAAGATATCCTATTGAAAGAGGTTAGGCATGTACCGAAAATGCGCATGAGCTTGATCTTTATGGGATGATTGGATGATGAAGGCTATTTTGTAAACTTTGAAAAAGTTGGTTGGAAAATCAACAAAGTAGCATTGGTCATGACTAAAGGACCCAAGACCAAAATTTTGTATACATTGACAATAAGGATAGAAAGATCAAATATAGTTGTTGTTGCAAAACAAGGAAACTCGGCAGATCTATGGCATAGGCGCTTGGGTTGTATGAGTGAGAAGGGCCTAAAATCCTCATGGGAAAAAAATTTCTACCATGTTTGAGATGTTATAATCTTGATCTTTGTGAGCATTATATTTATGTTAGGCAATGAAGAGTTTCATTTCTTAGAGGTGGTCATGAACAAAAGAAAAATCTATTAGAAATGATACACTCATATGTATTTGGGCCTGTTAATATTAAATCATTAGGAGCAACATCATACTTTGTAACATTCATAGATGATGCATCTAGAAATGTTTGGGCCTACCCCATGAAAAGAAAAGATGACATATTTAAGATATTTCAAAAGTTAGATGTTGCTTTTGAAAGAGATACTAACAGATTTCTCAAGTGCTTGAAGATAGATAATGGTGGAGAATACTGTTCAATTTCATTCAAGGAATGTTGTAACAGGTTTCGAATTAAGCATGAGAAGACTATCCCTAGTACTCCTCAACAAAATTTTGTTGCAAAAAGGATGAATCACACTATCGTGCAGAAGGTGAGGAGTATGTTGTCAAATTCTAGTTTAGAAAATCATTTTTGGGTAGAAGCAATGAGGACAACCTATTATCTCATAAATCGATCTCCTACTATAGCCTTGGATGGTGACATTCCTAAAGAAGTTTGGACTGGTAAGAGGGTGACTTTGGATGTGAAGCATTTATGCATATTCCCAAAGAGAATAGAACTAAGCTAGATGATAAATCTATGAAATGCATTTTCTTGGGATATGCGGATGGTGATTTTGGTTATCATTTATGGGTTCTAGTTAAACATAAGATTATAGAAGCAAGGACGTTGTATTTAATGAGTTGGAGATGTTTAAGTGGACTATAGGTAGTTTGGAGGTTAAGAAAATTGTCGACAGGTTTGATGAACAACAAGAAAATATCCCACCAATGCAAGAAAATGGGCAGCAATATCAAGAGTATGACGAACAACAAGAGGAGAATGTGGAACAACAACAAGAAGAAACCATGTGAGAGCCTTTACAACAGATTCAACCTAGAAAACAACACCACTGTTGGTTCATAGATCCACAAGGCCTCATAAGCCTTCGAAAAGGTATACACCCTTAGACTATATTCTATTAACTGATGAAGGTGAACTTGATGGTTTTTAGGAAGCTTGTTAAGATGAGCATAACAAAGAATGGAAGAAAGTGAAAGAAGAAGAAATGAACACCTGCTTGAAAATAGAACTTGGGAGTTGGTAAAGCTTCCAAAAGGAAGAAAAACCCTACAAAACAAATGGGTGTAAAAGATCAAGCATGTGGGTGACGAGAAGAAGGAAAGATACAAAGAAAGGCTAGTAGTGAAGGGATTTTCTCAGAAAGAAGGTATTGACTTTACTAAAATATTTCCACTTGTTAAAATGTCATCCATTAGAGTTATTATTGGTCTTATTGTTTCTTTAGACTTGGAGTGTGAACAATTATATGTAAAGACAACCTTTCTTCATGGAGATTTGGAAGAGGAGATTTACATGGAGCATCCAAAATTATTCAAAATAAAAGGTAAAGAGAACTTGGTTTTTAGGTTGAAGAAGAGCCTCTATGGGTTGAAACAAGAACGTTTGATTAATCTATGTTGGAGCATGGTTTTAATAGAAGATATGATCAAAGAAATTTCATTATATTAATTTTATGTGTAGATGATATGTTAGTTGCTAGATAGGATAAGAATCTGATTAACAAGTTAAAGAAGGATTTGGGCAATTAGTTTGCAATGAAGGATTTGGGTCTAACACAAAAAATATTAGGCATAAAGATCATTCATGATAGAAAGAAGAAAAAATTATGCCTGTCGTAAGAAAAATATATTGAAAAAGGTGCTAGACAAATTTAACATGAAGGATTTCAAGCCAGTTGGTACACCTCTTGCTTCTCATTTCACATTGAGTGATGATTTATGCCCTTGTGATGACAAGGAGAAGGAGGAAATGAAAAGTATTCCTTATTCTTCAGTAGTTGGTAGCTTGATGTATGCCATGGTATCCACTTGTCCAGATATTGTACATTTAGTGGGAGTAGTGAGCAGGTTCCTTGCAAATCCGGGAAAACAACATTGTAAAATGGATTTTTCAGGTATCTCAAGGGTAGTAGTCATTATTTTTTATGTTTTGGCAATACTGATATGGTGCTTGAAGGATTTACAAATGCAATATGGCTAGAGACTTGGCCACCAGAAATTCCACCACTGTTTATTTGCATACATTTGCAGGTGTTGCAGTATCTTGGGTTTCCAAGCTACAACGAATAGTAGCTCTCTCCAAAAAAAAGGTAGAGTATATAGTTGTGATAGAAGCTTGCAAGATATTTTGTGGATGTAACAATTCCTACGAGAGCTAGGAATAAAACAAGACAAGCATGTGCTATATTGTGACAGTCAAAGTGCCATTCACTTGTTGAAAAATCCATCTTTTCACTCACGAACCAAACATACTGACTTGGGGTAACATTGGATTTGGCATGTGTTGGAAGGATAGTTATCCTTGGAAAAGATCCATATAGATAAGAACCCTACTGATATGCTCACTAAACTTTTTCCAAGAGAAAAGCATGAGCTTTATGGAGACATGATAGGCTTGGGGGTGACTTGATGATTACAACTTATTCAAAACCCTTCATTTGCTTCAAGTGGGAGAATTTTGAATACGTGAATGAAGCAAATAAATTCACTAAATAAATTTTTCATAAAGGAGATCACCTGCACAAAAATCATTTAATATCAAAGTCTCTACCACCAAACAAAGTGCTCAAGTCAACAAAAACATTTAAAATAGAAACTTCTCACCACCATTGCTTTCCACTAATAGTCTAATATCTTCTCCTCCATACACATTTTATGCATGTTTTTGAATGCAAAGTATTTCCAGAGAATTATAAGACCTCTATTTATAGAGGCATTTGTAATTGTTTTTGTAAGCAAGAAAGAGGAAAAAAGGTATGTTTATTGTGCAACAGCAGAAATATTTTGGGCTCTTCTCTTATACATATTGTTGTGTGTTCATAGTGCCTTATTTTTTATGAGCATGTTTTATGTTTTAGGCATTCTAGGTCGGTGGAATAGGTTAATTTAGGGTGGATTTTATTGTTTTTTGTGTTTTCAAATACAAAGGAAGGCTAAGTACAAGAGTTATTCTACTGTCCCAAGTGAATATTTAGTGTTTTCCATGCAAGAATGATGCCTACAAGTTGTGAAATGAAGAAAATACAATGGTCAAGGTTGGGAAATGGTTTATTTTGCTTGTGCAGACCTATTCTCAGATGTTTGAAGCATTGGAAAGCTGATAGGAGGTATGGAATACACTTTTTCAATAAACCCTCACTCATTTGATCATTGTTGAGACTAAAATCAAGTATTTGAGTTTTGTGACCTTTGGAAGGGTTAAAATGGCTAAATATTTGTTAATTCAGATGTTTTAGAACCTGATACAAGACTTTTTTTAGTTATTTGGGGTTGTGGAGTTGATTGGTGAGTACTTCCCTTGTAAATTAGGCCTATTTGAGGCTCATTTGCTGCGTTATAGTCAATTTTTATGATATTATTTCAAAAAAAACTATGGTTTCTCTCAAATTATTTTTAATAAGGCCGAAATGGGTTCCTAAAAATCCATTTAGTTTGTTGAGATTGAATGTGGTTTGCAAGATACACCTGATTTAGTGTTTTGGGCACTTACAAGCAAGTTTTGGTCTTTGAGTGCAAGAATTTGTGAATCTGATACAACAGAGTTATGAGGCTGTGTATTTGATTTATTTATATAAAAATGATGATATTTAAAGTGTTTTATGGTCTGATGAAAGCTTAGAGAAAATATTTGGTGTTTTTGTGTCTTTTAGCCATGAAGAAGCAAGTGAAATTGAAGGAAATTATGTTGATAGTTTAGTTGATCTTCTCAAAGTTTGTGTTTGGGTCGGAAGTACCCTAGCTGGTTTGTTGTTTTTTTTATATGCTTTACATCAAGTGTTATCAGAGCTAGCTCATTCTGAGGATTTTTTGAATTGGTAGTTTGTTGAAGTTGGTTTGTTGAGTTATTGGTTGGATGCAAGTGCTTGATCCATCTAAACTACAGAGAGAAAGTGTTGGTGTTTGTGTAGGTTAAGAGAGACCCTGGTTTTTGGTTGCTAAGAGACTAGGTAGAGAAAAGATGATACACCTAGGGGAGGCAAAGAATTTCGGTGAGTTTGTGTGGTGGAGCAATGAGGGAGATGGATATTTATCTAAAGAAGCACTAGAAGAGTTTGCAACCATTATTTGAAGATGTTAGTCAGTTTGAGAGTACTCCACTAATAGTAGTAGATGAAAAGATGATTGGTAAGAGAAGTTCAAGGATGAGTTGTTGGAAAAGAGGAAAGATTTCTTAGAAAAGGAAATGTGAAAGGAAAATCTTGTGTCCTTTGATTGGTTGTGCAGTTGATTGGTAAGTACTTTGTAAATTAGGCCTATTTAAGGCTCATTTGTTGTGGTACAGTCAATTTTTATGATATTCTTTCCAAAACAACTATGGTTTCTCTCAAATTATGTTTAATAAGGCTGAAATGGGTTCCTAAAAATCAATTTATTTTGTGGAGATTCAATGTGGTTTGCAAGATACACCCGATTTAGTGTTTTGGGCACTTACAAGCAAGTTTTCGTCTTTGAGTGCAAGAATTTGTGAATCTGATACAACAGAGTTATGAGGTGGTGTATTTGGTTTGTTTCTATAAAAATGATGATATTAAAAGTGTTTTATGGTCTAGTGAAAGCTTAGAGACAAGATTTGGTGTTTTGGTGTCCTTTGGCCATGAAGAAGCAAGTTAAAATGAAGGAAATTATGTTGATAGTTTAGTTGATCTTCTCAAAGTTTGTGTTTGGGTCAGAAGTACTCTAGCTGGTTTGTTCTTTTTGTTATATTATTTGCATCAATTGTTATCAGAGCTAGCTCATTCTGAGGATTTTTGAATTGGTAGTTTGTTGAAGTTGGTTTGTTGAGTTGTATGTTGGTTTCAAGTGCTTGATCCATCTAAACTATAGAGAGAAAGAGTAGGTGTTTGTGCAGTTTAAGAGAGACTCTGGTTGTTGGTTGCTAAGAGACTAGGTAGAGAAAAGAGGATACACCTAGGTGAGGCAAAGAATTTCGGTGAGTTTGTGTGGTGGAGTAGTGAGGGAGATGGATATTTATCTAAAGAAGCACTAGAAGAGTTTGCAACCATTATTTGAAGATGTTAGTCAGTTTGAGAGTACTCAACTAATGGTAGTAGATGAAAAGCTGATTGGTAAGAGAAGGTCAAGGATGAGTTGTTGGAAAAGGAAGAAAGATTTTTTAGAAAAGGCAATGTGAAAGGATAATCCTATGTCCTTTGATTGGTGAGTTTGAAGGCAAAGACAAGTGAAGGCAAAAATGAAGACAAAGCTTAAGACAATGGATGGAACCAAGAAAAAAATGAGAGAAAGATTCAAGAGAATTTCTAGAGCATGAAGAATCAAGATGGATGCAATACATGTTTCCAAAGGGACTTGGAAAGCGTTTTAGGCTGGTTGTTTGGTGTAGGAGCACCTAATAGTGTTGTTTTGCCTCTAATTGGAAATTTTGTGAAATTTGAATTTCTAACGTGTAATAAACATTGTAAATGGCCATGTGAGGGCCCATTCAATTTTAATTGAGTCTTTAATAGGTATCTAGGAGGTCAAAGTAGTTAATTTGCAAAAAGTGTCAATTTATTCCAAAAAAATACAAAATTATAAGAAGTTGAAGAGTCATTTTGTGGAAAAGGAAGGTTTGATCGATGGAAGTTGACGGGGCGGTCATATTAACTATTTAAATATCTTTATAAAGGCCCTGTGAAGGCATGCAAAGGATTGGGAATTTATAATCTTGAAATAATTTTGTAATAAAAGTACTATAATCTGTTGTAGCAATGTTTTCTCTCTTATTTCTAGCCTTGTACAGACTGTACAATAGGCTTAGGCTTCAATTTTCAGTTTGGTTTCATATTTTGGAATGTTAGGTAACATTTGGGAGAGACTTGAACATTTTATATCAAGTTTAGTGAAAATAAGAGCAAGTTTATATAGGACTGCATGAAAATCCCTTAAATTGAGGGTTTGAGAGTCTAAGTTGTAAATAGCAACTATTTTGCTGATATAGGCATTCTAGGTCCATGGAATAGGTTAATGTAGGGTAGCTTTTTTTATTATGTGTGTTTGCAAATACGGAGGAAGGTTGATTACAAGAGCTATTTTGTTGTCCCAAGTGAATATTTAGTGTTTTCCATGCAAGAATGATGCCTACAAGTTGTGAAATGAAGAAAAGACAATGTTCAAGGTTGGGAAATGGTTTATTTTGATTGTGCAGACCTATTCATAGATTTTTGAAGCATTGGAGAGCTGATAGGAGGTTTCGAATGCACTTTTTCAATAAACCCTCACTCATTTGAGCATTGTTAAGCCTAAAAACAATTATTTAAGTTTTGTGACCTTTGGAAGGGTTAAAATGGTTAAATTTTTGAAGATTCAGATGTTTTAGAACCTGATACAATACACTTTTTAGTTATTTAGGGTTGTTTAGTTGATTGGTGAGTACTTCCTTTGTAAATTAGGCCTATTTGAGGCTCATTTGTTGTGGTACAGTCAATTTTTATGATATTCTTTCCTTAAAAAATATGGTTTCTCTCGAAGTATGTTTAATAAGGTTGAAATCAGTTCCTAATAATGTATTTATTCTATGTAGATTGAATGTGGTTTCCAAGATACACCCGATTTAGTGTTTTGGGCACTTACAAGCAAGTTTTCGTCTTTGAGTGCAAGAATTTGTGAAACTGATACAACAAAGGTATGAGGCGGTGTATTTGGTTTTTTTTTGTTAAAATGATGATAATAAAAGTGTTTTATGGTCTAATGAAAGCTCGAAGACAAGATTTGGTGTTTTGGTGTCTTTTAGCCATGAAGAAGCAAGTTAAAATGAAGGAAATTATGTTGATAGTTTAGTTGATCTTCTCAAAGTTTGTGTTTGGGTCAGAAGTACCCTAGCTGGTTTGTTGTTTTTGTTATATTCTTTTCATCAATTTTTATTAGAGCTAGCTCATTTTGAGGATTTTTCGAATTGGTAGTTTGCCGAAGTTGGTTTGTTGAGTTGTTGGTTGGTTGCAAGTGCTTGATCCATCTAAACTACAGAGAGAAAGTGTTGGTGTTTGTGCAGGTTAAGAGAGACCCTAGTTGTTGGTTGCTAAGAGACTACATAGAGAAAAGAGGATACACCTAAGTGAGACAAAGAAGTTCGGTGAGTTTGTGTGGTGGAGCAGTGAGGGAGATGGATATTTATCTAAAGAAGCACTAGAAGAGTTTGCAACCATTATTTGAAGATGTTAGTCAGTTTGAGAGTACTCAACTAATGGTAGTAGATGAAAAGATGATTGGTAAGAGAAGGTCAAGGATGAGTTGTTTGAAAAGAGGAAATATTTCTTAGAAAAGGCAATGTGAAAGGACAGTCATGTGTCCTTTGATTGGTGAGTTTAAAGGCAAAGACAAGTGAAGGCAAAAATGAAGACAAAGCTCAAAACAAAGGATAGAACCAAAACAAAAATGAGAGAAATATTCAAGAGAATTTCTTGAGCATGAAGAATCAAGATGGATGCAATACATGTTTCCAAAGGGACTTGGAAAGCTTTTTAGGCTGGTTGTTTGGTGCAGGAGCACCTAATAGTGTTGTTTTGCCTCCAATTAGAAATTTTGTGAAATTTGAATTTATAATGTGAAAAAAATATTGTAAATGGCCATGTGAGGGCCCATTCAATTGTAATTGAGTCTTTAATAGGTCTCTAGGAGGTCAAAGTAGTTAATTTGTAAAAAGTGTCAATTTATTGCAAAAAAATGCAAAATTATTAGAAGTTGAAGAGTCATTTTGTGGAAAAGGGAGGTTTGATCGATGGAAGTTGAAGGGGAAGTCATATTAACTATTTTAATATCTTTATAAAGGCCTTGTGAAGGCATGCAAAGGATTGGGACTTTATAATCTTGAAACAATTTTGTAATAAAAGTACTATAATCTGTTGTAGCAATGTTTTCTCTCTTATTTCTAGCCTTGTACGGATTGTACAACAAGCTTAGGCTTCAATTTTCTGTTTGGTTTCATATTTTGGAGTGTTAGGTAACATTTTGGAGTGACTTGAACATTTTCTATCAAGTTTAGTGAAAATAAGAGCAAGTTTACATAGGATTGCATGAAAATCCCTTAAATTGAGGGTTTGAGAGTCTAAGTTTTAAATAGAAACTATTCCACCAATTTAGGCATTCTAGGTCGGTGGAATAGATTAATGTAGGGTGTCTTTTATTTTTATGTGTGTCTGCAGATATGGAGGAAGGTTGGTTACAAGAGTTATGTTGTTGCAAGTGAATATTTAGTGTTTTCCATGCAGGAATGATGCCTACAAGTTGTGAAATGAAGAAAATACAATGGTCAAGGTTGGGAAATGGTTCATTTTCTTGTGCAGACCTATTCTCAGATGTTTGAAGCATTGGCTAGCTAATAGGAGGTTTGGAATAAACTTTTTCAATAAACCCTCACTCATTTGAGCATTGTTAAGCCTAAAATCAAGGATTTGAGTTTTGTGACATTTGGAAGGGTTAAAATGGTTAAATTTTTGTTGATTTAGATATTTTAGAACCTGATACAAGACTTGTTTTAGTTATTTGGGGTTGTGGAGTTGACTGGTGAGTACTTGCTTTCTAAATTAGGTTTATTTGAGGCTCATTTGTTGTGGTACAATCAATTTTTCTGATATTATTTACAAAACAACTATGCTTTGTCTTGAAGCATGATTAATAAGGCTTAGATGGGTTTCTAAAAATGTATTTAGTCTATGGATATTCAATGTGGTTTGCAAGATACACCCGATTTAGTGTTTTGGGTGTAGACATCTAAATTTGATCACTTCCATATGATCAGAATCGTCTATTATATTCATCTATTTCATTAATAGTGATTAAATAATTTATTTAATCATTATTTCATTTTCTGCCTAAGGTTCCTATAGTATGTAATTAAATAAATTAAATACTTTACCTTACCCCCTTTTCTTCTCTAAATTAAATAAACATGACAAATTATTTAATTTAGTCATTTAACCTATTTGGAGTAAAAAACAATTTTTTAATTCCTCTTTTTCTCTCTCCTTGTCACATTCTCCATAACCCTCTTTTAATCCAAATTTAATTAATTAAACTGTGATTAGGATGTGCACCACTTAATCAAGATTAAGTGTCACATCCTCCATAATCTCCCACTTGTCTCTAATCTCTCATTAATTATCCTAATCCTATGTTTGCACAACCTTAATCAGAATCATTAGCCACATTTGGCTTACCTTTTCTGGTCAACCTTCCCACTTACCCTTTTTAGCTTGGACTCTCTTCCCCATGTGAATTTTTAATTCACCTTTATTTGCCCAAGGCTCCTCTTTTCCCCATGTAAATTTTTAAGTCACTTTTGTCTTTCCAAGGTCTTCCCCATCCCCATGCAAGATTCTAGAAAAATAACTCTTGGCTCAAACAATGAGTTAGAATTTAATGCTCTTTATAAAGGAATCTAGTTGTAACAATAACTGTAGGGCAGTGAAGTTCCTGCCAAAGATTGGCAGAATAGTTTTGGTAATGATTAGTTTTCTTTTCGGCTCAACTATTTTCATGAGGGGGAGAGTTAAAAACAAAGTTTTCAAGAACCACATTGAGATCCATCTGATTTTTGTTATTGTCTTACCCCTTCTTCTAGAATTACAAATCTGTTATGTTGCTGATTATTTTGGAGCCAATGCATCTGAATTTGCTGTTGGGATGGGAAATTGTGGTGCTCTGAATCTGGTGCTAGGATACTTAACTCTTTAACTAGCTCTTCAGTTTGCCTACAGATGCTGAAAAATATCAGTATTGCTTAAAGGCATAGTTCTACAAAATTCAGAAGATTACTAATGATTTCACCTCCTTATTTCATTAACAACAATTACAGTTGATTGTATTCTTGTTGAATGTTGGGTAGCACAAGCAGGAGCATCCACCTTTATAGTGCTTTGGTTTTTACCCTCCTTTGTCATTAGAAGTACTAACAGTTTAAGAGGAAGGATAAAAAATTAGTTGTAGCCTATGTTACAGATTAAAGGAGAAAACAAAAGCTGAATTTAATTATCTTTGTACATCAAAATCACATATTAGTATATAACAAAATTTGACTCAAATTAATCTTTGTAGGATCTTCAAAACAACGTAACATAACATGCAACTTGCATAATCTATAATTCAACACTATGCTCCATTGCAAGCCAATGTGTCATGCAATAAATTGAGAACTTCTAATGTGTGCCACAACTCTATCTAACACATTATAAACTTAAAAACAAAACATTTATCAAAAGGAAACTTTCTTCAATAATTTAAGGGAATTAGAAATAAATACTATCAATAAAAATCTGAAATCACCAAAATCAACATGAGGCAAATGTGAACCAATTGAAGCCCCTGTAGATACAAGCATCAAATATCCATAAGTAAGAGCCAAGATCCAAGACTTGTAATTCTTGATGGCATGCCAGAAAACCTGCACAACTGTGAAGACACCTTCTTCCCCTAAACTCAAACCCTTGAAAAGAAATGCATTTTTTTTGGTTTGTTTGCTGATTTTGTATGCTTTTGATATTTTTTGAACATATGCTGAGTAAAATAAATACATGCATGCCCGAATGTGTTATTCTAGAAGAAAATAGTGTTTGATGGTAAAAAATTAGACCACTCAGCATTTTATTGACACCATCAGACGATGCCAGAATACCCTATAAATTGACTCAAACCATCTCCAGAGCTAGGCGAACTCCCCATAATATTCTTAGATTTTTCTGTGCCTTAGAAGCATGAAATCCCCCCTGAGAGATCAACGCCTTTTGCTACTGTAGCTGGACAGTATATGCATGATCTCTGGTTTAAAGCTTACAAAACATAACATGGTAAGTGGAGTTGTAGCAGTACTCACAAAGATGAATCCACTTGAGCCAAGCCTTCTGTTGCCCTGCTATGTAATTCCTGAGGTAACCTTCCACCCATTTGTTAACTATCTTCGTCTGACCATCTTTCTGCAGGTGGTAGTTGGTGCTCAGTGTAAGCTCGGTCCCACAAAGTCTAAATAAGTGCTGCCAAAAATGACTCAGGAACCGACTATCTCTATCACTAACAATGCTCCCCGGTAACCCATGCAATCTGAAAACCTCACGGAAGAACAACTCTGCTACCTGCATTGTCGTATAAGTAGTAGTGATCAGAAAGAAATGGGCATATTTCATCAACCGATCCACAACCACAAATATACAATCCTATCCTTGGGCTTTAGGCAAGCCCGTAATAAAGTCCATCGACAGGCATTCCCACTTCCTATCAGGAATCAAAAGTGGTTGAAGCAAACCTGCTAGATAAGTGTTCTCTTCTTTGTTTTGCTGACAAACAAGACACTCTCTCACATACTAAAGAACATCTGCCTTAAGCCCTTTCCACGTGAATCTGTCTCGTATCTATCTGTAGGTCTTAAAGTACCACAGATGTCCCAATGTGGGCACATCATGGAAAGCTCATAGTATAGTGTTCTTCATCTCCGATCTGGGGATCAAATAAACTTTGTTCTTGTAAATGATCAACTCATTTACAAGTGTATATCTGTTGTCCTCTATAGACCCCTCCACAAATTTTGAAGCCCAACTGTCCTTGGCATACTCTGCCACAATGAGGTGTCTCCAATCCTCAGATATCCGAACCATAGAGCTCAATTATGGACGTCGAGAAAGAGCATCAACAACAATGTTTTGAGTGCCTTTGATATAAGAAATATCAAAGTCATATGCATGCAGCTTACTAACCCACTTCTGTTGATGATCATTTAGGTCTCCCTGTCCTAGGAAATGTCTCAGGCTATTATGAGTAGTTTTGATACAAAACTTACTACCAACAAGATACTACCTGAAATTGCCCAAAGCATGCATGATGGCCAACATCTCCTTACCATAAATACTATAAATCCTCTCTGGTCCCTTAAGCTTTCGACTTTCAAAAACAATCGGATGCTTATCTTGCATGAGTACTGCCCCAATACCTTCACCCGAGGCATCACACTGAAGCTCAAAGGGCTTGGAAAAATCTGAAAAAGCAAGAACAGGGCATGTAGTCATAAGCTCTTTGAACCTCATAAAATACTCCTGAGTGCTAGAAGTCCAGATGAATGCACCCTTTTTCATCAAATCAGTCAAAGGTGCTACATGGCATGAATAACCGCTGACAAACCAGCAGTAAAAACCACATAAACCAATAAATCCACACAACTAAGTAAGGTTCACAAGAGTCGACCAATCTAGAATAGCATGGATCTTCTTAGGATCCATCTATACCCCCTTTGCACTGATAATATGGCCCAAGTATAATAGCTCTATCAATCCCAAATCACATTTGGACTCCTTGGCATACAAGAACTCCCTATCCAAAATACCCAACATAGTATCTAAATGAGCAAGATGCTCCTCCCAAGTCCTACTATATACCAAAATATCATCAAAGAAGACTAATACAAATCTCCTCAACTGAAAATGGAAAACCTTGTTCATGGTGGATTGAAAAGTAGCGGGAGCATTGGTTAGCCCAAATGGCATAACCACAAAATCACAGTGTCCACAATGATAGTGGAAAGTCATCTTCTCTATGTCCTACTCTCTGACTCTGATACAATGGTAACCCGACCTCAAATCCATCTTCAAAAAATAGATGGCACTGTGGAGCTCATCAATCAACTCATCTATGCAGGGAATGGGGTACCTATTCTTGATAGTTCTCTTATTTAGGACCCTGTAATCAATACACATATGGAGGGTACCATCCTTCTTCTTCACCAAAACCATTGAAGAAGTAAAGGGTGACTTACTCGGCCTAATCTATCCCACAGCGACCAGCTCCTTGATAGTTTTCTCTATCTCATCCTTCAGTCGCTTAGGGTGTTGGTAAGGAGTGATCATCACGGGCTTAGCGCCCTCCTCAAGCTCTATAATGTGCTCAATGCCCTTGTCTAGAGGTCTCCCTAGAGGAATGTCACTAAACACCTTCCCATGCTTAACTCTCAACTGTTGAATGTCAGGGTGATACTCTGTCTTATGCTACCCCTCCTGTGTAGGCATCAAAGTGCACTCAATTGCCCACTCAACCATGTCATGTCGTATGAGTCTCTCCATCCTTCTGAAAGACATCACCCGGAAACTACTATCATGGATGGCCTTCATAACGTGTGTCTTCCCTTCCACCTCAAATCTAATCTCCATATCACGAAGGTTGAGGGTGACTACCTCAAGTGTACGAAGCCATTTCATGCCCAAGACTACATCAATATCTCCCATGTTCACCACATAGTAATTAGCTTTGAAATCATAGTTATTCAAACACATGGGAAGATCTATGATCATTCAGTCACACTTAAGAGTGTAACCATCAGCCACCTTAACTCTTATGCCCTCAAATTCCACAATAATAATACCACACTTCTCAACCAATCGAGAATCTGCAAAGTTATGTGTTGCACCTGTATCCACGAGGGTTATTATCTTTTGACCAACCAACATACCACAAAATTTGAAAGATCCCTCCTACTGAATACTAGAAAGTCGTGCCTCCTGTAGGTGTAACTTGGGTTCTATTTCCTCCCCTTTCTCTGATTTTTCCTCCTCTAACTCTTCTGGATCAGCCTGTTGTTCTGAATCTTCATAGAAAGCCCACAAAATGTGGTTGGCCTTACCCTTGGGCCTCAACGGACACTCATGGTTAATGTCATAAGGACCCTTGTAATAGAAACAAAGTCTCTTTCTACGCAAATCATTAAGAGTCTCACGATCTAAAGGGGCTTCTAATTTTCCCTTTTGATCACCCTTAAAATCAGATTTCTCCTTATTTTTATTGAAACCTTTATTGTCCCTGAACGAAGAATTATTTTTAGGTGGAAACTTGTTGGATGGGGCAGCAAGTTCCATGTTTCGTGCCTTCTTCATTACCTCCTATAAAGTTGGTGGATCAAATGCCTTAATCCACCCACATAATGGTTCCAACAAACCCTCCATAAAGAGTACAACCAACCTCCTCTCTGATATATTTGGAACCATGACAAATAATCTCTGAAAATCAGCAATGTAACTCTCGACACTGCTACTCTGCCTCAACTAAGCTAAGTCTTGGAAGTAGGACTCTAGATCCTTTCTGTCAAACCGCTCCACCAGTCTAACCACAAACTCCTGGTATGAAGTAACATGATCATGCTGCAGAGTCACCATCTCATGGCACCACCAGTCATGTGTTGTGCCATCTAGGTGCAATGTGGCATATCTAATCACCTCCTCTTCCGCCATGGGATGTAGAGTCAAGAATGTATCGAACTTACAAATCCATGAACTTGCGGTGATTTTTCCACTACCATCAAATGTGGATAGTGTAAGCTTGTTGGTGGCCTATCTCAAATCATTGTTCTAATCCTGATTCGTGGGCCTCCTGTCCTGCCTGGTGAACCTGTAGTGCTCCCTTGACTGGTTCACGAACGTCTCAAATGTGAGGTGCTCTCTCACCTGGGGTGTCAAAAGTTCCCATTCATCATGGGCTTCCATGAGAACATTTGCAAAATTATCATCAGCCTCTGGTTTTGGCTGCTGAATTTCCAGCTCTAGAGTAACAAAAGTAGGACGTGTAGGCCTATCTGCAGTCTGTGACTATGCCCTCTGAACTCTGGGAGTCCCAGCTACACTCCTGTTATCATCTAATACTGTATCATGATGCTTGGTATTATCCATGCATTGAACCATGGTTGTGAGTGCGTCCAAAGCAGTTTCTACCCTAGAATGTCCTATAGCAAGGCTTCTGAACATTTCCCTGGCATCACCATCTGCATTGTTACCCTCTTCCCTGGGTGGAACCTCTTCTCTTCTATCACCCATCTGCTCCGGCTGTAAACCTGTTTCCTGGCTATTCTCCAAATAAGCTCTTTGACGTGTGAAGTACCTATGTGAGCTTGACTCTCGTGGCTGCATATGATCTTAACCCTCCAGGATGGCAGGATTAAGCTCCGGTACCACTGTGAAGACACCTTCTTCCCATGAACTCAAACCCTTGAAAATAAATGTTTGGGTTTTGTTTGTTTGCTGATTTTGTATGCTTTTTGATATTTTTGAACATATGTTAACTTAAATAAATACTGAAAAAAAGAACTAAAGTAGTGTGCACATTTAACTAAGCCAATGAAAGCCAATGAGCCTCTTAAGTCATCCAGATGATTTAACAATTGATATTATGAGTAAATTAAATACATGCATACCATATGTGTTATTCTAGAAGAAAACAGTGTTTGCTGGTAAAAAATCAGACCACTCAACATTTTATTGACACCATCAAACGATGTCGGAATACCCCAAAAATTGACTCAAACCATCTCCAGAGTTAGGTGAACTCCCCATAATGTTCTTAGATTTTTCTGTGCCTTAGACGCATGAAATCACCCCTGAGAGATCATCGCCTTTTGTTGTTGTAGCTGCATAGCATATGCAGTACGTACCACCTTGTTTTGCGTGCCACTAATCTTTGGTTTGCAGCTCCCAATCTGAAACTTCAATATGCAATTAATGCCTTCTAAACTTGGTCTAGAAACCCTTATCTAAACTCTGTATCTACTCAATCTGGAACCTCTGTTTGAAGCTCCCTGTATACCAAATTCACTGGATATCTCACCAACTCAAATGGCTGCAATAACTGAAGAAGACCATTCTCCAATGGCGAAATGAAATGAAACCCTTGGCTTCTTTCATAGTAGAAATCATGAAGTCAAAAAATCAATAGCATAATAGCTCAAGTCGACCTCCCCATGAGTTCATAAGGCCAATCCCTAATTAGGGTTCAAATTTCTCCAAAAGGGTGCAAATTCCAATGAATTACATTTAATTACCAATTTACAATTAAATGTCTATAGTTTGACATTAATAATCTCCTTTTAATTAATCATTCAAATGGCCCCGTCAGATGATGAGATAACCCTTCACTGAAATCACTTAAGTTATTATATAAAAGTATATTATAACTTATAATATAAGCTCACCCATTTAATATTTATTAATGATCAATAAATATTAATATCTTCATTATTACTTATCAGAAATGTATGTCGTTTGAACTGGAGGCTGGCAAGTGGACCCTACATACGACCATACCCACTTACTAAAAATAGCAGGGGTCCATCTCTATCCTCAAGTGACTTACTAAAACTAGTAAGTTCTACTACGGACTTTGAAAAGTATCAACGAAAGCCAAAGCTGAATAATATCTCCCATTGAAGATCATCCATAATCCAAATAACCCTCTATCCAAGCACACTAGCCTACAAGGGTCAGTAATAGGCTAATCTCTCTCATCAAAAGGATGTCAACCGAAAGGGGACATTACAGATTGTAGAATTTAGTTATCATATAAATATTTTTCAAGTAAGTTTAAATCATTTAAGAGCACAAACTTTAGCGGGAAAACATTTCGAGAACTCTTATGTGTAACCTGCATTTGAAGGTTTGAATTACAAGAAATTGAAAGGGATATTATATAGAAAGGTTTGGGAAATTTTGAAACATTTAACTATATCATACAAAGTGACAAAACTTCAAGGAAAAAAAAAAAATTCAAACAAAAATTTAAGAGTTTAATCTTTTTTTTTCTTGTGTTATGATTTAGCTATAGAAACTTCTCTAAGCATTACCGAGGCCTTCCAATTTCTAAAGACAAACCCCCTTGAGTTATACTTATTAGGCCCACCTTCTACAGTTGTTTAATTTCTTATAACCATTTGCTATCAATTGCTAATAGTTATCAGTCGAAAAGTTTCCTTTATAGTTGTACTTCTTCAGATTTGTTGGGATTTGTCCCAACTCTCATGCACCATTTTGGTCTCTACCACCCAACCGCACCAACCTCGTTATCTGCTCGCAGTACCACAGTGTTACCGTGATACCACAACCTCATCTTCATGTGCCCACGGTAGCGCGGTGACTACCGCTATACCGTGGCCTCTCTCGTTTCCCCTCGCGGTAGCGCGGTGTTACCGCTATACCGCGACTCTTTTCTTTGTTTTCTACGGTAACGCGGTTAACCGCGATACCACGGTCCTGTATGGTGCCCCTCGTGGTTGGGCGGTAACCCCTGTGGTATCGCTAGCCAGTCTTTCCATCACCGTGGTAATGCAGTATTTCATATTCTCACTCGGCTGCAGTTAGTGGAGTCTAAGATGGCGGTTATTTATTTTGATGGGACATTCTTTTATACCGATCGGACATGTCTTAAGTGTGATTTGATCGACCTTTTGTTGGCACATTGTATTTTCCTTTATATTGTAATTATATGGTTTTTAATGATTCAAAGTGATGTTGAATATAGTAGTTGTAGAAGGCGAATGAATATGCTCGGTAGTAGCTAAGTTAAAAGATAAAAAAAAAAATGAAAGGTTAAAATTGAAAAGAGGAAGCAAATTTGTAGCATTAGCTGCTTTGTGAAATGAAGAAGTTTCTGAATATAATATAATCTAATTTTTCATGTGTGTAAAATTTTTGTCTAAGTTTTTCTTTTTACTCTACCTCTACTCCTACAAGTGGTATCAGAGCTAATGGTGAATTTGTGTGAAATAGTGACTATCTAGATTGAGAAAGCCGTAGGATGTGTTTCTATCATCTTAACACACATGTATGGTAGTTGGTCAAATAGATGAGTTTGCAGAGCCTCTTAACTCAAGGAGATATAGGAGTTGGTTTAAGATAAGGAAGTAAGCAACCATTGTAGTTGTATGAAGCCATTGATTCTAGTGAAGAACACATTGTATCAGTTGACTGGCCCATGAATAAATTGTTGTTTTTGCTCTTGAAAGTCAGTCATGTTGTAAAAGCAAAGTTAAAAGAATCTGTTCTAGTCTCCCACTAAAATAAGAGTTGGGTCAAGCAACCAGAGAGAGAGATTTGAAGAGGAACAAAAAGACTGTGGTTGCCTTATGAGTCGTTTGAAGAGCCATGAATGGTTAGGCTCACTGGGAGTAGAGATTCATGTGTTATGCGTTTGAGGAAAAGCCATAGAGTGTCTAGGAATCCATCTAGTGTTTCAGTCAAAAATAGTTGTTATGACTGCAAAGTCTCAGAAGCTAGTCTGGGGTTTGGAAATATCAAATTTTTATGACTGGCTGTTGAGAAGTAGGCTGCAGACCTTTGAGAACATCAGAGGAATGAAAAATGCTTGAAGAAGAATTATTGTGAAAGAGCCAGAGAAGCTGTGTTTTAAAACAAAGAGAAGAAGTCATAGTCACAAGATAAGCTGAGAAGAAGTTTACAAGAAAGATGAAGCTATTACAAGGAGTTGTTTCAAATTTGTGAAGATAGTTGATGAGACTTGTCAAAAAAAATGAAGCTGAGTTAAAGAAAAAGACTGTGTAGAACACCAATTTCCAAAACAAGCAAAGTATTGTAGACCCAGTTGCTGAACAAGTGAAAAACAAAGGCTGAAGAAGATTAAAGCTCAATGAAGATGCTATATCCCTGGAACAAGTTCAAAAGAGGTAAGTTGAAATTTCCTTTATAAATGGGGAAAGTAGGAAAAAGAGTTAAGAAAGAGAATGGAAATTTGGCATCTACAAAAGATGTTTTAGAGGAAGAGCTGATTTTGTTTAAAGATGAACTGGGTATTGTTAAAAAGAATAATGAGTGTTATTTTGAAAAATAAAAGAGATGCAGAAAGAGAACTACTTATTGTTAGAAGAAAATGATGACCTTGAGAAAGAACTGAGAAAGGTTAAAGCTAGAAATGAAGAGCTAGAAGATAGGCTGAAGTAATTTGAAAAGATTAAGCAAAGAAATGAAGAATTTGAACTGAGAGCAAAACAGTTTGATGAAATGGAGAAAAAGAATGAAGATTTTGGAAAAATCTTGAAAAGGGTAGAAGAGGAAAATTGTTCATAGCTGAAGGAACTCACAAATTTGAAAGAAGAAAATGATAAATTAAGAGTGTGTAATAATTCTATGAAAGAAAAATCTTCAGTGTGTAATGTCTCATGTGACACAACAGATTTGTGTATTACATTTGAAAAATCTATTTCTGTTGAAAATGTTGGTGATAAAAAATGTCTAGATGAACATGTTGATGAATTTGCAAATATAGCTAGTTGTGATGATGTGTTAGAAACTGCAAAAGATTATAGTTGTTGTAAAGAGAATGCAGGGTTGAAAATCATGAAAAGAATGGGTTATACAAGACAAGGTCTAGGCAAACAAGAACAAGGAATGAGAGAGCCAATTGAGGCTACAATGAGGCCGAAGTTTGAAGGTCTCGGTTATGTCCTAGGAAAGGAATTTCTGCTACAAGTGCAGGTAAGTTTGTTAAGGAAATGAAGAGTAATGAGTGTTCACATTGTCATAGAAAAGGACACACCAAGGAGAAGTGTTGGGATGTTCACCCTTGCAGTCTATGTGGTTCGAAAAATCATTGCGAGGAAAAGTGTTGGAGTAGAGTGTCAAAGAATGGATCCGGTTCATAAGTTATAAAGATGGATTGTGGATGGATTAGTGACTCAGGTTGGCACAAGCTAACAAGTATGTTCAAAAGACTATATAAGTGCTCATATGTGAAAGTTCATAAAAATTCTAAGAGGTTTGCAAGTTCAAAAGAAATGGAAACCGTATTGAGTGAAAAGAAATTGATGTCTAATGAGACATCTTCAGATTGTGAAAGTACCTTGTTAATGTTTTGAAGACTTGATACAAAAGACGTTGAAACTGTAGTTGCAATAGAAAGGGTAAGATGAATGGCTTTATTTTTGTATGTTGAAAATTTTGTTTGTCTTGAAAAGTGAGAAAACATTGCTGAAATCAAGGAACAAAGTTATGCAACTGTTAAAAGAATTAGTTAAGGTGATGATTATGGGTGCTTTGAAAAGCAGGCATGAGAAGATAGTCAAGAAATAAAATTGCAATAAAATTTGATTGTGGAGAAGAGCTATCATCAGATGATGGTATATATATATATATATATATAAAGGGAGGTCACAGCCACAGCTATTGGAGGAAAAAGATTGAAAGATGTTTTAGCAGTAAAGTGAAGACTATCAGTGAAGATTCTTGATCCAGATATGTCCAAGCTCAAGGAGACAGGGTTGATTAGTGACACCGTACAAGCTGCCTAAGAAAAGAGGCATTGTAGACTTGAAAAACAAAGGTCACAAAATCTTGCATAGCTTAAAAGTGATTAAAATTGTTGAGGAAGAAGTTTGGATGCAAAATTACAGCAAATAAATCTAAGTCAATTGCTGAGTCTAAAAGATTAAAGAATAGAGTGAGGTGTTGCCCCCTCATTAGCCAAATTCAGAGGAAATCTGAACATTACAATCAAAAGACTTATTTGATTGCCCAAGAAGGGTGTTAAGTGCTACAGATCTGAAGGGCCTAATTCAAAGGAAAGTTGATGTTGTGCTGCTACGTAAGTGCCAGAGTAAAAATTGGTAATTTCAGAAATTATAAAATGTTTTTAAATCATGTCAGAAGTCTTGTATGTTATTGCTAGAAGGCAGTTGACTGAAATTTGTGAAGAGGGCAAATTAAAAATGTTTTTTTTTTTTAAAAAAGGGGGATTTCTATAGGAAGCCACAAGTGCTTTGTTAATGGAAATGAAATTGTTTGCTTGAAGGGTTAGGAAGTTCCATTTCTTGAAAGGTAGATATCAGAATGATTTTAAATAAAAATTAAAAATTGAAGCCAACAGGAAGATCCAAGGAGATTTGAGGCTGTTAGAGAATCTAGAGATCAAATGAAATTTGCTAAAAGAAGTTTCTGCCAGAAAGGTTGCAGGTTGTGGATAAGAGAATAAAAAGATTTCGGTTGAAAGCAATAACAGAGTTTCAGACAAAATGAGAAAAATAGCAAGTCTAAAGACTTAGTTGAAACAATGAGTCGAAAAACAAGCCGCAGCTGTTGGAAAATAGATTTAAAAAAAAAAGGGGGGATCCTGAAGTGATCGTAGAAGTTATGGAGAAAATCCAACAAACAGAAGGCACATGAAGCAGTCATACATGAAAAATCGAAGACAGTAGATGTTACATTTAAGGGGGAGATCTTTTTGGTTTTTGTTGAACAGAGAAGCGGAATGCAGTCATCTTGACATAGGACGAAAAAAAAAATTCTGCAAAGAGTGCATCTGGGCATTCTGATTGGCGGGAGTTGCAATCAAGGGGGAGTGTTGGGATTTGTCCCAACTCCCTCACGTCGTTTTGGTCTCTACCGCGCAACCGCACCGACCTCATTATCTGCTCGTGGTACCGCGGTGTTACCGCAATACTGCGGCCTCATCTTCATGCGCCTGCGGTAGTGCAGTGACTACCGCTATACCACGGCCTCATCTTCATGCGCCCGTGGTAGCGCAATGACTACCGCTATACCACGGCCTCTCTCGTCTCCCCTCGCAGTAATGTGGTATTTCATCTTCTCACTTAGTGGCAGTTAGTGGAGTCTAAGCTGACGGTTATTTATTTTGATGGGACATTCTTTTATATCGATCGGACATGTCTTAAATGTGATTTGATCGACCTTTTGTTGGCACATCGTATTTGCCTTTATATTGTAATTATATGGTTTTTAATGATTTGAAGTGATGTTGAATATAGTAGTTGTAGAAGGCGAATGAATATGGCTCGGTAGTAGCAAAGTTAAAAGATAAAAAAAATGAAAGGTTAAAATTGAAAAGAGGAAGCAAATTTGCAGCAGCAGCTGCTTTGTGAAATGAAGAAGTTTCTGAAAATAATATAATCTAATTTTTCCTGTGTGTAAAATTTTTGTCTAAGTTTTTCTTTTTACTCTGCCTCTACTCCTACAAGAACAAAATCAAATAAATTAACCTTTCTATAAAATTCATGCATTAATCTTTCAAGTTCCATCCTTTACTTTCATTCTTCTCTTTTATATATTTTACCTTGGGCTCTTACACTCACTAATAATAAACTAGGAGCCAAAGAGAAGATAGAGTATGCACAAATTTAGAGTCCAAAACAATCAAATAATTTTTGTCACATACCCATCCAAAATCTAAAGCAAAATCAGAGCTAGCTTTTTTTGAAGTCTTTATCTCTGTTCCTAACTATCCTTAACTATTTCTGCATCTGTTTGGAATTTCTTCTCGAACATACTTAACAGAGACATTGATTACCTTTGAGAATTTGTCTTTTGCCTTATCCCCTTGTTTGTGAAGAGCTGCATAGTTACCATCTGACAGATCTTGTCCAAAGATGAGCACAAGGAGCCCCATGAAAATATGCATCACTCCAGGTATGAAGAAGGCAATACGCCATGCTGTGAAGCGCGTGGAGCCTATAGATTTGTGAATCAAATCATAAACCAGAGGCATTACTAGCTGTGATGCTCCTCCACCCATATTTCTCCACCCTCCTGCCAATCCGTTTGCACAACCCACAATCTTAGAGTTGAACATTGAGCTCATCTAGAATTGGCCTGACACAAAAGTTGCCAATGAGAAGCCTATGAAGAAACAAACGAGGATGAAGCCCAGCATAGAAGAAATTGTAGCAGTGGCAAAAATAGCAGGGGCGGATAGCATTATGAGAAATGCACACCCAAAACGAGGGCCTACCAACTACCATGTCACATAATGCTCCCATCACAAGCCTTGAGAATATGGAGGAGGCTAATGCTATGCTTGCATTGCCTATGTCCCTCTTGATGAGATCGAGTTTATCTCTGATGATGGGTATCAGAGGAGGAGCAGTGAATGTGGAAAGAAAGCAAGTGAAAAAGGAGATCCAGGATAGGTGGAAGGCTCTCATATGGGGTTTAGCTATTGAGAAAAGCTTGATTTTCCTAGCCTTGTGTTCTGAATCTACTAGGAGATCAAAAATTGGAGTTAGACCTAAAGTAGTCTTATGCACTGGTTCTTTCACAGCCTTTGGATCCATAGCTTCAGGATTGTTCCTGGTACCCATATCTATGCTTCCAAGATGTGGGGATACTTGCTTACCACACTACCCTGTTTTGCAGCTACCTTTGATTACCTGGGAAAACCCATAAGAACAATTTGTTAAAATCCATCCTAAGTGCTACAGAGAGACCAATGAAGTTACTTGTTACAAACGGGACTTAGAATCCCTCACTAAATAACCATTATCTCAAAATTGTTATTCTAAATTATTGGAGACTTAAAGCTTCTACAGTTCACAATGTTTAGAAGTAAGAATTCTTGGAGAAAACTGCCTATGGATACTTTGAATAGAACTAAGAGCCCACATCTGCATTAAGGATCTCCTTGGGGGTTCATCACTATAATCTTGTGCTGGGTCTCCAAGGAGATTCTAAGCTGCGATGTAGCTTCTATCTCCATAGTTTTCACTAAGAATTATTTGTGCTCAGTCTTAATATTAGTTGGTATGAGTTTTCCAATACTTGGACTTTGGATTTGGATTTGTGCACAGTCTTAATATTAATTGGTATGAGTTTTCCATTAATTGGTATGAGTTTTCCACAGTCCATGTAGTTAGATACTTGGACTTTGGATTCAACTGTGTGTATTTTTATGTCGACGTTTCGGATGACACTCAAATGCCAAGTATCCAGCCTTAATATTGTTGAATTACTATAATAAGATCTTTGACATTTCCACATGTAAATATTTAAGTTATTTCATCTACATTAAATGGGATAGAACCCAGTTACTAAACATAGAACTAAACTAGAAACAACACCTTCAACTTATAATGGTTATGATGCTATGGTAGTGTGGCATATACACACAATGGCTACTCTGATACCCCACATCTCTTCATCCTGTGACTTGTGTTGCAGCTTCAGCGTGTTGGTCATAAATATCCGCACATAATTTCAAGATTCAAAAATAAAATTAAAAAACTGCAAATTCAAAATTTCACAATCCCAATGCAGAAGAATAAATTATGTGTGCATTAAAATCCGTGAAAGAGGCAAAAGCAAAGCTTAACAATGATGCTCAAAACAGTCATTGAACAGTATAGCAAGCAACTAAAATTGTAGCACTGAATTCGAAAATGGTCCAAAAAGAAAGATTCTTAAAGGTACTTCACAAAATCCATTAACCTGTTAAAGCATTTCTTTTACCAATCTTTAAAAGTAAATTTCCCTATAATTTGTGATTGGTTTTGTTCAAAGTGCTGACTACATGTCAGATTTTCTTAAGCAGTGGGATTCAAATGGATCCACCAACTGTACATAAAAAAATGGCAGAAGAATAATTCTTGTCATTGGCACAGTTTTTTAAAAAGAATTCGAAGATTTTAATCCGATTACGAATTTATACTAATATCTTCTTGACTCAGAACCAAAGATTGAAACATACCCATTCCACCAAAGTACAAATTTGAAACCAAACCATAAAAAAATCCTATCAGGGCTGAATTTCCATGGATATCTAGGGATCCGAACCCTAACAAATTCAACATTAATGTCAAAGTTCAAACCATAAAGGACATTGTTTGAAGCAGCAATTACCTAAAATAAATTCTTTTCATTGAAATTCTGGCCCTAGAAATAAAATTGCAATGGGGCAAAACAGGAATACGAATCCCAGAGACTCTAATTTGTTTTGCTTGTATCCCAAAAATGTAGTGGGAAAATCTCTTTATGATGACTATACAATCTCCCTCTTTAGCGTCAGAAACAGTCCAATGGCTTGTACAACTACCTAGAGATGCCATCTCCCCAACTCTGGGATGAAGGGTTCCCAAATCAATGCCATCCAATACTGTGTCTGAAATTCCATCATCCACCTCAAAATCTAGCATCCTAGGCTCTGCACAAAATTTTCGCTTTCCATTAAACACTGACATGCCACCGAAATATTTCAATTCTATAATTTTTCCAAAAGAAATAAAACCCTCGGTAGCCATTCAAGCGACAAGCATTTTCCTCTTATCCTTGGTATTTTCCTTCACCATAACCAGTCTTCTTCTCTAAAAATATATATAACTAAGACTTATCATTAAAAGGTTCTTAATGTGTGAGTAAGGTTTTCCACACATGATGATCTCCCACCTATTTTATTTCTCACTCCTCTTGTTCTTTTATGGGTCATAGCTATACTATTCCACTTGAAATGTGACACATGCACAAACACACTTTGTTATGGAGACCATACAACTCTAATTCATAGGACTTGGGTGTTGATTTAAAACCATTTGACAAAAACTATGTAAGTGAATCAACTAAATAATCAACTTTAAAGTTACCTAGAAGGAAATAAAAAAAGCATGAAAATATAAGATCAATAAAGAATTAGGAAAACATGTTTAATATATTATTATTGAAGAAATGCACATCCTATGGATCACTCCAAAATTGACGGTATCCAACCAAACTTTATTACTTGACACGATGATTATAATCATCTTACTTGGAGAGACTCTCTATGGTATAATCTACCTCCTTTCAAAAAGTATAGCCATGCTTAAAAACCACTTTATTCTAACCCTTGTCTTCAAATTTCAAAGTATGTATGCTTCATCACTTCTTCAACAATTACAACTAGTTTGTGAGTGACTCATTTTTCTATTTACGTGTATATATTTATAATTGAAGAGTTGAACTTGCCTAGTGTTCAAAATACAACATAACTTCAAAAAGTGTGAAGTCGATCCATAGATAGGAGAATGAAAGGTTGTCTTTCCACACCACTTAACTATAACTAAATCTTTAAGAAACTTAAAGCTTCAACTTCTATTATTCCCTATTGTTTATTGAATCGCACTGTAACACTATTAAAAAGTTTTTAGAGCCTAACATACTTAATGAAAATGACTTGAAAGTTTTTAATTATTAGCTAAAGAGTGGATCCTTGCAAAATCCAATATCCAACAAGAACACTTTATCCCTCTTGTCTTCCCTATGCTTGTGCAATAACACGTGACAAATTTTGATATACTCTACCATTGTAGTAAGGGTTATTTCTAATATCACTTATTCAAGAGTCTACTTTAGCATGTGTGCCTATATGTAACACCAAATACATATGTAATGGTTTTCATGGTAAATTTTTAAATGATTTAGGATACATTAACTAAAATAAAAATGCACAAGTTCCAAACCAAAACACAATTAGTTTACTATGTAGCGCAAAAAACTAATTTCCCTAAGATGACCTTGCATCATCCTCCTCATTTATTGCATATCACTTTTTGCATTGCTTATTCAACCTTTTTGATGGAGTCATGATTGTTGTGTTTCTCCTTCTCACAAATTTGCTTCTTAATATCACACTTGACATTCCTTTATCTTGTTGTAATTGATAGAAAATGCATGTTTTTTTTGCCAATTGCTATCAAGGGGGAAACTTCTATCATTAAAATATAGAGAAACCAAAATAGTCCTATAATTAAAGAAAATCTATTTTCGAGGCATAATTATCATTGTGTACATTAAATATGGAATTCCCTCTTTAGTTTCATTAATCCTCTCTGATTGATGAGTGGAGAGAAGATTTGAATGATTACTCAAAAAAATTATGTATCCTCCTATATTAAATTTTTATACTCCTACAACGAATAACTTCAATAATTCTCCAATATAATATTTTTATTTAATTCCATTATGCTAATCTTTCCAGTAATCTCTTCCATTTAGTGTTAATATTAAATTTTACAATAGCCTTAAATATGTCTTTGTACCATGAACTACACATCTTCTTGCCAAACAGATCAATAAAAATTATTACAAAAACTACGAGGATTACAACTTGTAAGCCACAGTTCAGAATAATCGGCATGTCCATGCACACAATAAACCACACACCGTGCACATATGGCACCTTAAACAAACAAAAAAAACCATTTTCCCTAATCCTTTAACAAATGCTTTCATGTATGGTGTCTGCAATTTCTTTCACATGCAAACCCACGGCTGCTAAGTTACACTGTCTTATAGGTTTTAAATGCTTGTCGCTTGCATGGCTACCGAGGGTTTTATTTCTTTTGGAAAATTTATAGAACTGAAATATTTCGGTGGCATGTCAGTGTTTAATGGCAAGTGAAAATTTTGTGCAGAGCCTAGGATGCTAGATTTTGAGAAGGATGATGGAATTTCAGACACAATATTGAATGGCATTGATCTGGGAACCCTTCATGCCAGAGTTGGGAAATTTATGTTCAAAGATTGGTAAAAGAAATGCTTTAACAGGTTCATGGATTTTGTGAAGTACCTTTTAGAATCTTTCTTTTTGGACCATTTTCGAATTCAGTGCTACA
>CM021100.1:262180058-262237126 GCA_007115665.2 Sequoiadendron giganteum | reverse complement strand
ATCTTTATAAAGGCCTTTTGAAGAAGTGCAAAGGATTGGGATTTTGTTATATTGAAAGAATATTGTAATAGAAGTACTATAATATGTTGTAGTAACGTTTTCTCTTTTATTTCTACCCTTGTACAGACTGTACAACAAGATTAGGCTTCAATTTTAAGTTTTTTTTCATATTTTAGAGTGTTAGCAAAAATTTGGGAGTGATTTGAACATTTTCTAACAAGTTTAGTGAAAATAAGAGCAAGTTTATAGAGGAATGCCTGAAAATCCCTTAAATTGAGGGTTTGAGAGTCTAAGTTGTAAATAGAAACTATACCACCAATTTAGGCATTCTAGGTTGGTGGAATAGGTTAATTTAGGGTGAATTTTATTGTTATGACTTATGTGGGTCTGCTGATATGGAAGGTTGAGTACAAGAATTATGTTCATGTCTCAAGTGAATATTTAGTGTTTTCCATGTAAGAAAGATGCCTACAAGTTGTGAAATGAAGAAAAGACAATGGTAAAGGTTGGGAAATGGTTTATTTTTCTTGTGTAGACCTATTATGAGATGTTTGAAGCATTGGCAAGCTGATAGGAGGTTTGGAATACACTTTTTCAATAAACCCTCACTCATTTGAGCATTATGAAGCCTAAAATTAAGGATTTGAGTGTTGTGACCTTTGAAAGAGTTAAAATGGTTAAAATTTTGTCGATTCAGATGTTTTAGAACCTTATACAAAACTTTTTTTAGTTATTTTGGGTTGTGGAGTTGATTGGTGAGTACTTGCTCTGTAAATTAGACCAATTTGAGGCTCATTTATTGCGGTATAGTCAGTTTTTCTCATATTCATTCTAAAACAACTATGTTGGATCTTGAACTATGTTTAGTAAGGCTGAAATGGGTTCCTAAAAATGTATTTATTCTGTGGAGATTCAATGTGGTTTGCAAGTTACACTAGATTTAGTGTTTTGGGCACTTACAAGCAAGTTTTGGTCTTTGAGTGCAAGAAATTGTGAATTTGATACAACAGAGTTATGAGGTAGTGTATTTGGTTTTTTTCTATCAAAATGATGATATTGAAAGTGTTTTATGGTCTAATGAAAGCTTAGAGACAATATTTGGTGTCTTTTAGCCATGAAGAAGCAAGTGAAAATGAAGGAAATTATGTTGATAGTTTAATTGATATTCTCAAAGATTATGTTTGGGTCAGAAGTCCCCTAGTTGGTTTGTTGTTTTTGGTAGATTCTCTATGTCAATTGGTATCATAGCTAGCTGATTTTGAGGATTTTGAGGATTTTTTGAATTGGCAGTTTGTTGATGTTGGTTTGTTGAGTTGTTGGTTGGTTGCAAGTGCTTGATCCATCTAAACTGCAAAGAGAATGTGTTGGTTTTTGTGCAGGTTAAGAGAAAACCTAGTTGTTGGTTGCTAAAAGACTAGGTAGAGAAAAGAGGAGACGCCTAGGTGAGGCAAAGAATATTGTTGAGTTTGTGTGGTGGAGCAGTGAGGGAGATGGATATTTGTATGAAGAAGCATTAGAAGAGTTTGCAACCATTATTTGAAGATGTTCGTTAGTTTGAGAGTAATCCACTGATGGGAGTAAATGAAAAGATGACTAGTCATAGAGGTCAAGGATGATTTGTTGGAAAATAGGAAAGACATCTTAGAAAAGGCAATATGAAAAGACAGTCCTATGTCCTTTGATTGGTGAGTTTGAAGGAAAAGACAAGTGAAGGCAAAAATGAAGACAAAGTTGAACACAAAGGATGGAACCAAGACAAAGATGAGAGAAATATTCAAGAGAATAATTTCCAAATCATGAAGAATGAAGATTGATGTAATACATGTTTCCAAAGGGACTTGGAAAGATTTTTAGGTTGGTTGTTTGGTGCAGGAGCACCTAATAGTGATGCTTTGCATCCAATTGGAAATTTGGTGAAATTTGAATTTCTAACATGAAAAAAAAATTGTAAATGGCCATGTGAGGACCCATTCAATTGTAATTGAGTCTTTAATAGGTCTCTATGAGGTCAAAGTAGTTAATTTGCAAAAATTGCCAATTTATTGCAAAAAAAATGCAAAATTGCAAGAAGAAGTTGAAGAGTCATTTTGTGGAAAAGGAAGGTTTGATCAATGGAAGTTGAAGGGGCAGTCATATTAACTGTTGCAATATCTTTATAAAGGCCTTGTGAAGGCATGCAAAGGATTGGGGCTTTTGTAATCTTGAAATAATTTTGTAATAAAAGTACTATAATTTGTTGTAGCAATGTTTTCTCTCTTATTTCTAGCCTTGTACAGACTGTACAACAAGCTTACGCTTGAATTTGTAGTTTTGTTTCATAGTTTAGAGTGTTAGCTAACATTTTGGAGTGATTTGAACATTTTCTATCAAGTTTAGTGAAAATAAGGGCAAGTTTACATAGGACTGCCTGAAAATCCCTTAAATTGAGGGTTTAAGAGTCTAAGTTGTAAATACAAACTATTGCACCGATTTCAGAATTCTAGGTTGGTGGAGTAGGTTAACTTAGGGTGGATTCTATTATTATGTGTGTTTGCAGATACAGAGGAAGGTTGAGTATAAGAGTTACGCTACTGTCCCAACTGAATATTTAGTGTTTTCCATGCAGGAATGATGCTTACAAGCTGTGAAATGAAGAAAAGACATTCATGTAGGTTGGTGAATGGTTTATTTTTCTTGTGTAGACCTATTATTAGATATTGGAAGCATTGGAAAGCTGATAGGAGGTTTGGAATACACTTTTTCAATAAACCCTCACTCATTTGAGCATCGTTAAGCCTAAAATCAAGGATTTGAGTTTTGTGACCTTTGGAAGGGTTAAAATGGATAAAATTTTGTGTATTTAGATGTTTTAGAACCTAATACAAGACTTTTTTTAGTTATTTTTCCTTGTGGATTTGACTGGTGAGTACTTTCTTTTTAAATTATGCCTATTTTAGGCTCATTTGTTGTGGTACAATAAGTTTTTCTGATATTATTTACAAAACAACTATGATTTCTCTTGAATAATGTTTAATAAGGCTGAAATGGGTTCCTAAAAATGTTTTTATTGTTTGGAGATTCAATGTGGTTTGCAGGATATAGCCGATTGAATGTTTTGGGCACTTACAAGCAAGTTTTGGTCTTTGAGTGCAAGAATTTGTGAATCTGATACAACAGATTTATGAGGCAGTGTATTTGGTTTATTTCTATCAAAATGATGATATTTAAAGTGTTTTATGGTCTGATGAAAGCTTATAGAAAATATTTGGTGTTTTGGTGTCTTTTAGCCATAAAGAAGCAAGTGAAAATGAAGGAAACTATGTTGATAGTTTAGTTGATCTTCTCAAAGCTTGTGTTTGGGTCAGAAGTACCCTAGTTGGTTTGTTGTTTTTGGTAGATTCTCTACATCAATTGGTATAAGAGCTAGCTGATTCATATGATTTTTTAAATTGTTAGTTTTTGAAGTTGGTTTGTTGAGTTGTTGGTTGGTTGTAGGTGCTTGAACCATCTATAGTGCAAAGAGAAAGTGTTGGTGTTTGTGCATGTTAAGAGAGAACCTGGTTGTTGGCTACCAAGAGACTAGGTAGAGAGAAGAGGAGAGATCTAGGTGAAGCAAAGAAGTTTTTTGAGTTTGTGTGGTGGAGTAGTGAGGGAGATGGATATTTGATAAAGAAGCACTAGAAGAGTTTGCAGCCAATATTTTGAAGATGTTAGTTAGTTTGAGAGTAATCCACTGATGGGAGTAGATGAAAAGATGATTTTTCAAAGAAGGTCATGGATGAGTTGTTGGAAAATAGGAAATATTTCTTATAAAAGGAAATGTGAAAGGACAGTGTTGTGTCCTTTGATTGGTGAGTTTCAAGGCAAAGACAAGTGAAGGCAAAAATGAAGACAAAGCTAAAGACAGAGGATGCAACCAAGACAAAGATGAGAGAAAGATTCAAGAGAATGATTTCCAGACCATGAATAATCAAGATTGATGAAATACATGTTTCCAAAGGGACTTGGAAAGCTTTTTAGGCTGGATGTTTGGTGCAAGAGCACCTAATAGTGTTGTTTTGCCTCTAGTTGGAAATTTTGTGAAATTTCAATTTCTAAAATGAAAAAAACATTGTAAATGGTCATGTAAGGGCCCATTCAATTGTAGTTGATTATTTAATAGGTCTCTAGGAGGTCAAAGTAGTTAATTTGTAAAAAGTGTCAATTTATTGCAAAAAAATTCAAAATTGCAAGAAGTTGAAAAGTCATTTTGTCTGAAAGGAAGGTTTGATCGATGGAAGTTGAAGGGGAAATCATATTAACTATTGTAATATAATTATAAAGGCCTTGTGAAAGAATGCAAAGGATTGTAACTTTGTAATCTTGAAACAATTTTGTAATAAAAGTATTATAATCTATTGTAGCAGTGTTTTCTCTCTTATTTCTAGCCTTGTATAGACTGTGCATAAAGCTTGCTTCAGTTTTCAGTTTGGTTTCATAGTTTAGAGTGTTAGGTAACATTTGAGAGTGATTTGAACATTTTCTATCAAGTTTAGTGAAAATAAGAGAAAGTTTACAGAGGACTACCTGAAAATCCCTTAAATTGAGGGTTTGAGAGTCTAAGTTGTAAATAGCAATTATTCCACCGATTTAGGCATTCTAGGTCGATGGAATATGTTAATGTAGGGTGTATTTTATTGTTTTGTGTGTTTTCAGATACAGAGGAAGGTTGAGTACAAGAGTTATTCTACTGTCCCAAGTGAATATTTAGTGTTTTCCATGCAAGAATGATGCCTACAAGTTGTGAAATGAAGAAAAGACAATGGTTAAGGTTGGTAAATGGTTTATTTTTCTTGTGAAGACCTATTCTTAGATGTTTGAAGCATTGGAAAGCTGATAGGAGGTTTGGAATGCACTTTTTCAATAAACCCTCACTCATTTGATCATTGTTGAGACAAAAATCAAGTACTTGAGTTTTGTGACCTTTGGAAGGGTTAAAATGGTTAAAATTTTGTTGATTCAGATGTTTTAGAACCTGATACAAGACTTTTTTTAGTTATTTGGGGTTGTGGAGTTGATTGGTGAGTACTTCCTTTGTAAAAAAGGCTTATTTGAGGCTCATTTGCTGCGGTATAGTAAATTTTTATGATATTCTTTCCAAAAAAAATATGGTTTCTCTCAAATTATTTTTAATAAGGCCGAAATGGGTTCCTAAAAATCCATTTATTTTGTGGAGATTGAATGTGGTTTGCAAGATACACCCGATTTAGTGTTTTGGGCACTTACAAGCAAGTTTTGGTCTTTGAGTGCAAGAATTTATGAATCTGATACAACAAAGTTATGAGGTGGTGTATTTGGTTTATTTCTATCAAAATGATGATATTTAAAGCGTTTTATGGTCTGATGAAAGCTTACAGAAAAGATTCGGTGTTTTGGTGTCTTTTAGCCATGAAGAAGTAAGTGAAAATGAAGGAAATTATGTTGATAGTTTAGTTGATCTTCTCAAAGTTTGTGTTTGGATCAGAAGTAACCTAGCTGGTTTGTTATTTTTGTTATATGATTTGCATCAATTTTTATTAGAGCTAGCTCATTTTGAGGATCTTTTGAATTGGTAGTTTGCTGAAGTTGGTTTGTTAAGTTGTTGGTTGGATGCAAGCGCTTGATCCATCTAAACTACAGAGAGAAAGTGTTGGTGTTTGTGTAGGTTAAGACAAACCTTGGTTGTTGGTTTCTAAGAGACTAGGTAGAGAAAAGAGGATACACCTAGGTGAGGCAAATAAGTTCGGTGAGTTTGTGTGGTGGAGCAGTGAGGGATATGGATATTTATCTAAAGAAGCACTAGAAGAGTTTGCAACCATTATTTGAAGATGTTAGTTAGTTTGAGAGCACTCCACTGATGGTAGTAGATGAAAATATGATTGGTAAGAGAAGGTCAAGGAATATTTTTTGGAAAAGAGGAAAGATTGCTTAGAAAAGGCAATGTGAAAGGACAGTCATGTGTCCTTTGATTGGTGAGTTTGAAGGAAAAGACAAGTGAAGGCAAAAATGAAGACAAAGCTTAAGACAATGGATGGAACCAAGAAAAAAATGAGAGAAAGATTCAAGAGAATTTCCAGAGCATGAAGAATCAAGATGGATGCAATACATGTTTCCAAAGGGACTTGGAAAGCTTTTTAGGCTGGTTGTTTGGTGCAGGAGCACCTAATAGTGTTGTTTTGCCTCTAGTTGGAAATTTTGTAAAATTTGAATTTCTAACGTGAAAAAAAATTGTAAATGGCCATGTGACGGCCCATTCAATTATAATTGAGTCTTTAATAGGTCTCTAGGAGGTCAAAGTACTTAATATGCAAAAAGTGTCAATTTATTGCAAAAAAATGCAAAATTATAAGAAGTTAAGTCATTTTGTGGAAAAGGAATGTTTGATCGATGGAAGTTGAAGGGGCGGTCATATTAACTCTTTTAATATCTTTATAAAGGCCTTATGAAGGCATGAGGATTGGGACTTTATAATCTTGGAATAATTTTGTAATAAAAGTACTATAATCTGTTGTAGCAATGTTTTCTCTCTTATTTCTAGCCTTGTAGGGACTATACAACAAGCTTAGGCTTCAATTTTCAGTTTGGTTTCATAGTTTGGTTAGGTAACATTTGGGAGTGACTTAAACATTTTCAATAAATTTTAGTGAAAATAAGAGCAAGTTTACATAGGACTGCATGAAAATCCCTTAAATTGAGGGTTTGAGAGTCTAAGTTGTAAATAGCAACTATTTCGCTGATCTAGGCATTCTAGGTCCATGGAATAGGTTAATGTAGGGTAGCTTTTATTATTATGTGTGTTTGTAGATACAGAGGAAGGTTGAGCAAAAGAGCTATTTTGTTGTCCCAAGTGAATATTTAGTGTTTTCCATGCAAGAATGATGCCTACAAGTTGTGAAATGATTTATTTTGATTGTGCAGACCTATTCATAGATGTTTGAAGCATTGGAGAGCTAATATGAGGTTTGGAATACACTTTTTCAATAAACCCTCACTCATTTGAGGATTGTTAAGCCTAAAATCAAGGATTTGAGTTTTGTGACCTTTGGAAGGGTTAAAATGGTTAAATTTTTGAAGATTCAGATGTTTTAGAACCTGATACAAGACTTTTTTTAGTTATTTATGGTTGTGCAGTTGATCGGTGAGTACTTCCTTTGTAAATTAGGCCTATTTGAGGCTCATTTGTTGTGGTACAGTCAGTTTTTATGATATTCTTTCCAAAACAACTATGGTTTCTCTCAAAGTATGTTTAATAAGGCTGAAATGGGTTCCTAATAATGTATTTATTTTGTGGAGATTGAATGTGGTTTGCAAGATACACCCGATTTAGTGTTTTGGGCAGTTACAAGCAAGTTTTCGTCTTTGAGTGCAAGAATTTGTGAATCTGATACAACAAAGTTATGAGGCAATGTATTTGGTTTATTTCTATCAAAATGATGATATTTAAAGTTTTTTATGGTGTGATGAAAGCTTAGACAAAAGATTTGGTGTTTTGGTGTCTTTTAGCCATGAAGAAGCAAGTGAAAATGAAGGAAATTATGTTGATAGTTTAGTTGATCTTCTCAAAGTTTGTGTTTGGGTCAGAAGTACCCTAGCTGGTTTGTTGTTTTTGTTATATGCTTTGCATCAATTGTTATCAATATTATGAATAATTTGCAACGAACTCCATCAATTTAGTAGTGCCATAGAACATTCCTTTCTTAATAAAGGAAGAAGATAATGGCTCAAATAACTGATTTAGCAGTAAAAAAAAGTGACTTTCCAATTACCTCCAAAAAAATCCCCAAATTTGGATGAGCTCCCCATGTTTCTACCAAAAATTTTGGGCATCCATTGGAAGAGATGTATGGGAGGTGGTGAAGGATTTATGTAAGTCCAAAAAGATTGCCAAATATTTAAATAATACAAATATTGATCTTATTCAAGATTAAAAGATTGGATTATGGCTCATTTGTGGCCTATTGATCCATTTCATTGTGCAATAGCATTAATAAAATAATTTCAAAGATATTTGTGAATAGATTAAAGGTTGTTTTTCTTAACATTATTTCCTCTAAGTAAAGTAGGTTCGCACCTAGCCAAAATATTACAAATGTGATAATAGTGGCTCATGAGTCAATTCAAACAATCATCAATTCCAAGATAAAAAAGTATAATGATAAAATTGGGCATTAGTAAGGCATATGGATAGGGTGAGTCGGTTGTTTTAATACAAATCATGAAAAAACTAGTTTCTAGAAAATTTGGTTGGAATAGATTTATAGTGTCATGTTAACTCCTAGATTCTCTATTTTTAGTTAATTGAGGCCTTACAAAAATTTCAAAGCTTCAATGGGTATTAGACAAGGAGACCCTTTATCTCCCTTCCTCTATGTCATAATGAGAAAGGCCCTTAGAAGAGAAATCAATGTGAAGGATTTTCTAGGATTTTGGTGTGGAGTACAAATTGCTAGAAATATGAAACCCATTACTCATTAACTCAATTCATTGATGACACCATTTTATATGGGGAAGCTCATATGGATGAGGTTATCACAGTCAAATACACTCTTGATAGCTATATTTATTATATCTATTCGATTAATCAACAATGGAAAATCAAAGATATTTTTCACACAAGGGGCATGACACGAAAAGTAAATACAAACGTTATGGGTTTCAATATCAACTCTATTCCAAAATAGTATTTAAGGGCCCTTTGTTCAAAAGTGTTGCAAAATGGTATTTTAGGATACCTTTACATCTTGCAAAATCAAATATGAGGCTTAGAAAGGTTATTGATTCAAACATAATCATGATGACAAGAGTTGTTCTATACAATCCCATTCTATTTGATGTCTTATGTTTAATTAAGGAAAAAATCCACAAATAATATCAATGGAGTATTGATGATACTCCTAATGGAAGGCTACAATAAAATCAAGATGATCCCCTTCATAAGTTGGGATACCATCAAGAAATGTAAACACAAAGGTGGATCTAGCTTTCAAATATTTTCAACACGTAACACCACACTTGGTGCTAAATTGGTATGAAAAATATTTGATAGTTCATCAACCATCTAGAGTAAGGTGTTACAAAGGAAATATTTAGACAATGGGGATTCACGTAGAATACTAACCATTGCTTATTCCTTTGAATTACTCTCACATATGGAAACTCGTTATGAATTGTAGGCATCTTATCACATATCATTTATGTTGGGTTATTAATAATCAAAATTCAATAAATTTTTGGGTAGCCTCTTTGAACAAGAATGGGCCCCTCTGGATATTCTTTCACTTTGTGAATGTAAGGAAATTATGGAGGATGAGTGGTACAAACTAAAATCAATAAGTATCTTAGTCCCCTCAAGACGCCTATTATGTCTTAATAAAAATGAGACCATTAATCATCTCTTAGACCATTAATCATCTCTTATTATGGTGTCCCTTTGCTAATGTTGGTGTTGGTTACTTCAGAGGTTAGGTTTGTTTGGGGTCTTTTAGGAAGATATATTAGTAATGTCATGGTTGGCCATGCCAAAATAGTAACTCCACATGGGTTCCAAGCTATGGAAAGTAATTCCTATGGTTATTTGACAAATATGAAAGGAAAAAATCACATAATATTTAAGAGAGGCAAGTAGAAATTGGAGAAGTCATAAAAAGAATCAATCTTGGAATAAGAAAATTCTTAAACATTAAATATCATAATTTAATTAAAAAACTTCACAACCTAAGATAATCAAATAATGAAATCTTGGATTTTATTAAAAATTCTAATGAATCGTAACTCCAATGCCTCCTAGACAAATTCTTAAGAAGAAATTCTAATGAATCATAACTTGGAAGGCTGAAATTAAATTTTTATACCATGATCTACCAAGAGCTTCTCATTTGGCCTATATCTAGAAAAATAACTCTTGGCTCAAACAATGAGTTAGAATTTAATGCTCTTTATAAAGGAATCTAGTTGTAACAAGAGTTGCAGGGCAACAAAGTTCCTGCCAAAGACTGGCAAACAATTTTGGTAATGATTAGTTTGCTTTTGGGCTCAACTATTTTCATGAGGGGGAGAGGTAAAAACAAAGTTTTCAAGAACCACATCGAGATCCATCTAATTTTTGTTATTGTCTTACCCCTTCTTCTAGCTTTGCAAATTGTTATGTTGTTGATTATTTTGGAGCCAATGCATCTGAATCTGCTAGTTGGGATGGGAAATTGTGGTGCTCTGAATCTGGTGCTAGGATACTTAACTCTTTAACTAGTTCTTCAGTTTGCCTACAGATGCTGAAAAATATCAGTATTGCTTAAAGGCATAGTTCTACAGAATTCAGAAGATTACTAATGATTTCACCTCCTTTTTTCATTAACAACAACTACTAGTTGATTGTATTCTTGCTGAATGTTGGGTAGCACAATCAGGAGCATCCACCTTTATAGTGCTTTGGTTTTTACCCTCCTTTGTCATTAGAAGTACTAACAGTTTAAGAGGAAGGATAAAAAATTAGTTGTAGCCTGTGTTACAGATTAAAGGAGAAAACAAAAGCTGGAATTTAATTATCTTTGTACATCAAAATCACATATTAGTATATAACAAAATTTGACTCAAATTAATCTTTGTAGGATCTTCAGAACAACGTAACATAACATGCAAGCTTGCATAATCTATAATTCAACACTATGCTCCATTGCAAGCCAATGTGTCATGCAATAAATTGAAAACTTCTAATGTGTGCCACAACTCTATCTAACGAGTTATAAACTTAAAAACAAACATTTATCAAAAGGAAACTTTCTTCAATAATTTAAGGGAATTAGAAATAAATTCTATCAATAAAAATCTGAAATCACCAAAATCAACATTAGGCAAATGTGAACCAATTGAAGCCCCTGTAGATACAAGCATCAAATATCCATAGGTAAGAGCCAAGATCCAAGACCTGTAATTCTTGATGGCATGCCAAAAACCACACAATTGTAGAATTTAGTTACCATATAAATATTATTCAAGTAAGTTTAAAGCATTTTAGAGCAAAACTTTAGTAGGAAAACATTTTGAGAACTCTTATGTGTAACTTGCATTTGAAGGTTTGACTTACAAGAACTTCAAAGAGATATTATACAGAAAGGTTTGGGCAATTCTGAAACATTTAACTATATCATACAAAGTGACACAACTTCGAGGAAAAGAAAAAAGAAAACTCAAACAAGAATTTAAGAGTTTAATCTCTCTTTTCTTGTGTTATGATTTAGCTAATAACCATTTGCTATCAATTGCTAATAGTTATCAGTCGGAAAGTTTCCTTTATAGTTGTACTTCTTCATAACAAAATCAAATAAATTAACCTTTCTATAAAATTCATGCATTAATCTTTCAAGTTCCATCCTTTACTTTCATTCTTCTCTTTTATATATTTTACCTTGGGCTCTTACACTCACTAATAATAAACTAGGAGCCAAAGAGAAGATAGAGTATGCACAAATTTAGAGTCCAAAACAATCAAATAATTTTTGTCACATACCCATCCAAAATCTAAAGCAAAATCAGAGCTAGCTTTTTTTGAAGTCTTTATCTCTGTTCCTAACTATCCTTAACTATTTCTGCATCTGTTTGGAATTTCTTCTCGAACATACTTAACAGAGACATTGATTACCTTTGAGAATTTGTCTTTTGCCTTATCCCCTTGTTTGTGAAGAGCTGCATAGTTACCATCTGACAGATCTTGTCCAAAGATGAGCACAAGGAGCCCCATGAAAATATGCATCACTCCAGGTATGAAGAAGGCAATACGCCATGCTGTGAAGCGCGTGGAGCCTATAGATTTGTGAATCAAATCATAAACCAGAGGCATTACTAGCTGTGATGCTCCTCCACCCATATTTCTCCACCCTCCTGCCAATCCGTTTGCACAACCCACAATCTTAGAGTTGAACATTGAGCTCATCTAGAATTGGCCTGACACAAAAGTTGCCAATGAGAAGCCTATGAAGAAACAAACGAGGATGAAGCCCAGCATAGAAGAAATTGTAGCAGTGGCAAAAATAGCAGGGGCGGATAGCATTATGAGAAATGCACACCCAAAACGAGGGCCTACCAACTACCATGTCACATAATGCTCCCATCACAAGCCTTGAGAATATGGAGGAGGCTAATGCTATGCTTGCATTGCCTATGTCCCTCTTGATGAGATCGAGTTTATCTCTGATGATGGGTATCAGAGGAGGAGCAGTGAATGTGGAAAGAAAGCAAGTGAAAAAGGAGATCCAGGATAGGTGGAAGGCTCTCATATGGGGTTTAGCTATTGAGAAAAGCTTGATTTTCCTAGCCTTGTGTTCTGAATCTACTAGGAGATCAAAAATTGGAGTTAGACCTAAAGTAGTCTTATGCACTGGTTCTTTCACAGCCTTTGGATCCATAGCTTCAGGATTGTTCCTGGTACCCATATCTATGCTTCCAAGATGTGGGGATACTTGCTTACCACACTACCCTGTTTTGCAGCTACCTTTGATTACCTGGGAAAACCCATAAGAACAATTTGTTAAAATCCATCCTAAGTGCTACAGAGAGACCAATGAAGTTACTTGTTACAAACGGGACTTAGAATCCCTCACTAAATAACCATTATCTCAAAATTGTTATTCTAAATTATTGGAGACTTAAAGCTTCTACAGTTCACAATGTTTAGAAGTAAGAATTCTTGGAGAAAACTGCCTATGGATACTTTGAATAGAACTAAGAGCCCACATCTGCATTAAGGATCTCCTTGGGGGTTCATCACTATAATCTTGTGCTGGGTCTCCAAGGAGATTCTAAGCTGCGATGTAGCTTCTATCTCCATAGTTTTCACTAAGAATTATTTGTGCTCAGTCTTAATATTAGTTGGTATGAGTTTTCCAATACTTGGACTTTGGATTTGGATTTGTGCACAGTCTTAATATTAATTGGTATGAGTTTTCCATTAATTGGTATGAGTTTTCCACAGTCCATGTAGTTAGATACTTGGACTTTGGATTCAACTGTGTGTATTTTTATGTCGACGTTTCGGATGACACTCAAATGCCAAGTATCCAGCCTTAATATTGTTGAATTACTATAATAAGATCTTTGACATTTCCACATGTAAATATTTAAGTTATTTCATCTACATTAAATGGGATAGAACCCAGTTACTAAACATAGAACTAAACTAGAAACAACACCTTCAACTTATAATGGTTATGATGCTATGGTAGTGTGGCATATACACACAATGGCTACTCTGATACCCCACATCTCTTCATCCTGTGACTTGTGTTGCAGCTTCAGCGTGTTGGTCATAAATATCCGCACATAATTTCAAGATTCAAAAATAAAATTAAAAAACTGCAAATTCAAAATTTCACAATCCCAATGCAGAAGAATAAATTATGTGTGCATTAAAATCCGTGAAAGAGGCAAAAGCAAAGCTTAACAATGATGCTCAAAACAGTCATTGAACAGTATAGCAAGCAACTAAAATTGTAGCACTGAATTCGAAAATGGTCCAAAAAGAAAGATTCTTAAAGGTACTTCACAAAATCCATTAACCTGTTAAAGCATTTCTTTTACCAATCTTTAAAAGTAAATTTCCCTATAATTTGTGATTGGTTTTGTTCAAAGTGCTGACTACATGTCAGATTTTCTTAAGCAGTGGGATTCAAATGGATCCACCAACTGTACATAAAAAAATGGCAGAAGAATAATTCTTGTCATTGGCACAGTTTTTTAAAAAGAATTCGAAGATTTTAATCCGATTACGAATTTATACTAATATCTTCTTGACTCAGAACCAAAGATTGAAACATACCCATTCCACCAAAGTACAAATTTGAAACCAAACCATAAAAAAATCCTATCAGGGCTGAATTTCCATGGATATCTAGGGATCCGAACCCTAACAAATTCAACATTAATGTCAAAGTTCAAACCATAAAGGACATTGTTTGAAGCAGCAATTACCTAAAATAAATTCTTTTCATTGAAATTCTGGCCCTAGAAATAAAATTGCAATGGGGCAAAACAGGAATACGAATCCCAGAGACTCTAATTTGTTTTGCTTGTATCCCAAAAATGTAGTGGGAAAATCTCTTTATGATGACTATACAATCTCCCTCTTTAGCGTCAGAAACAGTCCAATGGCTTGTACAACTACCTAGAGATGCCATCTCCCCAACTCTGGGATGAAGGGTTCCCAAATCAATGCCATCCAATACTGTGTCTGAAATTCCATCATCCACCTCAAAATCTAGCATCCTAGGCTCTGCACAAAATTTTCGCTTTCCATTAAACACTGACATGCCACCGAAATATTTCAATTCTATAATTTTTCCAAAAGAAATAAAACCCTCGGTAGCCATTCAAGCGACAAGCATTTTCCTCTTATCCTTGGTATTTTCCTTCACCATAACCAGTCTTCTTCTCTAAAAATATATATAACTAAGACTTATCATTAAAAGGTTCTTAATGTGTGAGTAAGGTTTTCCACACATGATGATCTCCCACCTATTTTATTTCTCACTCCTCTTGTTCTTTTATGGGTCATAGCTATACTATTCCACTTGAAATGTGACACATGCACAAACACACTTTGTTATGGAGACCATACAACTCTAATTCATAGGACTTGGGTGTTGATTTAAAACCATTTGACAAAAACTATGTAAGTGAATCAACTAAATAATCAACTTTAAAGTTACCTAGAAGGAAATAAAAAAAGCATGAAAATATAAGATCAATAAAGAATTAGGAAAACATGTTTAATATATTATTATTGAAGAAATGCACATCCTATGGATCACTCCAAAATTGACGGTATCCAACCAAACTTTATTACTTGACACGATGATTATAATCATCTTACTTGGAGAGACTCTCTATGGTATAATCTACCTCCTTTCAAAAAGTATAGCCATGCTTAAAAACCACTTTATTCTAACCCTTGTCTTCAAATTTCAAAGTATGTATGCTTCATCACTTCTTCAACAATTACAACTAGTTTGTGAGTGACTCATTTTTCTATTTACGTGTATATATTTATAATTGAAGAGTTGAACTTGCCTAGTGTTCAAAATACAACATAACTTCAAAAAGTGTGAAGTCGATCCATAGATAGGAGAATGAAAGGTTGTCTTTCCACACCACTTAACTATAACTAAATCTTTAAGAAACTTAAAGCTTCAACTTCTATTATTCCCTATTGTTTATTGAATCGCACTGTAACACTATTAAAAAGTTTTTAGAGCCTAACATACTTAATGAAAATGACTTGAAAGTTTTTAATTATTAGCTAAAGAGTGGATCCTTGCAAAATCCAATATCCAACAAGAACACTTTATCCCTCTTGTCTTCCCTATGCTTGTGCAATAACACGTGACAAATTTTGATATACTCTACCATTGTAGTAAGGGTTATTTCTAATATCACTTATTCAAGAGTCTACTTTAGCATGTGTGCCTATATGTAACACCAAATACATATGTAATGGTTTTCATGGTAAATTTTTAAATGATTTAGGATACATTAACTAAAATAAAAATGCACAAGTTCCAAACCAAAACACAATTAGTTTACTATGTAGCGCAAAAAACTAATTTCCCTAAGATGACCTTGCATCATCCTCCTCATTTATTGCATATCACTTTTTGCATTGCTTATTCAACCTTTTTGATGGAGTCATGATTGTTGTGTTTCTCCTTCTCACAAATTTGCTTCTTAATATCACACTTGACATTCCTTTATCTTGTTGTAATTGATAGAAAATGCATGTTTTTTTTGCCAATTGCTATCAAGGGGGAAACTTCTATCATTAAAATATAGAGAAACCAAAATAGTCCTATAATTAAAGAAAATCTATTTTCGAGGCATAATTATCATTGTGTACATTAAATATGGAATTCCCTCTTTAGTTTCATTAATCCTCTCTGATTGATGAGTGGAGAGAAGATTTGAATGATTACTCAAAAAAATTATGTATCCTCCTATATTAAATTTTTATACTCCTACAACGAATAACTTCAATAATTCTCCAATATAATATTTTTATTTAATTCCATTATGCTAATCTTTCCAGTAATCTCTTCCATTTAGTGTTAATATTAAATTTTACAATAGCCTTAAATATGTCTTTGTACCATGAACTACACATCTTCTTGCCAAACAGATCAATAAAAATTATTACAAAAACTACGAGGATTACAACTTGTAAGCCACAGTTCAGAATAATCGGCATGTCCATGCACACAATAAACCACACACCGTGCACATATGGCACCTTAAACAAACAAAAAAAACCATTTTCCCTAATCCTTTAACAAATGCTTTCATGTATGGTGTCTGCAATTTCTTTCACATGCAAACCCACGGCTGCTAAGTTACACTGTCTTATAGGTTTTAAATGCTTGTCGCTTGCATGGCTACCGAGGGTTTTATTTCTTTTGGAAAATTTATAGAACTGAAATATTTCGGTGGCATGTCAGTGTTTAATGGCAAGTGAAAATTTTGTGCAGAGCCTAGGATGCTAGATTTTGAGAAGGATGATGGAATTTCAGACACAATATTGAATGGCATTGATCTGGGAACCCTTCATGCCAGAGTTGGGAAATTTATGTTCAAAGATTGGTAAAAGAAATGCTTTAACAGGTTCATGGATTTTGTGAAGTACCTTTTAGAATCTTTCTTTTTGGACCATTTTCGAATTCAGTGCTACAATTTTAGTTGCTTGCTATACTGTTCAATGACTGTTTTGAGCATCATTGTTAAGCTTTGCTTTTGCCTCTTTGACGGATTTTAATGCACACATATTTTATTGTTCTCCACTGGGATTGTGAAATTTTGGATTTGCAGAGTTTTTTTATTTAATTTTTGAATCTTGAAATTATGTGCAGATATTTAAGACCAACACGCTGAAGCTGCAACACAAGTGACAGGATGAAAAGATGTGGGGTATCAGAGTAGTCATTGTGTGTATATGCCACACTACCATAGCAGCATAACCATTATAAGTTGAAGGTGTTGTTTCTAGTTTAGTGCTATCTTTAGTAACTAGTTTCTATTTCGTTTAATGTAGATGAAATAACTTAAATATTTACATGTGGAAATGTCAAAGATCTTATTTGACATTTGAGTGTTATCCGAAATATTGACACAAAAATATACACAGTTGAATCCAAATTTCAAGTATCTAACTACATCGATACTACATAGACACTACATAGATACTACATAGACTGTGGAAAACTCATACCAACTAATAATGGACTGTGAAAAACTCATACCAACTACAATTAAGGCTAATATTAAGGCTGAGCACAAATCCAAATCAAAATTCCAAGTATCTAACTACATGGACTAACTACATGGACTGTGGCAAACTCATACCAACTAATATTATGGACTGTGGAAAACTCATACCAACTAATATTAAGGCTGAGCACAAATAATTTTCAGAGAAAACTGTGGGGATAGAAGCTACGTGGTAGCTTAGAATCTCCTTGGAGACCCAACACAAGATTATAGTGATGAACCCCCAAGGAGATCCTGTTAGAGTAATTGGACATTTACTTTATTAATTAAACAATATTTGTTTAATTATGTAAAGTTTCCTTTTAACTCTTTTTCACTTAAGCTAACATTAGGTGCATAATAATTAATTACTTTATTAATTATTATTGTGCAAGCCTAGGGTTTTCCTTTTTAGGGTTTTCATCTATATGTAGTTGAAAACTATCTTTTGTATCATTATTCATTTTACATTTTCAGGTGAATACATTGCTCCACATTCTTGAGCATTTCTTTTGTTGCTTCTCTTTGTTTCTCCTTGTAACAGGTTATTTGCTTGCAAAGATCTTTTGGACTTCTGTGGTGTTGTATCTTCTCAACTCCAACATGGTATCAGAGCTTCAGATTTGCAGCTGCTTGTTCTTGTTTTGAGATTTTGCATTGGAAGCAAATCTAGGGTTCTAAAGTTTTTTTTGGGTGGATTCAGCATACTCATTTTTTGGGTTCACTTTGGGCTCAAATGGACAGTGCCATTGGATTTGTAGCACCCAAAAACCCCTAAATCGACTGTCAAATCATCGATTTTGGTTACAGTCAATTTGGAAGGCAAAATTTTTTTGCCCTAAGGCCGTACGGAGCAAAAATTGCACAAAAAAATGGAAAAAAAAAAAAATTAAAAAAAATCATTTTCTTTGGTTTTTTTGCGGCCAGTATTAAACCAACCACCAGAGCTCTGCCCGGGCCACCGCCCGGCCACTGCCACCGGCGGCTACCACCGGCCACGGCCAAGTGGCCACCGCCACCTCTGTCGGCCCGCCACCTCGTCTGCTCTGCCCGAGCGCAGCCTACATGCCACTGACCGCCGGATTTTAAGCCTTGAGGGCTAATGTTTTCTCTCCAACCCCCTATTATGTCATTTTTGGTCAAATGGGCATAACTTGGGCATCCTAGCTCCGTTTTTCGAACAGGAAGATGCGTTGGAAAGCTGAGAATGGCACCAATCTGATGGTATAGAAATATTTTTAATTTTTTTACCAGTCTAGATATTTTTTACCAGTCAAAGTGAGGTCTTCTTTCTTCACTTCCGGGGTCATAGAAGATGCAAACGGACTCCGTTTTTCAAACTTGAATAGGCGTTGGAAAGCTCTCAACATGCTCTATTCAGTGATGTGATCTATTTTATCAGAATTTTCACCAGGTACATGAGAATTTGTCTTGAAGTATTTTTTGCTTATGCATTGCTTCCTTCTTCTCAGTTTGTACTAGGGTTTGGGTTTATCTTTTGTGGGGGGTGTTTTTTCTCTTGCTTTCTGTCATTTATCTCAGAAAACCAGAACACCAAAACTCTCAAAAATACAAACCCTTCTGCATCTTCTGTCTATTCTGAAAGATCACATAATAATAAAAAACACAAGCAGGTACAGGTGCAGGGTTTCATGGCAGACTCTTCAGTTGAGCTACTCACATCACATAACTATCACACTTGGAAGTCTCGTATGATGAGGCTACTCAGGTCACGAGGGTTATGGTCTTGTTTAGATGAGGTTCAGCCTCAGTTGCAGCGTGCTTTTGAGATTATGCAGCACAGGAACAAGATGGATGAGGCTATGGGTTTGATATGCCTGCATGTTTCAGACAGTCTTTTGTTTCACCTTGATGCTTTGCTCACTCCTCGAGCCATGTGGCTGAAGTTTGAGACACTTTTTGGGGCCATTAATGAGTTCCGCGCATTACAGATTGAGGCAGAGCTGACTTCATTGTTACCTGATTCATTCCCCACTATTGAGGACTTTTTGAACAAGTTCAAAACTATCCACTCTATTTTACAGGGTTGTGGGAAGAACAAGACAGACACAGAGTGCATTTATTTGATTCTTTCGAAGCTTCATGGTCCATTTCAGATATTTGCTTCCTCCTTCTACTCCACCATGGATGGTTTGAGTGCCAATTTTACCATGCCTACCTTTGATTTATTTTGTGAGCGTTTGTCTCGGGAATAGTCCCACCTTTCTCAGATGGATATGCTCTCAGGTTCAAAGAGCAAAGCATTGGTTGCTCAATCACCGAAGGGGAAACAGAAGCAGAAATCGAGGCCCAAGAAAGATTTTGCAGGTAGTGAGCATTCCTCCAAACCGCCTCCTAAGTCTGATTCTAAACCACCATTTAATCCTAAACATGAGAAATCTTCGAAGTTTGGTGAGTCTTCCTCTAAGACTAAGGAGAAATCAGGAGACACTTGCAGTTTCTGTGGCAAGCAAGGTCATCCAGTTTCCAGGTGTTAGAAACGATTAGAGGCTTTAGAGGAGGCCATGCAGTAGCAACACATCTCCTCACCGCCGTCTTCTTCTTCTTCCACCACAAGGAAGGGTCATGCTCTCACTGCACGCGCATCGACCAATGGGTCCACTTGGATTTTAGACTCTGGTGCTTCTCACCATATGACTCACACTCAATAGTTGGTCACTTCTCTTGCCTCTTGTGGTACTTCATAGATTGCAGTGGGTGACTCTTCACAACTTTCCGTCTTGGGTTCAGGTTCTGTCTCTTTGGATGGAGGCACTCTACAGGATGTTCTGGTTGTTCCTGACATTTCGACGAACCTCTTGTCCATTTATCAGATTTGCCACACTGGCTCTGGTAAGACAGTTGAGTTCTCACCACATGATGTGGTTATTCGGGACCTCCATGATTCTGATTTGGTTGTGGCTACTATTAGTGTTGATACTGCATCTCGTCTTTACAGATTTGATGGCTTTGCACCTTCTGAGGGTACAGGTTCATCTCTTATAGCACATGCAGATTCAGTGAGTCAGCTTTGGCATGAGCATTTGGGCCATGTCAATTATAGATATCTTCAGCAGATGAGTACACAGTCACTTGTTCTTGGTCTTCCACGGATTTCCTGCACTGACGGTGTTTGTCATGGTTGTGTGCTTGGCAAGCATCACAGGGATCCCTTTCCGAAGGGAAGTACCACTCGTGCTTTGGCACCCTTGGAGTTGATTCATAGTGACCTCATGTCATTTCCCACTCCTTCTTTTTCAGGGGCCAAGTATGTACTCACATTCATTGATGACTTCTCCAGACGCACACGGTTGTACTTTCTTAAGTACAAGTCTGATGTCTTTGATTCCTTTCGTGTCTTCAAGACATTTGTAGAGAAGCAGTCTGGTCTCTCTATCCGACGGATACGTACAGATAATGGGGGGGAGTATGTGAATCAGGCTTTCAGAGATTTTTGCACTGAGCATGGTTTACAACATCAGTTTTCTGTTCCCTACACCCCTCAGCAGAATGGTATCGCTGAGCGCAAGAATCGAACTTTACGGGAGATGGCTAATTGTATGATTTAGTCCAGGTCCATGGATTCATCTTTTTGGGCAGAGGTAGTCAATTGTGCCAACTATATTCAGAATCGGATGCCTCACAAGGCGATTCGACATATGACTCCTGAGGAGGCTTGGTCTCATGACAAGCCTGATATTTCATCATTTCGAGTATTTGGTAGTGAGGCATGGGCTTTTATTCCTGATACTCAGAGGAGAGCTATGGAGTGGAAGAGTCGACCCCTCATATTTGTCGGCTACTGTGAGGATGTTAAGGCGTACAGGTTATTTGATCCTGATTCCAGAGAGGTCTTGTTTCGACGGGATGTTTAGTTTAATGAGCGCCTTCCTCCAGTTGATACCCTGTCTCCAATGTCCACTTCACTACCTACTCCACCCTCTACAGCTCTTCAGGATTATTTTGAGGATTTTGATGAGGATATTGATGATCCCCCATCTCCACCTCCACTTGCTCCACCTCAGAGGCCCAAATGGGCTCAATTTACTATTGAGGCAGCAGGATCTATGGCCGGTGATCCTTCAGATACTCGTCGCACTCGTTCTCATACTACGGGTTCTAGTCCTTTGACTCATGCTCTTTTAGAGGATCCTCAGAGATTTTCAGAGGCGACAAGTCACCCTGAGTGGGATAGTGCCATGGAGGAAGAGTATTCTTCTTTGATGAGGAATAATACATGGGATCTCTGTCCTCTTCCTAAGGGCAGAAAGATGGTTCGGTGCCGATGGTTGTATCGCACCAAGTATGCTGCTGATGGTTCTATTGATAAGTACAAAGCACATCTTGTTGCAAGGGTTTCTCACAGGTTGAGGGTATTGATTACTCTGAGACATTTGCCCCTGTCGCCAAGATGAATTCCATTCGCTTTGTATTATCACTTGCAGCTTCTAGAGGATGGCTCATTTTTCAGATGGATGTGAAGTGTGCCTTCTTACATGGTGACCTACAGGAGGAGATCTATATGGAGCAGCCTCAGGGATTTGTTCATGATTCTTCTTTGGTTTGCAGACTTCAGCGTTCATTATATGGTCTCAAACAAGCCCCTCGGGCTTGGTATGAGAAGATGGACTCTTTTTTGCTCTCCACTGGTTTCACTCGTTGTCATTCTGATCACACGGTCTATATTCAACATCTTGAGGGTGAGATCCTGATTCTTGTGCTATATGTTGATGATCTTCTCATCACAGGTAGCTCATCCTCTATGATTCAGAATTCTCAGCTAGCCTTGATGGAGCAGTTTGAGATGACAGATCTTGGCCTTCTGCACTATTTCCTTGGTCTTCAGGTGATTCAGTCTTCAGAGGGGATCTCCATTTACCAGCAGAAGTATTCTTTTGATATGCTTCAGCGCTTTGGCATGCTTGATTGCAAGCCTGCCCCCACACCTTTTCAGTCAGGGGTTGTTTTGACTACTACTTGCCCCACCCCTTCAGTAGATGCTACACTTTACAGGCAGTTGGTTGGCAGTTTGTTGTACCTGACTCACACTCGTCCTGATCTTTCCTTTGCGGTTGGTCTTGTCTCTCGATTCTCACATGATCCTCATGAGAGTCATTGGCAAGCTGCCAAGCGTATTTTGAGGTACATTCAGGGCACCACTTCATATGGCATTCACTACACATTAGGGGATCCTCACATTGTTGGCTACACTGACTCAGATTGGGCTGGTGATGTCAATGATCGGAAGTCTACTTCTGGCTTTTTTTTTGTCTTGGCTCTGGTCCTATCACATGGTCGTGCAAGAAGCAGACTGCTCATGCATTATCATCTACAGAGGCTGAGTACCGAGCTGCAGTGCTTGCTAGTCAGGAGATTTTATGGCTTCGTCAGTTGATGACTGAGTTTGGTTTTCCTCCTGATAGTCCCACTATTCTGATAGTCCCACTATTCAACCCGGTGGAGCATCAGCGGATGAAGCACATTGAGCTTCATATGCATTTCATCAGACAGTTGATTCAAGATGGTTCTCTCATCTTGGAGTATGTTCCCACTGCCGAGCAGGTTGCAGACATCTTCACGAAACCTTTTGCATCTCCGCGCTATCTTCAGTTGCGCTCTATGCTTGGGGTGAAGGAAGTTGTCCTTGGGGGGTCTTTATGAGGCCTTCCTTCCTTCATGTTTCTTTCAGCATGTTGTTCTATCTCTTTTTGGAGAGGAGTTTTTCCCACTGGGTTTTCTCCTTTTCTCCGTTTCATAGAGATTTCATTGTACTTGGGTACCTGATCTGGCCTTGTTGCCGGGACCCATTGCTTTTGCTTTCAGTAGCTTCTTCTAGGTTTTAGCTTCTCCCTATGTCTATCTTAAGGGGGGGTGTTAGAGTAATTGGACATTTACTTTATTAATTAAACAATATTTGTTTAATTATGTAAAGTTTCCTTTTAACTCTTTTTCACTTAAGCTAACATTAGGTGCATAATAATTAATTACTTTATTAATTATTATTATGCAAGCCTAGGGTTTTTCCTTTTTAGGGTTTTCATCTATATGTAGTTGAAAACTATCTTTTGTATCATTATTCATTTTACATTTTCAGGTGAATACATTGCTCCACATTCTTGAGCATTTCTTTTGTTGCTTCTCTTTGTTTCTCCTTGTAACAGGTTATTTGCTTGCAAAGATCTTTTGGACTTCTGTGGTGTTGTATCTTCTCAACTCCAACAGATCCTTAATGCAAATGTGGGCTCGTAGTTCTATTCAAAGTATCCATACGCAGTTTTCTCCAAGAATTCTTACTTCTAAACATTGTGAACTGCAGAAGCTTTAAGTCTCCAATAATTTAGAATAACAATTTCAAGATAATGGCTATTTAGTGAGGGATTCTAAGTCTCGTTTGTAATAAGTAACTTCATTGGTCTCTCTGTAGCACTTATGATGGATTTTAACAAATTGTTCTTGTAGACATGGAAAATGTACAATTCGATCTGACACACTAGATCCTGATTTACTAACACCATTTCATCTTAAATCATCTCCTTTGCTAGTCATTTAATTGAATAATCTATTTTTGACTAAATTCATCACTATTCGTCTCTTAATTAAATAAATCAACTTTATCTAATTAATTCATCATCTACTGTTAATTAAATAAATCAATTTTATTTAATTATTTTTGTAATCCCACTTTAATTAAACAATTCATTTTATTTAATTATATCTCTAAAGTTTTTTTTATTAAATTGAATAAATTAAACATTATCTAATTTAATCTAACATTATCTCCTTTAGTTAAATAAATCAAAACATTTATTTAATTAAACCCTTCCTCTCAATTTGATTTAAATCAATTCATAAATTTAAGTCTAAATTGTCACATCTCCTAAATTAATCTGTGATTAATTTAATCTTAATCTATGTCACATTCTCTAGAGAATGCAACTTGCACAATAAATTAATTACTTTGATTTATTAATTCATCTATTTTCCTTCACATGACATCAAAAGGGAATATTCCCTCAATTTGAATTCAAAATTCAAATGGGCTTGGTCCTTGCAACAAGGCATTCAATGCCTCTTACATGTCCTTGTGCATTGAGCCAAGTGACATTAACTCTATTTCTTTCTCCCTCCAACATGTCACATTCAAAATTTGAATTTGAATCCAATGGCATTTATCATGCACATTGACCAAAATGTGTTCATTGCTCAACCATTCACATCTTGACAAGTGACACTTGGCCATTGAATATTGAATGATCCCACATTGCTCAATTTCACTCTCTCTTCCATTTTGGAAATCTATAAATGAGAGACTCTTCCTCTCATTCTATCATCCACAATTTGAGTAAACTTACTATACTCAACTTCTTCTTCAAGCATATCTAGTTTCATCCATTTCTTCATATTCTTAGCTAGGTTATGCATATTTTTCATCATGGAGCTTGATTCAATCTTCATCAAAGTGGATCACTCATGAAATCATCAACAAAGCTTACAAAGGAGTTGGGAAAGGGCCAATTTCAACACATCAATTGGCACCAACTCCCCCATGGGATCAAGAGTTTGCTTAGTTTAGATAGATTTAATTTGGTTTATTGCATTGTTCTTCATTTTTAATTTCTATCTAAATTTTGTAAATGGATTTCATGGGGAATCTTGATTCTCACTTGCATTTGATATAACATTATGCTTGTTTGCTATGTTTGTGCATTTGCAGGATTAGGGTTCACAGTTCTTATGGGTTTTCCCAGGTAATCAAAGGTAGCTGCAAAACAGGGTAGTGTGGTAAGCAAGTATCCCCACATCTTGGAAGCATAAATATGGGTACCAGGAACAATCCTGAAGCAATGGATCCAAAGGCTATGAAAGAACCAGTGCATAAGACTACTTCAGGTCTAACTCCAATTTTTGATCTCCTGCTAGATTCAGAACACAAGGCTAGGAAATTCATGATTTTTTCAATAGCTAAACCCCATATGAGAGCCTTCCACCTATCCTGGATCTCCTTTTTCACTTGCTTTCTTTCCACATTCACTACTCCCCCTCTGATACCCATCATCAGAGATAACCTTGATCTCACCAAGAGGGACATAAGCAATGCAAGCATAGCATTAGCCTCCTCCATATTCTCAAGGCTTGTGATGGGAGCATTATGTGACATGATAGTTGGTAGGCCCTTGTTTTGGGTGTGCATTTCTCATAATGCTATCTGCCCCTACTATTTTTTCCATGGCTACAATTTCTTCTGTGCAGGGCTTCATCATCGTTCGTTTCTTCATAGGATTCTCATTGGCAACTTTTGTGTCATGCCAATTCTAGATGATCTCAATGTTCAACACTAATATTTATGATTTGATTCACAAATCTATAGGCTCCACGCACTTCATAGCATGGCATATTGCCTTCTTCATACCTAGAGTGATGCATATTTTCATGGGGCTCCTTGTGCTCATATTTCAACAAGATCTGTCAGATGGTAACTATGTAGCTCTTCACAGACAGGGGGATAAGGCAAAAGACAAATTCTCAAAGGTAATCAATGTCTTTGTTAAGTATGTTCGAGAAGAAATTCCAAACAGATGCAGAAATAGTTAAGGATAGTTAGGAACAAAGATAAAGATTTCAAAAAAAGCTAGCTCTGATTTTGCTTTAGATTTTGGATGGGTATGTGACAAAAATTATTAGATTGTTTTGGACTCTAAATTTGTGCATACTCTATCTTCTCTTTGGCTCCTAGTTTATTATTAGTGAGTGTAAGAGCCCAAGGTAAAATATATAAAAGAGAAGAATGAAAGAAAAGGTTGGAACTTGAAAGATTAATGCATGAATTTTATAGAAAGGATAATTTATTTGATTTTGTTCTAAAGAAGTACAAACTATAAAGGAAACTTTCTGACTGATAACTATTAGCAATTGATAGCAAATGGTTATAAGCAATTAAACAACTGTAGAAGGTGGGCCTACTAAGTATAACTCAAGCACAATTTTGTATAACTCAAGCACAATTTTGTAAAAATAATGGGGTTTTTTGGTTTGTCTTTAAAAATTGGAAGGCCTCGGTAATGCTTAGAGAAGTTAGTATAGCTAAATCATAACACAAGAAAACAAAGATTAAACTCTTAAATTCTTGTTTGAGGTTCTTTTTTTTTTCCCTCGAAGTTGTGTCACTTTGTATGATATAGTTAAATGTTTCAGAATTGCCCAAAAATTTTTGTATAATATCCCTTTGAAGTTCTTGTAAGTCAAACCTTCAAATGCAGGTTACACATAAGAGTTCTTGAAATGTTTTCCTGCTAAAGTTTATGCTCTAAAATGCTTTAAACTTACTTGAATAATATTTATATGGTAACTAAATTCTACAATCTGTAATGTTCCCTTTCGGTTGACATCCTTTTGATGAGGGAGATTAGCCTATTACTGACCCTCATAGGCTAGTGTGCTTGGATAGAGGGTTATTTGGGGTATGGATGATATTCAATGGGAGATATTAATCAGCTTTGACTTTCATTGATACTTTTCAGAGTCCGTAGCAAAACTTACTATTTTTAGTAAGTCATTTGAGGATAGAGATGGACACTTTCTATTTTTAGTAAGTGGGTATGGTCATATGCAAGATCCACTTGCCAGCCTCCAGTTTAGATGACATGCATTTCTGATAAGTAATAATGAAGATATTAATATTTATTGATCGTTAATAAATATTAAATGGGTGAGCTTATATAATAATTTATAATATACTTTTATATTATAACTTAAGTGATTTCAGTGAAGGGTTATCTCATCATGCGACGTGGCCATTTGAATGATTAATTAAAAGGAGATTATTAATGCCAAACTATAGACATTTAATTGCAAATTGGTAATTAAATGTAATTCATTGGAATTTGTACCCTTTTGGAGAAATTTGAACCCTAATTAGGGATTGGCCGTATTAACTCATGAGGAGGTCGACTTGAGCTATGATGCTATTGATTTTTTGACTTCATGATTTCTACTGTGAAAGAAGCTAAGGGTTTCATTTCATTTCGCCATAGGAGAACGATCTTCTTTAGTGATTGCAACCATTTGAGTTGGTGAGATATCCAGTGAATTTGGGATACAGGGAGCTTCAAATAGAGGTTCCAGATTGAGTAGATACAAAGTTTAGATAATGGTTTCCAGACCAAGTTTAGAAGGGATTAATTGTAGATTGAAGTTTTAGATTGGGAGCTACAAACTAGGGATCATTGGCACGCAAACCAAGGTGGTACAACTTGCATATACTATGCAGTTATAGCAACAAAAGGCGATGATCTCTCAGGGGCGATTTCATGCTTCTAAGACACAAAAAAATCTAAGAATATTATGGGGAGTTCACCTAGCTCTGGAGATGGTTTGAGTCAATTTCTGGGGTATTCCAACATCGTCTGATGGTGTCAATAAAATGCTGAGTGGTCTGATTTTTTACCAGCAAACATTTTTTTCTTCTAGAATAACACATCCAGGTATGCATGTATTTATTTTACTCATAATATCAATTGTTAAATCATCTGGATGACTTAAGAGGCTCATTGGCTTTCATTGGCTTAGTTAAACATGCACACTGCTTTAGTTCTTTTTTTCAATAATTAGTTCAATTAGCATATGTTCAAAAATATCAAAAAACATACAAAACCAACAAAGAAACAAAAATAAAACATTTGTTTTCAAGGGTTTGAGTTCAGGGGAAGAAGGTGTCTTCACAGTGGTATCAGAGCTTAATCCTGCCATCTTGGATGGTTAAGGTCATATGCAGCCACGAGAGTCAAGCTCACATAGGTACTTCACACGTCGGAGAGATTATTTGGAGAATAGCTAGGAAACAGGTTTACAACCGGAGCAGATGGGTGATAGGAGAGAAGAGGTTCCACCCAGGGAATCGGGTAACAATGCAAATGGTGATGCCATGAAAATGTTCAGAAGCCTTGCTACAGGACACATTAGGGTAGCAACTACTTTGGATGCACTCACAACCATGCTTCAGCGCATGGATAATACCAGGTGTCATGATACAATACCAGATGATAACAGGAGTTTAGCTGGGAATCCCAAAGCTCAGAGGGCACAGTCACATCCTAATTTTGTTACTCCAAAGCCGAAAATTCAGCATCCAGAACCAGAGGCTGATGATAATTTTGTAAATGTTCTCATGGTAGCCCATGATGAATGAGAAATTTTGACACCCCAAGTGAGAGAGTTCCTCACATTTGAGAGGTTCGTGAACCAGCGAAGGGGCCACTATAGGTTCACCAGGTAGGACAGGAGGCCCAGGAATCAAGATCTTTTCTCTTCTCTTTCATCAGACCATAAAACACCAAATCACCAAATCTTTTCTCTAAGCTTTCATCAAACCATAAAACACTTTAAATATCATACTATTTATATAAATAAACCAAATACACCTCCTCATAACTCTGTTGTATCAAATTCACAAATTCTTGCACTCAAAGACCAAAACTTGCTTGTAAGTGCCCAAAACACTCAATCGGCTATATCCTACAAACCACATTGAATCTCCAAATAATAAACACATTTTTAGGAACCCATTTCAGACTTATTAAACATAATTCAAGAGAAAGAATAGTTGTTTTGGAAATAATATCAGAAAAACTTATTGTACCACAACAAATGAGCCTAAAATAGGCATAATTTAAAAAGCAAGTACTCACCAGTCAACTCCACAAGCACAAATAACTATAAAAAGTCTTGTATTAGGTTCTAAAACATCTGAATCCACAATTTTTTATCCATTTTAACCCTTCCAAAGGTCACAAAACTCAAATCCTTGATTTTAGGCTTAACGATGCTCAAATGAGTGAGGGTTTATTGAAAAAGTGTATTCCAAACCTCCTATCAGCTTTCCAATGCTTCCAATATCTGAGAATAGGTCTGCACAATAAAAATAAACCATTCACCAACCTACACCAATGTCTTTTCTTCATTTCACAGCTTGTAAGCATCATTCCTGCATGGAAAACACTAAATATTCACTTGGGACAGTAGCGTAACTCTTGTACTCAACCCTCCTTTGTATCTGCAAACACACATAAAAATAAAATCCACCCTAAGTTAACCTACTCCATGGACCTAGAATTCTGAAATTGGTGCAATAGTTTGTATTTACAACTTAGACTCTTAAACCCTCAATTTAAGGGATTTTCAGGCAGTCCTATGTAAACTTGCCCTTATTTTCACTAAACTTGATAGAAAATGTTGAAATCACTCCAAAATGTTAGGTAACACTCTAAACTATGAAACAAAACTACAAATTCAAGCGTAAGCTTGTTGTACAGTCTGTACAAGGCTAGAAATAAGAGAGAAAACATTGCGACAACAAATTATAGTACTTTTATTACAAAATTATTTCAAGATTACAAAAGCCCCAATCCTTTGCACGCCTTCACAAGGCCTTTATAAAGATATTGCAACAGTTAATATGACTGCCCCTTCAACTTCCATTGATCAAACCTTCCTTTTCCACAAAATGACTCTTCAACTTCTTCTTGCAATTTTGCATTTTTTTGCAATAAATTGGCACTTTTTGCAAATTAACTACTTTGACCTCCTAGAGACCTATTCAAGACTAAATTACAATTGAATGGGTCCTCACATGGCCATTTACAATGTTTTTTTCATGTTAGAAATTCAAATTTTGCCAAATTTCCAATTGGATGCAAAGCAACACTATTAGGTGCTCTTGCAACAAACAACCAACCTAAAAATCTTTCCAAGTCCCTTTGGAAACATGTATTAAATCAATCTCGATTCTTCATGCTCTAGAAATTATTCTCTTGAATATTTATCTCGTCTTTGTCTTGGTTCCATCCTTTCTGTTCAACTTTGTCTTCATTTTTTTCCTTCACTTGTCTTTTCCTTCAAACTCACCAATCAAAGGACATAGGACTGTCTTTTCATATTGCCTTTTCTAAGATGTCTTTGCTCTTTTCCAACAACTCATCCTTGACCTCTATGACCAATCATCTTTTCATTTACTCACAATAGTGGATTACTCTCAAACTAACGAACATCTTCAAATAATGGTTGCAAACTCTTCTAGTGCTTCTTCAGACAAATATCCATCTCCCTCACTACTCCACCACACAAACTCAACAAAATTATTTGCCTCACCTAGGCATCTCCTCTTTTCTCTACCTAGTCTTTTAGCAACCAACAACTAGGTTTTCTCTTAACCTGCACAAACACCAACATATTCTCTTTACAATTTAGACGGATCAAGCACCTGCAACCAACCAACAACTCAACAAACCAACATCAACAAAGTGCCCATTCAAAAAATCCTCAAAATCAGCTAGTTATGATACCAATTGATAGAGAGAATCTAACAAAAACAACAAACCAACTAGGGGACTTCTGACCCAAACACAATCTTTGAGAATATCAATTAAACTATCAACATAATTTCCTTCATTTTCACTTGCTTCTTCATGGCTAAAAGACACCAAATATTGTCTCTAAGCTTTCATTAGAGCATAAAACACTTTCAATATCATCATTTTGATAGAAAAAAACCAAATACACTACCTCATAACTCTGTTGTATCAGATTCACAATTTCTTGCACTCAAAGACCAAAACTTGCTTGGAAGTGCCCAAAAAACTAAATTGAGTGTAACTTGCAAACCACATTGAATCTCCGTAGACTAAATACATTTTTAGGAACCCATTTTAGCCTTTCTCAACATAGTTCAAGATCCAACATAGTTTTTTTAGAAAGAATGTAAGAAAAACTGATTGTACTACAACAAATGAGCCTCAAATTGGTATAATTTACAGAGCAACTACTCACCAATCAACTCCACAACCCAAAATAACTAAAAAAGTCTTGTATCAGGTTCTAAAACATCTGAATCAACAAAATTTTAACCATTTTAACTCTTCCAAAGGTCACAACACTCAAATCCTTAATTTTAGGCTTAACAATGCTCAAATGAGTGAGGGTTTATTGAACAAGTGTATTCCAAACCTCCTATCAGCTTGCCAATGCTTCAAACATCTGAGAATAGGTATACACAAGCAAAATAAACCATTTCTCAACCTTTACCATTGTCTTTTCTTCATTTCACAACTTGTAGGCATCATTCTTACATGGAAAACACTAAATATTCACTTGAGACATGAATATAATTCTTGTACTCAACCTTCCATATTAGCAGACCCACATAAGTCATAAAAATAAAATTCACCTTAAATTAACCGATTCCACTGACCTAGAATGCCTAAATTGGTGGTATAGTTTCTATTTATAGCTTAGACTCTCAAACCCTCAATTTAAGGGATTTTCAGGCATTCCTCTGTAAACTTGCTCTTATTTTCACTAAAATTGTTAGAAAATGTTCAAATCACTCCCAAATTTTTGCTAACACTCTAAAATATGAAAAAAAACTTAAAATTCAAGCCTAATCTTGTTGCACAGTCTGTACAAGGGTAGAAATAAGAGAGAAAATGTTACTACAACATATTATAGTACTTTTATTACAATATTGTTTCAATATAACAAAATCCCAATCCTTTGCACTTCTTCAGAAGGCCTTTATAAAGATATTACAACAGTTAATATGGCTGCCCCTTCAACTTCCATTGATCAAACCTTCCTTTTCCACAAAATCTCTCTTCAACTTCTTCTTGCAATTTTGCATTTTTTGCAATAAATTGACACTTTTTGCAAATTAACTACTTTGACCTCCTAGAGACATATTAAATACTCAATTACAATTGAATGGGCCCTCACATGGCTATTTACAATGTTTTTTTCATGTTAGAAATTCAAATTTCACAAAATTTCCAATTGGAGGCAAACCAACATTATTAGGTGTTCTTGCACCAAATAACTTGCCTAAAAATCTTTCCAAGTCCCTTTGAAAACATGTATTGCATCCATCTTTATTATTCATGCTCTGGAAATCATTCTCTTGAATCTTTCTCTCATCTTTGTCTTGGTTCCATCCTTTGTCTTCATTTTTGCCTTCACTTGTCTTTGCCTTCAAACTCACTAATCAAAGGACACAAGACTGTCCTTTCATATTGGATTTTCTAAGATATCTTTCCTCTTTTCCAACAACCCATCCTTGACCTTCTCTAACCAGTAATATTTTCATCTACTCCCATTAGTGGAGTACTCTCAAATTGACTAACATCTTCAAATAATGGCTCCAAAATCTTCTAGTGCTTCTTCAGACAAATATCCATCTCCCTCACTGCTCCACCACACAAACTCAACAAACTTATTTGCCTCACCTAGGTGTCTCCTACTTTCTCTACCTAGTCTCTTAGCAACCAACAACCAGGTTCTCTCTTAACCTGCACAAACACCAACACTTTCCCTCTGTAGTTTAGATGGATTAAGCACTTGCAACCAACCAACTACTCAACACACCAATTTCAAAAAACTACCAATTCAAAAATCATCAAAATCAACTAGCTCTGATACCAATTGATGTAAAGAATCTATCAAAAACAACAAACCAACTAGGGTACTTCTGACCCAAACAAAAACTTTGAGAAGATCAACTAAACTATCAAATTAATTTCCTTCATTTTCACTTGCTTCTTCATGGCTAAAAGACACCAAAACACCAAATCTTGTCTCTAAGCTTTCAGCAAACCATAAAACACTTTCAATATCATCATTTTGATAGAGACAAACCAAATACACTGCCTCATAACTTTGTTATATTAGATTCATAAATTCTTGCATTCAAATACCAAAACTTGCTTATAAGTGCCCAAAACACTAAATTAGGTGTATCTTGCAAACCACATTCAATCTCCATAGACTAAATAAGTTTTTAGGAATCCATTTCAGTCTTATTAAACATTCTTCAAGGGAAAGCATAGTTTTTTTGAAAAGAATATCAGAAAAACTGACTGTACCACAACAAATGAGCCTCAAATAGGCCTAATTTACAAAACAAGTACTCACGAGTCAACTCCATAACCCCTAATAACTACAAATTTATTGTATCAAGTTCTAAAACTTTTGAATAAATAAAATTTTAATCTTTCCAAAGGTCACAAAATGCAAATCCTTGATTTTAGGCTTAACAATGCTCAAATGGGTGAGGGTTTATTGAAAAATTGTATTCCAAACCTCCTATCAGCTTGCCAATGCTTCAAACATCTGATAATATGTCTACACAAGCAAAGTAAACCATTTTCCAACCTTGACCATTGTCTTTTCTTCATTTCGCAACTTGCATACATCATTCTTGCATGGAAAACACTAAAATTTCACTTGGGACAACAACATAAATTTTGTACTCAACCTTCCTCTGTATCTGCAAACACACATAATAATAAAATCCACCCTTAATTAACCTATTCCACCAACCTAGAATACCTAAATCGGTGGAATAATTTATATTTACAACTTAGACTGTCAAACCCTCAATTTAATGGATTTTCAGGCAGTCCTCTATAAACTTGCTCTTATTCTCACTAAACTTGATATAAAATGTTCAAATCACTCCCAAATGTTAGCTAACACTCTAAACTATGAAACCAAACTGAAAATTGAAGCCTAAGCTTGATGTAGAGTCTGTACAAGGCTAGAAATAAGAGAGAAAACACTGTTACAACATATTATAGTACTTTTACTACAAAATTGTTTCAAGATTACAAAGTCTCAATCCTTTGCACACCTTCACAAGGCCTTTATAAAGATATTACAACAGTTAATATGACTACCCCTTCAACTTCCATCGATAGACATTGAAGAGTTGCACCATTTTTTGTATGTCATCTAAAGAATAAAATGCACAAGAAGATAGAAGGCCACACAACCCAGTAAGTGAGAAACATAAAGAAATTTTACAAAAAATCATATTGAAAAGTTACCGCAACCTTCCCAAGTTTGATTTATGGAAGAAAACAAAAAAGGAAGTGCCAAATGTTATTGTGAGGAAAATTGCAAGATCACGTCATAGAGGATGTTGATTTAAAAATCAAAATTTTAATAAAATGTAGAGAGTAAAGAATGAAGTTTGTAACAAAAGAGTGGTTGTGCAAGGAAAAGGAAATTGAAGTTAGCAATGGAGATCATGTGGAGAACAGAGTAAATGAAGAATTAAAACCAAGACAAAAGAAAGAAGAAAGGGGCATTGACATGTGTGAAAGTGCATATAGCAGATTGTGACTATAGATAAGGAGATAAAGATTATAATTATTGAGGCCTTGTATTATTTATTGCATGTAAATATGAGTTTAAAATCAAATTTGATTGAAAAATGTAATTGTTAATTCAAATGATTGGTTGATTACAAAATTGGGAATTTCGTAAGATGTGAATAGAGTGTGTCAAAAATGATAGTGTTTTGTTTCCTTCATGGACCAACTTAGCTCGAATATTAATCATATTCACCATTTTTTTCAATTTTATTATGCAAATATTATAATAGAAATTTCTAAAAAAATCATGAATGGTTATCCTCACAAGATATTGTTAGGAATTGAATAGAGGATGTGTGTGATGAAAACTATAATAAACTATACAGTAGTGGAAACAGATATAGTAACAAAAGCAGAGGAACATTTAAAAAAAAAGAGAAAAAAAAATAGCAAGAACATAGGATACAAGACACAAAGAGTATAGAGTACATAAAACAAGGCACTATGAACACACAAGAATATATATAATAGAAGAGCCCAAAATCTTTCTGCTGCTGCACAATAAACATACCTTTTTTCCTCTTTGTTGACTTGAGCACTTTGTTTGGTGGTAGAGACTTTGATATTAAATGATGTTTGTGCAGGTGATCTCCTTTGTGCAAACATTATTTAGTGACTTTATATGCTTCATTTACGTGCTCAAAATTCTCCCACTTGAAGCAAATGAAGGGTTTTATATAAGTTGTAATCATCAAGTCACCCCCAAGCCTATCATGTCTCCACAAAGCTCATGCTTTTCTCTTGGAAAAAGTTTAGTGAGCATATCAGTAGGGTTCTTATCTGTATGGATCTTTTCCAGGGATAACTATCCTTCCAACACATGCCAAATCCAATGATACCCCAAGTCAGTATGTTTGGTTCGTGAGTGAAAAGATGGTTTTTTCGCCAAGTGAATGACACTTTGACTATCACAATATAGCACATGCTTGTCTTTTTTTATTCTTAGCTCTCCTAGGAATCGTTACATCCACAACATCTCTTGCAAGATTCTATCACAACTATATACTCTGCCTCTGTTGTGGAGAGAGCTACTATTTATGGTAGCTTGGAAACCCAAGATACTGCAACACCTGCAAATGTATGCAAATAAATAGTGGTGGAATTTCTGGTGTCCAAGTCTCTAGCCATATCTGCATTTGTAAATCCTTCAAGCACCATATCAGTATTGCCAAAACATAAAAAATAATGACCAGTACCCTTGAGATACCTAAAAATCCATTTTACAATGTTTTTTTCTTGGATTTGCAAGGAACTTGATCACTAATCTCACTAAATTTACAATATCTGGACAAGTGGATACCATGGCATACATCAAGCTACCAACTGCTGAAGCATAAGGAATATTTTTCATTTCCTCCTTCTCCTTGTAATCACGAGGGCATAAATCATCACTCAATTTGAAATGAGAAGAAAGAGGTGTACCAACTGGCTTGACATCCTTCATATTAAATCTATCTAGCACCTTTTCAATATATTTTTCTTGTGACAACCATAATTTTTTCTTCTTTCTATCACGAATGATCTTTATGCCTATTATTTTTTGTGTTGGACCCAAATCCTTCATTGCAAACTGATTGCCCAAATCCTTCTTTAACTTGTTAATCATATTCTTATCCTATCAAAGAACTAACATATCAGCTACAAAAAAGATTAATATAATGAAATTTCTTTAATCATATCTTCTATTAAAACCATGCTCCAACATAGATGAATCAAAGGTTCCTATTTCAACCCATAGAGACTCTTCTTCAACCTGAAAACCAAGTTCTCTTTACCTTTTATTTTGAATCATTTTGGATACTCCATGTAAATCTCCTCTTCCAAATCTCCATGAAGAAAGGTTGTCTTTACATATAATTGTTCACACTCCAAGTCTAAAGAAACAATAAGACCAATAATAACTCTAATGGATGACATTTTAACAACAAGTGAAAATATTTTAGTAAAGTCAATACCTTCTTTCTGAGAAAATCCCTTCACTACTAGCCTTTCTTTGTATCTTTCCTTTTTCTCGTCACCCACATGCTTGATCTTGTACACCCATTTGTTTTGTAGGGTTTTTCTTCCTTTTGGAAGCTTTACCAACTCCCAAGTTCTATTTTCAAGCAGGTATTCATTTCTTCTTCCTTCACTTTCTTCCATTCTTTGTTATGCTCATCTTAACAAGCTTCTTAAAAACCATCAAGTTCACCTTCATCAATTAATAGAATATAGTCTAAGGGTGTATACCTTTGTGAAGGATTATGAGGCCTAGTGGATCTACGAACCAATTGTGGTGTTGTTTTTTATGTTGAATCTCTTGTAAAGGCTCCCACATGGTTTCTTCTTCTTGTTGTTCCACATTCTCCTCTTGTTTTTCATCATACTCTTGATCTTGCTGCCCATTTTCTTGCATTGGTGGGATATTTTCTTGTTGTTCATCAAACCTGTCGACAATTTTCTTAACCTCCAAACTACCTATATTCCACTTAAACATCTCCAAATCATTAAATATAACGTCCTTGCTTCTATAATCTTATGTTTAAATGGATCCCATAAATGATAACCAAATTCACCATCTGCATATCCCAAGAAAATGCATTTCATAGATTTATCATCTAGCTTAGTTCTATTCTCTTTGGGAATATGCATAAATGCTTCACATCCAAAGATTTTCAAGTGAGAATATTTCACCTTCTTACCAGTCTAAACTTCTTCAGGAATGTTGCCATCCAAGGTTGTAGTAGGAGATCGATTTATGAGATAATAGGTTGTCCTCATTGCTTCTACCCAAAAATGATTTTCTAAACCAGAATTTGACAATATACTCCTCACCTTCTTCATGATAGTGTGATTCATCCTTTTTGCAACAAAATTTTGTTGAGGAGTACCAGGGATAGTCTTCTCATGCTTAATTCCAAGCTTGTTACAACATTCGTTGAATGCATTTGAACAATATTCTCCACCATTATATGTCTTCAAGCACTTGAGAAATTTGTTAGTATCTCTTTCAAAAGCAACATGGAACTTTTGAAATATCTCAAATACGTCATCTTTTCTTTTCATGGGGTAGGCCCAAACCTTTCTAGATGCATCATCTATGAATGTTGCAAAGTATGATGTTGCTCCTAATGATTTAATATTAACAGGCCCAAATACATCTGAGTGTATCATTTCTAATAGATTTTTCTTTTGTTCATGACCACCTCTAAGAAATGAAACTCTTTGTTGCCTACCATAAATACGATGCTCACAAAGATCAAGATTATAAGATCTCAAACCTGGTAGAAATTTTTTTCCCATGAGAATTTTAGGCCCTTCTCACTCATACGACCCAAGCGCCTATGCCATAGATCTATCAAGTTTCCTTCTTTTGCAACAACAACTATATTTGATCTTTCTATCATTGTTGTCAATGTATACAGAGTCTTGGTCTTGGGTCCTTTAGCCATAACCAATGCTACTTTGTTGATTTTCCAACCACTTTTTTCAAAGTTTATAAAATAGCCTTCATCATCCAATCGTGCCAAAAAGATCAGGCTCATGTGCATTTTTGGTACATGCCTAACCTCTTTCAATAGGATATCTTGTCCTTCCTTCGTCATGATTTTGACATATCCCATTCCAACAATGCTGCGAAAATGATTATTTCCCAAATGCACTCTACTATAATCACTAGGATTATATGCAACAAAATTATCTTTGCATGGAGTTATATGCTGAGATGCCCCATAATCAAGGATCCAATCAAAGCTACTACTAGAGGTATTCAAGCATACATCTTCTACTAAAAAATAAGTAAAAATTCTCCATCCATAGCTATAAAAATGGTATCACCTTCATTTGTGCTAGTTGGCTTCACTTTCAAACTCGACACTCTCTCTGCACGTGCCCCGACTTTCCATAATGATAACAAGTAAACCTACCCCTTTTTTATTTGGATCAACCTCTCAATATTGAGTGTCCTTGATAGCCTCAATCAATCCTCTTACCACAATCAACTAGAGCTTCTCCTCCTTGGATTTTTACAATTGAATTTCATCACAACTCCTCATTCATTACACTGTTGTTGACATCATCAAACTTTAGGCTTCCTGAGGCGCTGAAGTGCTCATAGTGACAATCAAATTTTCCCAGCTATCTGGCATAGAACACATTAGTAAAATAGCTCTAATTTCATCATCCAAAACACTTTGCATTCAAAAACATGCATAAAATGAGGATGGAGGAGAAGAGATTAGACTGTCGGTGGAAAGAAATGGCGGTGAGAAGTTTCTATTTTAAATGTTTTTTTTGACTTGAGTGCTTTGTTTGGTGGTGGAGACTGGTATGTTAAATGATGTTTGTGCAAGTGATCTCCTTTCTACAAACTTTATTCAATGCCTTTATTTACTTCTTTCACGTGTTCAACATATATTTATTTGGTGTTAGGTGAATACATCTTAGGATCACCTTACTCACATGTTTCTCCACATTAATATTTTTAAATTTCATCTAGTTGATAGATCCTAATCAAGATTTATGGATAGGTTTTCCCATATCTCACCATCATTTGACACTAAAATATCATGATTGACAAAGAAGCTTTGTTACTTTATTTGATTCTTAGTAGATATGTCTTTAGGTGAAATCGTCTATTTTTTCTATGATGAGGCATATCACATCTAACCATTTTTCGAATCCTCAATTTTGAGCCTTTTGAATTTTAATTACATTGATATATGTTAATGAATCTCCTTCATATGTCTATATATCAAATTTTCTTCCATTTTTACAACTAGATTCCTTTGTAAAGAGCATTAATTCTAACTCATTGTTTGAGAAAAAGAGTTATTTTCTAGATATAGGCCAAATGAGAAGCTCTTGGGTTACCATGAGATATTGCATCAAAATTTAATTTTAGCCTTCCACTATGAGGGACCATCCATCTTGCCTAATTCTTTGTTCTCAAGAATTTTTCTAGGAGTCATTGGTGTAATGATTCATTAGAATTTTTAAGAAAATACAAGATTTCATTATTTGATTATCTTAGGTTGTGAAGTTTTTTTATTTATATTATGATAATTAATGTTTAAGAATTTTCTTATTCCAACAATGACTATTTTTATGACTTCTCTAATTTCTACTTGCCTCTCTTAAATATTATGTGAATTTTTCCTTCCAAATATGTCAATAACCATAGGACTTACTTTCCATACCTTGGAACCCATGAGGAGTTACTTTTTTGGATGGAAAACCATGACATATTACCAATATATCTTCCTAAAAGACCCCAAACCAACCTAACCTCTCAAGTAACCAACACCAACATTAGCAAAGAGACACCGTCATGAGAGATGATTAATGGTCTCATTTGCATTAATACATAATAGGCATCTTGAGGTGCCTAAGATACCAATTGATTTTAGTTTGTCCTCATTTAAAACCCTTTTATGCAAAAACATCCATAAAAAGGCACCCACTTTTAGTAATACATATGCTCCCCAAAAAAAAATCCATCAACTACAAGGGTTTGATAGACACAAATATTTGAATCTAATAACCTATTTAGATTAAATAGTTTCCTGATTTTCCACATCAAATAATTTTATCCTCATTGGAAACTATTAATAAAATTACTTTTCCTAATTTGTCTCTGAATTTAACATTAGCTTCTAAAGATATAGGCACCACATTGAAATCTTTCCATTCTCATTCAACACCATTCACCCTATTTCTTTTAATGACATAATCTATAAAAAAATTGTACCACACATCCTGCATAATTTCCTTGCATTCACAAAGTGCAATAATATCCACAAGGGGCCCATTTTTGTTCCAAGAGGCTACCCAAAAATTTATATATTTTTTATTATTAATAACCCAACATAAATGAAATGTGATAAGATGCCTACAATTCATAATGAGTTTCCATATGTGAGAGTAATTCAAAGGAATAAGCAGTGGTTAGTATTCTACTTGGATCCCCATTGTTTGAATAATTCCTTTGTAACACCTTACTCTAGATGGTTGAGGAACTATCAAATATTATTCATACCGATTTAGCACCAAGTGTGGTGTTATGTGTTGAAAATATTTGAAAGCTAGAGCCACCTTTGTTTTTTATATTTCTTGATTGTATCCCAACTTATGAAGTGGGTCATATTGATTTTATTGTAACCTTCCATTAGAAGTATCATCAATACAATATTAATATTATGCATGGATTTTTTCCTTAATTGAAGATAAGACATCAAATAGAATGGGGTTGTATAGAAAAAATCTTGTCATCATAATTATTTCTGCCAAATTTAATCAATAACCTTTCTAAGCCTCATATTTTATTTTGCAAGATGTAAAGGTATCATCTTGTAATCCCATTTTCTGGAACTTTTGAACAAAGGTCCCTTAAGTACTATCTTGGAATAGAGTTGATATTGAAACCTACAAAGTTTGTAATTACTTTTTGTGTCATGCTCCTTGTGTGAAAAAATACTTTAATTTTCCATTGTTGATTAATCGAATAGATAAAATAAATATAGCTATCATGAGTGGATTTGGCTATGCTAACCTCATCCATATGAGCTTCTCCATATAAAATGGTGTCATCAATGAATTGAGCTAATGACTAATAGGTTTCATATTTCTAGCAATTTGTACTCCACACCAAAATCCCATAAAATCCTTCACATTGATTTCTCTTCTAAGGGCATTTGTCATTATGAAAAAGAGGAAGGGAGATACAGAGTCTCCTTGTCTAATACCCATTGAAGCTTTTAAATTTTTTTAAGGCCTCGATTAACTAAAAATAGAGAATCTAGGAGTTAAGATGACACTATAAATCTATTCCAATTGAATTTTCTAGAAACTAGTTTTTTTCATGATTTGTATTAAAACAACCAACTCACCCTATCCATATGCCTTACTAATGCCCGCTTTTATCATTATACTTTTTATCTTGGAATTGATGATTGTTTGGATTGACTCATGATCCACTATTATCAGATTTTTAATATTTTGGCTAGTTGTGAACCCACTTTACTTAGGGGAAATAAGGTTAAGAAGAACAACCTTTAATCTATTCACAAATATCTTTGAAATTATTTTATTAATGGTATTGCACAATGAAATGGATCAATAGTCCACAAATGAGCCATAATCCGATCTTTTAAACTTGAATAAGATCAATTTGTTTGTATTATTTAAATATTTGGGAATCTTTTTGGACTTACATAAACCCTTCACCACCTCCCATACATCTCTTCTAATGGATCCCCAACACTTTTGGTAGAAACATGGGGAGCTCATCCAAATTTGGGGATTTGTTTGGAGGTAATTGGAAAGTCACTTTTTTATTGCTAAATCGGCTACTAGAGCCATTAATATCTCATTATCTTCTTCCTTTATGAAGAAAGGAATGTTCTATAACACTACTTCCCACCACCATGTTTTAAAAAAACATGAATTCAAGATGGATATCTTCATATTTTGTTAGATGGTTATCTATTGAAGAAATGTTGTCAATTGTATTTTAGCTTCTGTGAACTTTTGAAGCATTGTGGATTTCTTTTTGTGTGTTTAAATATCCTTCAGCTAACCAAGTTCTCTAGATTTTCATTTCCATTTAAAAACTTCTTTATGCATGATGAGTCATTAAATCCTTTTCTTTTAGTTGATCTACTTAAAACATAATTAAGGAAACAACCTTTGGATTTAACTCCTCTAGTTCCTTTTTTATTATAATATTATCCTTAAATTATTATTTTTAAAGATTTTTTATTCCAATCATTAAGCTTTGTTTCAATGTGAAACATTTAAAAAAAAAAGATGAACATCTTTGTTCCTTTTAGATTCATTGGATTAAAAAACCATTATAGAATCAAATCCGCTAAATCTTCTCTTATGAACCACATCTTCTCAAATATAAACCTATATTTGAGAGGGGGTTTATCTTCTGAGATTTTTAGTAGTATAAGGAAATGATTAGTGCTTGAAATTGGCAATTCCAAAATTTTAGGGTATTTTTCACCAATTGATAATAAATAGATTTTATTAAGAGTTTTAGCAATATTTATAAACCTTGCATGCCTATTGGAGTCCTATATTTTGGAGCTACATCCATGAGATCTGTATCTATTACAAAATTTTGAAAATCAATCCGAGATTGCGAAATGTAAGAAATACCCCCACTTTTTTCTTATATAGAGAGAATTCCATTTAAATATCCCTCAAGGATAAATTTGTAGTTCGACTTTGAGATCATAACTGATTCTATACACATATTTTTTCTTGAGATTTAGTTAAACCATAAACATTAATTAAGCAAAAGGAAACATCAAAAGGTAAAATTCTTACCTCAAGAAGCATCCAATTTGATGAAAAGATAATTAACTCCATAAATACTCGAAAGGGTTTTAAAAAGATTCCTAGAACCTCTGCTATCTCAATTGCATCCACACATAATCCTTTATAATTTTTGCATTGGTTTTAAAAGATGTTAACAACTAAAGACTTTTTTTGTTATTGTAATAGAATGATATTGACCAATAGGTTTTCAATTTGACACTTTTTCATACACATTTATTTAGGTAGATTCAATCTTATAACATTCCATGTGGCAATCTGCATCGCTCTCTAAGGGAGGAATTGCTCCCTTAGATCTTCAACATAGATTTTTAATTATTGGTTGCCCATTTGACAACACATTTTCTTCCCTTTATAATTTTTCATCCCACATTTAACCATAGATCATATAGTAGCATTTAGTAGCATTTAGTAGAATTTCACCATGCATATAGCATGAAATACCTTAAATTTATAAAAAATTGTTTATTTTAAATGAAAATCTTTACACATAAGCTTCTCTTAGCTTGAAGAATATTTATAAAACAATCTCTATTAACAAGGCCAACCACATGAAGGTTGAATCTTGCATGGCCTCCCCTAATTGGCCTAAGAAAACCATAAAACACAACACCACACAAAGCAACACAACACCACAAAATAATACAACATCATACAAAACAACACAACACATACATTTTATTTTATTTATAAAAAATATTTATATAATTTTGAATGTGCAACTTAAATATGATGATTTTAATCATTTGTAATGATGTTAATGTTGTCATGGAGATTGCACCAAGATTCCAAGTTTAAATGCTCAACAATCTCGTGAAACACGGAAACATCTTCGAGCCTTTGGGTATGCTCATAGCGAAGATGAATCTCTAGATTATGGGCTGGTTCCCTTAAGATTTTCTAATGAATAACTAATTTCTTGATAGAAAAGAGAAGAAAGGCTTCAAAATGAATGCATAAACTGAAATTTAACTATGGTGATGCACCTAAATGATAATAAATCTTGCATAATGATTCACATATATTCTCAGAGAAACTATTTACATAGTTTGAAAATAGTAACTTAATCACAAAATTGATTCTAAAGGAGGCTAAATAGTTTGGTTTCTTCAAAAGGATTTTAAGTACAACTTAAGACCTGTGATGGATGTACAATAATGAATGAACAAAAAATAAAGGTTTTGATTGTTTAAAACATAATAGTTTCATCAAAATCATTCATAAAGACACTTTGCATTATTATGAAGAGGCAAACTTGATAGATTCTGAATGAAAACATTAGGAAAATTCTACATAAAGATAAAAATTTGTAACCTATAACTTGCTAATTTGTATAAAATTTTCAACAAAATGAGTTACAAAACCTTCTCAAAATGGCAAGAATTGAGAAAAAGATAGCATTTTCATTATATACAATAGATGGCTCCAAAGAACTAAGAGGTGCCACAAGCAACTAACTGATAGTGAAAATATCTGTAAATATCTCACCCATGAGTTAAGATGAAATCCCACAAAAGGGGAGTAAAAATTGATGTAGACTAGGCTCAAACAATTGGAAACTTAGTTTGCATGATGGTCAACCCAAAAAGGCTCGTAAAAAGGCTCAAATCTGATTGAAAGTTGAAGCAAAAAGACTTCAAGTATCATCAAGTGCATGTGAACAATTTAGTATCATTGAAACTCAACTTTGTCTCAATCCAATGCATGAATATTGCTTGTTTCACTCCTCAATGCATGAAAACAATCTTTAGTTTTACTTCTCCTTTCTTTGAATTTGCATGACTTGAGAACCTCAGTTAACTCCGCCTCCTAATTTTTCATTTTATGACAAATAGTAAAGTAATTTATAAATTACTAATTTACCATTTGTTTACAGTATGTGTTGATTTCAAAACTATACAAAAATTAGGAAGGAATAAATGATATTGGAGTTAATTTTTTATAATTTTCAAAGGTTAGCAAGGAGGTACATACATGGCACCTAGCAATGGGTATTAGTTTGAAAGAGATAATGTAAGATTTGTCGCAAGTATTAATGTGTTTGGTGGTGTTGTCATTAGTATTGTCATTGATGTCAACACAGTTCCAGATGATTGTAGGTGGTACATGTATAGTTGAGATACCGTAGAAGTGTTGAGAGTACATGGAGCTATATTTATGGTGCTGATGTATTAATGTCAAATAATTTTGAGAAAATTAATAAACAATGAAGATAGTGTTGTGTGTGTATTTTGATTGTGCTATGGTAATGTGCTCTACACTTCTTTTGTATTGATCCTATGCCTATGCAGATTTGCAATATTGTTTATGGGCTTCAATGGATAATATATCTTGAGTTTTAGCTTCTGGGTTGATGGAGAGCGAAATATGTGTTCATCGGTCTGTGAACCGATTTGGAAAAACTCTTTATCTGTAGAATGGGAGAGATGTCTCTACTCTAGAGTCTTCAGGTGGTTTGTCTCAGATCTTGTGGATCTAGAAGAAGGTTAACATTGATGTTCTATGTGTTTTGGAAAATGTGCTTGGGGTTTGGTGCTCTAGAAGGCTTGTTCCAAAGCTATTGTGTGTGTCTGCACAGTCTAGTTGGACTGTTGAAGAATGCTATGTGTATGAAGATTGTTGCAGGGTAAAAGCACAAAGTTGTGTCACACTTTCAACCAACTTATCAGCACAATTGAATTTAAGTATTTCTAACTAAAAATCAATTTTGGTCAAACAAATGATCTAGTAAGACTCATTCTAGCTAATTTAGATACTTCCACAACTTTTTCAACTAATATTGTTGGCTAAAAATATATGGAGGACTACTTTTAGTCCAATTTACCAAAAAAATGAAATTATTTGAAAAACTTCAAGTTTCTATAACTCCTATTAATGGAAATAACATTTTTTTTAAAATATAAAATACCCTTTTGTAGATTCATAAGTGTAGTTTTCAAAACTATATTTATTGTAATAGTTTAATTATTATTTATATTTTATTTTTTATTTTTACTAAAAGTAGGTTATCAACAAAAAATATTAGGTTATTACCATGCCAAGGAAAAATACTAAAACTTATTAAAAAGTATTGAAAAAAATATGATGCACTAGATAAAAGAATATATTTCAAGATTGTATAATTTTTTTCCATTGTAGATAAATATTTAATATGAAAGTTGACGTCCGATGGAAACACCTATTTTTTGATTCACTCATATTTTAATATTTATTTAAATTTTTTTTTTATCAAAATTGGAAAAAAATATATCCATGCACTAAAGTTTCAAGTTATAAATACACAAAAAAATTAAAAGATAAATAATAAAATTTACTATAAAAAGTTTGACGTCCCATGCAACTTCATTTTTCAACATTTTATCAACAACTAAATTATAGTGTTAATTTATTAAAAAACTAGTTTAAAATTATTTATATTTTATTTTTTAAAATACAAACATAAAATATACTAAAAAATACACATTTTACTAGTTTACATCATTCCAAAATTCAAAACATATATGCCACTTTTTAGTGATTCAAGTTTAAAAGTTGGATCAATGTTGGTCGTTTCCTTTATAAAGTGTGACACAACTTTGTGCTTTTACCTTGCAGTTGCTATGAATGTATCTGGAGGTTTTAAAGAGGTGCTCCAGTGTTTGGTGAATCATGTTGTGTGATCCACATGTCATCATCTTGTTGTGGATGTGCACACTTCAAATTTCATTGGTGTTTTCATTAGGTTTGGATGACCTGGTGTTTACATGTTACATGGAGAATAAGCATCGATTAAGGAAGCATGTGATTGATCCAAGATGTTGTTTGGGTTCTAATTAAGTATGTAATTGGTCCACTCTCATTCTTATCCAAATGTTGAGTCGGTGACCTAATTTGAATTTTTAAAATAAAGGATGTGTAGTTGACCTTAGAGAACATTTTCAAGATTGAAGATGGTATAAATACAAGTCAAGATGTCGAAAATTAAAAGCTCATGAAGTGTGCAAACCAAGTATGAAAAGTAGAGTGTGTGAAAGTGAATCAAGGCAACAATACTTTGATGTGTCAGATTCTTGAAAGTAGTGAGATGATGGTGTTTGCAATCCTTTGATCAAGCTGCGAATGTGTGGAACCTGTTATGGTGGATTTTCTATTGTCTTTCTTCATTTGTAGGTAGTGAGCCTCCTTCTAGACAATGATTCTGGTATGAACCAATACTAGAATGTGGATCAGATGAATGACTTAGGTTGCCATCAATGACAGCACTAGAAGCCATATGCCAACAATCTCCCCCTTTGGCATCGATGCCAACACTTAGTGAAAAATGACTATGTGTTAAAACCAATATGAGTACGCTGCCAAAATTCAAAATTTCAAAACATAGCTCCCCTTGAGATTAATGAGACATTTTTCACTGCTCTCTCTCCCCCTTTGACATCAATGAAAAAACACGTGTTCAATCTTCCCCTTTGAAATATAACCAAAAATTCAAAATTTTGAAAAAGAACTGCTACTCAAGTTAGAAAATTATCTTGTGATTTTCTTTCATCTCCAGAAGAAATTTCTTCCAAGCTTCTATTGCAATCCCAATGATTATGATCATGTTGTTATTATTGGATGTCTTGTTGACAATTTTGATGAGGGATTATAGAATTTTAATCATATTCTCTAGATTCTCTCCTTTCCTCGGTATCTCAACCATTTGTTCCAGTCTACATTCAGTTAGGTCCTTTACTTTCCAAAAGGTGTCCACAAGTGTGTTTTTAGTGAATTGAATTTTTGTGTGCTTAGACTGTAGCTCTTGAATTATTTTCTTTATTATACCATCCTGATCCTGAAACATATCAAAAATTTTTCCAATCCCATTTAATTTTGTTTCAATTTTCTCCAACTTCTCTTTATATTTCCCAACTGCATGAGGCCAAAAGATGCAATAGTTATAGATTTTATATGCTACACTTATGCATTGTCTCAGCTCATTCATTTTATTTTAACTTTCTGAGTGATAACCTAAACTACCCCTTCAAATGTGAGATAACTTCTCCTTCTTCTTTATTTTGAGACTCAGAGTCAATTATTTCCTTTATGCATTCAATCATTTCTTCTTGCAAGATATTCTGCAAACTCTCTAATTTGATATGACTGTGCACAACATGAGCATTTATTACACTTAGAATCATATCCTGATCATATGTGGGTCTAATAGACCATAACTTAGAAATTTTTTACATTCCACCTTCCTTGTGAATAAACTGTAGGAGCCTCTCCTTTGTCAAGTCATCTTCTTCTTCACTTGCTTATGACATTTCCTTTTCTTGTTCAGGTTTGGCTGATTCTTGATCTTTTCCCTCTGTTTCCCCAGTTTCTTTGTCAGATTCCTCATCTAATATATCCAGAATTTCTTGTTCCTCTCCTTTTCCTTCAATTTTCGGAATCTTGCATTCTAGAGGAGTACAAAAACCAAATTCCTTTTTTCTTTCCTTCTTTCTTTCCATCTCACCAAAAGAGGAACCAACTTCAAGTCTCCTTACCGAAAGAGAAATACCAATTGACCCAAACTTTCCTAGAAAAATCTTAAAGAAATTTCCAAATTCTTGATCACAATTAGCCAAACTCTTAGAGTGTGTGAATATTTTTTTGCACATTGGTTCATTTTCTTTCCATGCCACATTGTTGTTCATCTATAAACAATTCAAAAATTACATTACTAGACGTATGACTAGAGTACACTGATCTGATATTCAATGTAGAGTATGGGAAGGTTTGAATAGCTGGGTATGTCTAGGATCATCATGGAAAAAATAGGCCCTTAAGTGGCAATAAAAAGATAAAAAATCAGAGTTAGACAACTTGACGTAAACATTTGAATAAGTTATCTATATTATTTCGAAAAAATATAAAAATAGAATCTGTAGCAAATTGAATGTAGTTTCTAAACTACTAGACCTTTATTTATTTTTTTAAAATCTCTTTGGTGAAAATTTGAAATTTTAATGCAGTAGAATTTAAATTTCAGGGTAAAAATAAGAAGTAGGTGTCTGTCTGACCACCCTAACCACAATAAAATAATAATATTTTTTTATAAGCTTTTAGATATAAGTAGAGGACTCATGTCCAGATGTGATGCATATTTTTTTATAAATTGTTTCCATGTAAATAATTAATTATGAATTTTGCATTACAAATTTAAAAAAATATAAAAGCTTGTTTGTCTAACCACCTTAACTTGGTCAAAAATTCATGAAATTCAATTTTTTTTTTTAATCCTATAGTACACGAAGCATAGAATGTGACACATGTTTTGGATTCAAAAAAAGTGATACCATTTGAAAGTTATAGATGTTTTTCAATCAACCTATCAATCAGGACTTTATTCGTAATTCTAATAGAAAATGAATAATAATTATTTATTAAATTAAAAGTAAAGAATAATTTATATTGGTGGAAAGCTGAGAATCTCCTCTAAAAACCCTTTTTGGTTCATCAATTTTGGGTAAAAAAAAAGTCGTCAGCCACATGGGCTATCATATGGCTTACATATCGCCACTTTTTGGCCCATCATGATCCTGCACATACCCAACTCCTACTTTAGATACTATGATATGGTCCCATCCGTGGCCCAAGTCCTTTCCGTGCATCATTTATTTTTGCATGCATAAGGAATACTATTTTATTTAAAGTCTTATGATATTAAAAAATTTGGTGACTGTATCCATTTCTTATTTCCATTCTTTTGAATGTTGGCTCCTTTTCTAGTCAGTCGACGAGTAGATTGGAACTTCTGCATTGTGTTGTGGTTCGCCAAACTCAATACCTCTTCACCTAAAGATGAATATAGATGTAGCATGAAAATTGGATCATTCTTGGGGCTCTTAACATATTCTATTTGTTATGTCAGGGGCCATGTTTATTGATCCAGGTGCTTGTGTTGACTCTTCACTATGATCGCAGATAAATAATTCTTTTTCCCCTCTTTTTCTCAACATTAAGTAATGTCTTGAATCTAGTATATACCCTAATGCTTTCATCTTCCAAGCTCACTCTTCAATATGTGTGCCTCCTTGTTTATTGTTGGATTCAGTGTCTTATGGCTTCCTCTCTCTCTTCCTAGTTCATGCAAGATCGATCATGCATTGCAGTCGCTAGTTTTATTTATTTGCTAGATTTTTGCATCTAGTGGGGATGCACTTTGAGTTGCTGAAATTTTAAAAGCTTGGTATCAAAGCACTAGGTTCATACATTGGGCACTTTGGATACATGTGAGCCCATTACGTTGACCTAGGTGTTGTACTTTTGAGTTTTTTTTTTCTTTTGGGTTGTTTTCTCTTTTCTACTCAGGAGTTGTCTGTAGGTGGTGCAGGTAGGTCTCACCGAGCATTTTCCATAGTTGATAACCACCAGGTTGGGTATCATGGTTCAGTTTCAGAAGCATCTGGTAGTGGACGAGAAGCACAGGAGACTCACCATTAGGGGTTGAGACATTGCTTAGGTGATGGTGCAGTGGGACCCTAGTGACGAGGCTTCAACTACTTGGGAGGATGCAACACGTATGGGGGAACTTTATCTGTATCTATTTTCAGGATTCCAAGAGTAAGCCTCACCCTAGGGGGGGACGATGTAGTGACCCTCCAAATGGCATTGTTATGTTTTCTATTTTTGAGTTGTTGTTAGTCATCAGTTGTTTTGAGAGTATGTTACTTTGATGCATTATGTCTTGGATTATATGGTTAGTTGTGAAACTCAGTTGATGATACATTTTACTTTATGATGCTCTGTTTACTTTTGTGAGATGACATAATTATGATGGTAATTATTATTCTTGAATGTTAATGATGGTACTATGATGTATTCATGTTATATGTAATGTTTTGTGTTAGTCAGGTGAAGGAGACAGTGTAGCAGTACTCATTCGTGAGTGCTTTGCTACGTTGCAATTCTTCTTCACGGTGTGTCTTCTGTTATATATGTTGTTATGTTTGACTGTGCAGTTTGATGCAGCTTTTAGGTATAGGCATTAACTCCACCTGCTTCATCAAGTCTAAGCATGCCAAGGACCAATGAAATTCATTGAAGAGAGATAGTTCTAGTCCTCTATCATGAGCCATTGTTATGGAAAGAATGAGTATCATTTTGTTACCCATTTGTCTTGTTGTTGTTCATTATGTCAAGTTGTCCATTATTTCGTCATGTCTTGTATTCATCTGCTTAGATTAATTAAATGTTTTAATCGTATGTACTAGAATTATCAGTGATTTATTGCTTTATCAGAATTAAGTAGGAATTATTATGTTTAATTTGAAAGTTTATTTTAAAACATTTGAGGAAATAATATATTAAGGATTATTAAAAATATATTATATATGGAAGAATAATCATGTGTAGTTTTTTTGTTTGTGCAACCTTAATGTTTTTGAAAACTGTTAAATTATGACAATCAGTTGTGAATTGAATTTGTAAAAATATCTTGTTTTGAAAATGATGTTAGAAAAGTTGAACTTGTTGATCAATTGCATGCAATTTGTCAGTTAAGATGTGTGAATTGCATTTTAATTATAAATCAATGATTAAGAATGGGATGCAATATATTTGCTACATGACAATTGGTTTTGGGGGGGAAGGTTGTTTTCATGGCAATACTTTTGGGAAATATATTTCTTTGTTTCTCTGAGTTTTTTGATTGAAAAATTCCGAAGATTGTGAATTCGAGGGTGTGTGTGATGAAAGGTATCCAGATTTAGTTCATCCAGACCTTTCTTTGTTCTTCATCAAAAATCAAGATCAGTATCTAGGTTTTCCTCTTTGTTTGTATTTTTGGATTGAACCTTCTAATTGTCATTTACAATATTTGATCTTCCTGGTGGTAGACTCACTTGCTCAAATTTTGAACAAACATTAGAAACAAAGTGTGTTATTGAATAGTAGAGAATAATCGTAGAGGATTCCATCGTATTATAGATTTGTAATATTTTTAACGGTGACTACATGAGATGAAGCATGCATGCCATATGTGCTATCTGTTATGTTGAAATAGCATTCTTTCTTGGGCATCGATTGAATAATCTCCATCTTTGAATATGACTATTCTTGTGTGCATGATTTGCAAGTAGGTTGTTGATTAGATTTGATTATGGCAGTCTTATTCTCTAAAAATTCATCACCTCCTAAACTCTGCGTATGGTTCATGATCTTATTGTTCCTGATTCCTTTCATATGCATGTCTTCATGGTAATATCAGTGTTGCTATTCCTTTATTCCATTGTCTTTGAAGCTCTCTTGAAGATTCCTACACAGGTCTTTTTTTAGTCATTTATGTTCTCTGTCATCAAATCAAGTGTTGCCTATAGATGCCAGAATCCTCTTTAATTATATTTTCTTTGGGCTTTATTGCACTCTTTAAAGACATGATATATCGTCAGTTCTGGAGTGATAAGATGTTTAGACCAGTTGTAAATTTAATCTGCTCCCTTGCTCAGTGTTGAACAATTTTCTTTTGTCTATGTCGCTCCTTCTCAGAGTCCTTTGACATATACTTGTCTATGCTTTGACATTCAATATTTTTCCTTGTAAATATAGATGTTTATGTATATAGGTAAATATTTGTACTTATTATACTATAAAATGAGATGTTGTATTTGAATTTTAGGAATTGATCTATGTTCGATAATTACTTGGTTATGAGGAGAAACGTATTGAAGGACTAAGTGAATGATTGTATGAAAATTAAAGAAAGGAAAATTATTTGTTATATGTAGACAAAATAAGGAGATTACCTTGTTTATGTTGATCATTTTGTAACATGAATTGAGTGTTTTGTATACTCACCCTTGTAAATATTCTTGTAGTATTATTTACATTTTTATTTTTTTGTGCGAAACAAGAGTATGGTTGTAATTGGAAATGAAAAGTGGATTTTGATTCATGTCTAAATTTTTTTGTGTAGTGAACCTTAGAAGTATTCCAAAGGCTAGGATGAATATTTGCATTGTAATGCATTTGATGCTTGGTTATTGTTGTTCCCTCACAATAGCTTGATTTTTGGACTTAGCCATGCACAAAGTGTTATCTCATTAGAGGTGTTTGAATTTATATGGTATTGTCATGTTTGTGATGTCTATGTTCATAGTTTTTTATGGCATACATCTTGACTATCCTTTGTGTTTTTGATTGTGAGTAATGTATGTAGGAAGAGTGGCTTTTGTTAGGGGCCGAACTTAGAAGTTGTTGCATGGGTAACCTATCAGAAGTTGGTAATTAAATGAAAATATTAATTAATGTACTGGGGGTTGGATGGTATTCATAACTAATTCAGATAATGTAATGCCTCACCTTACACCTTAGAGATTTTATAGGCTAAGGGTAAGTTGAGATGGCCTGGAATGGCTTATCGATCACCTTGTTTCCTCGAAAAGTGTATCGATACCAAATAGGTTTTTTTAGGGGCTGAAAATTGTAAGAGGTTGGTAGGGTAAATCAGGTTGAGGGTCGGTAACCTAGGAAGATTCTCCAGGGTAACCTATTATGTTTATGTGATGACATTCCTGTCCTTGTACATTTTTTGGATCTCTTTTGTAGAGTCACCTATGGTTATATTGTTGCCTCTAGGAGTATGTCAATTGTCTTGTAAATATGATGTCATGTATGTCGACCATGTGTTGTATGTTGTCCATTTTTTTTTTCTGTTTTGACTTGAGGACCTATTCTATCTCCTAGCACAAGGGGGTGGGCTTTTGAGTTCCACACGGTTAGGAGGAACATGCCATTTCTTCCATTGGGTCCCTTGCAAGTGATATTTTTTGAGACATGTTTGCTCCTGGTAGGATACTGGATATACATTATTCATGGAGTTGTTCGTCAGGCCAGCCCCTCGACTTGGTCGCCAACTATTCTTGTTCTTATTCTTTACTGTACACACTCATGATGTTACATGAGGTTTCATTGTATTGTTATTTTTGATGTATCAAGATTTGTCACAATCTCGTTTGATGTAATTGAACTTGTAATGAATCTCTTATTGATGATGTAATATTTATATGGTTTATTCATATGTTACTTTTTATAGTACTTCATGTTTTATACATCTTGTTTGACTTTAGTAGCATGGTTGTGGAATCCAAGAATGCTCATGTTTATGTTTTTGTTCACATTATGTTAAAAACAAAATTATTTGGTTGTTTAGCGTTAGTGATGTGTCATTCCCTGGGTTCCACGATGAGGTGTTAAAACATGTGAATAAAAAATGTATGTGCAGAAAACCTCCTCGCAACAAAACACACTGCCAAAAACACTAAACCATGTATGAGTCAAAGTAAAAAACTACATCAATATAATATGCTTATCATTTTCTTTGGCATTAATGTACCGATTTAATTAAACATGTGATTACATGATAAATCGAGAGCCCTGAGACCATTGGAAAAAGTGTCGTACGGAGGTTAGTTCAATTGACAATTAGCCCCATTGTATATTGCATTTACCCACAAAACATCATGAATGTGATTCTAGGGCCATTTATTCTTCTATTCATTACATTTTCCCTTCTATGGATTGTGACTCTATAACCCTTTGACTAGGGACTAATTTCATAATTCAACACCCTCAATTTTATTTAGCAGACCTTTAAGAACACCCTCCTATATTTTAGTTGAGACCATAGTGTAAGAGAGATTATTCACTCTTATTCTTTGGAGTTTAAACTTTTGTAATCTATATATAAACCTTGGTTTTACATTCCCAAAGGTACCCCTAGCCTTGAAGGTATCTTTTAGCAGCCGAACAATAATCTTAACAAATTTATGTTTAGAATCCATATCATTAGGTCTTGAATTTGACGGCTAATTTTTGAAGATAGAGAATTATATACACTAAATATATGATATAATAATATAATTTTTTTGATGAGCAACCTAAATCTCCTACTATCAACTGGTTTAGTCTTTTTTTGACTTTATACCTTCCGATATCTTTGACACTCTTAATTTTTAGTTTATATGCATCTACAACCAATTAGTGGCTTAAGCTGTTAAGCCTTAATTATGGCATAAAATTATTTGCATTTCTTCTCCATTTTCTTTGATTCTTTCACAAGAGGTAATTCAGATACTATTGGAAAATTTTGTCTTTTGTGTTACACACAGAGAATGAAGTGTTTGTAAGTTCCTATACCCACAACACTGTCATTTCCTTGTGTTCTCTACTCATTTCGTCACATTGTTTAACAATACTAAACTTTGCTATTTAACATGTCGTTTCTCTCTAACAACATTATGCTTCTATTTGGATCTACTTTTCATTCATTACAAATAGATTAAAAAAAATACATTTATACCTCCCTATATCTTTCACAATATTATATTATAGTTTATGTGCATTGCAATTCATTAATGGCTTACAATGTCAAGTCTTAAATCTATCACACAAAAGATTGTTTATGTTTCTTGATCATTTGCTCATATTATTTGATGCAAATGAAATCAGTATCTATACTCGTTTCTCCACATTTCTGGACAAGGGCGGAATCTATGTCCGTTGATAGGTTTTATGTCTATCATGTTGGAACTAAACCATGATGCATATGCTAGTTCCTAGACCTTTTGTACTGCCATTTAATGGTTTTTTAATTTCCTATATTTGTAATGTTTTTTTTTTCGTTCCAAATTTTCACTGGCATGATAAAGCAAATGCTTTCCTCAATCCCTATTCTTCAGTTTGTATTGGAAATGTTCCAACCCACGCATTTCATACACCAGCAAAAACAACTAATTTTGTATGAATCAAAGTAGGAAACTTCATCGATATTATATGCTTATCATTTTGTTTGGCTCTAGCCTACTACTATAATTAAACATGTAATTTAACAACAAAGATTAATGAAACGACGAACAAGTGAGCATAACCGATCTACTTTTGTTCACGTTACAATACATATATCAAAGCAAAAAATTTGGAGAACACCATTTTGCGCTTCACATAAAGAAAAAGAAATTTGCTTCACTCCCTCAATCATTCTCAAGCTTTATTTTTTGATGTGACAAGATTCAAGAAACATAACCTACCATTGATGCAAATGTTTGGATAAGTTTTTTGATAATACATTTCGAGATATGTTATACATGTATATGTATGTATGTATGTGTGCTTATATATGTATGTATCTATATATACATCTATATATAGAAATGGTCATGGTCAACATCCTATATTGAAAATATTGTCTCATAGCAATCAAAATGAATAGTTTCCCAAATCTACACATTCCATGAGAGTGCTTAGTTGGAAAGATGTTCTATGGCTACTCTAAGTATTTCTAAGAATAGATAATGTCCACATCTCATATTGTTTGAAGACTATACATTGTTTGTCATCCACATGCTTAAATATGAGTAATCAAGACAAAAAACTTAGAAGATGAAGCATACACCTAATGTTAATATTCTCTCGGTTACCTTTCTCATTGCAAAGACAAATTGAAACTAAGCAATCAAAGGTCTTACAATACTCTATGTTGCCATTGATAAGCCCACCTATTTTTGATGTGATTTGCCTATTCTAGCTTGTTTATTTCAAATCCACCAATGCCTTTTCTTTATAATATCTAAGGATGTATCTATGTATGTAACTATGTATATGTAAGGATGGATATATATATCTATGTATATATATATACATACATATGTATCTACATATATGTCTATATACATGTAAATATATATATATATAAATTTATATAAAACTGTATGCAATTGCATATCCATACTATATCCATATATGTGCAACTGCTTTATACACACACACACACACTATAGTACTCCAATAAAGATTATATATTTCACACCATGATTTATAGTTGCTTGCTTTATCTTTCGAGCTCTATTTCAAATATCTAAAACGGTTTTTTTTTACCCTTGGCAAGGACTCTAGCTCCTTCAGAGCTCTTGTTAAAAAACTCATTTTCATCTCAATGTGCTATTTTTTATCCCCATTCGTCTAATAATTTATTCAAAAATTTAACTAAACATTTAAATAGTATAATTATATTAATGCTTTTTCTCAAATATAATTTTATTGACTTTAAATGTGATATCAGAAACAAGGCATTGTTATTAACTAGTCTTGGCCATGCTATAACACAAACTCATTAATAACCATGACTATGTTGTAGTGGGGAAAGGGGTTGAATGACTTTTCAATGTAAATTGAAATTTGTTCAAAATGCATGAATATCTAAGGACATTGGTATGCCTAGAATCTCTCTCCACATGGAATCACAATGTAAATTACATCCTTTTTTTTTCTTAT
>CM021100.1:262097395-262179958 GCA_007115665.2 Sequoiadendron giganteum | reverse complement strand
GATCATTCATTGACCGTGACAACACAACAGGGAAGAGTTACTGAAAGGGTCTATCACTTAGATTCTAAAGGACCTAATCGCTCACCTAAGAACTCCGTGTAGTTTCATTAGCAGACTGGGATCGATCGATTTGTCAAGATCTACACAACTAACACTACTTAGGGATGCATTCAAGTTACACTTACCCGCTGACAAGAAAACAAGGTCATCCATATAAAATTTCAACAAGAATTATGCAATGAGTTATTTTATTATTTAGGTAACAAAGAGTACATATCACAATACAACATGTTATGACAGCCAATCCTTAAGGAGGCTCTATATTAATCATCTATAGAAACTCCCAACCTAGTTACATTGTACATCAGTGCCTTCTATGCACCATAAACATCCTTCATCTGTCACAAAAACTAGGTCAGCATTTATTGCAATTATGAAAACATCATCTTATTTATCGTCACAACCCATTGTATGCTCATTTGTTCTTATATCATTCAAAATTGTGAGGCTATCCATTGGTCTCCTTTAAGGAGCCTTCACTTTCTTTTATCGTCTCTACACCAATCTCTGTATACCCTTCATGAAATCTCTATTCTCTTCTCTCGCCAGTACCCTATTTACTTATCCCCATGACAATCGCTTTGCCAGAGTTTTCTATGGCCCGTGACAGAGGTCATTAAATGTTTAAGATGTGAAAAGGGATTCTACATGTCTGTCACACACTCTGTCATTATTTTCGTGACTCATGTCTTCCATACAAAACACATTGTTGATGCTTTAGCATAAGTTATTTACTGAAGTTCTTTTAAAGGGCTTATTGACTTGTGAGTAAACAGTGGAAGTTAACTTGAGGCACAATCACTCATAGTAGCTCTCCTTGGTTGGGTTTTGAAAGGTAGCTCTATGGTGCATATCTGTTCTGAAACTATTGGACCTATACCATTCCCAGGGTTGGGGCGATTTCTCCTGTTTTGTGAGCCTTCCCTGGGTCATCATATTGCTTGCAAGCGACCATTGTGTAGCCACTTAAAGATTATGAATTATGGTGATAGCTCAATAATTGTCTCTAGTGGCCAAATAGGACCTATTCTGTCACCTATGCAGAGACGAAACTATTCGATCCATACCATTCACAGGGCTGGGGTGATTCCTACTGTTTTGTGAGTTTTCCCTGGGTCATCAGATTGTTTATAAACGACGATTGTCAAGCCACCTGATAAAGATTTTGAACTCTGTTGGCAGTTCAGTAGTTGTTTCCAGTGGCTAAGGTGTTGACCTGGACCAAAGTAAGATTGTGTCTCAATAACCATTGATTATTGCTCAGAGAATGTTACATTCCAACATTGGATATATCACAACAGTGTAATTTTCACATATTCACAAATCAAAATACAGACATTGAAGTCATTAAATGGCTTGCTGACATGGAATTTGACCTCTGGCCATTGCATATTCACCCGATACCCTATCATTCTTTTAAACCTCAGAACCCTTTCCAAATGACTAGAAGTTACATTTCAAAGAAAAATCAAAAAACTTAGATTGACTCCACTGTTAACACCTGCCACAATGTGTACTCTCTGATCTGCAACTGAAAATGGTATTTGGAGTATGATATCACACTCTTATCCTTCCCCATTAGCTGCTCATTTATTTGCAACTGAAGATTGTTATCACCATTTTTCTTTTCAATCTTGTGCAAAAATTACAAGTGCATGTTAAAACTCATTAACTCCTACATTTTCACTTTTATGTGATTATTTTACATTTGCATGAATCCCATTTCACTAGAAGTCAAATAATACATTTTACCACGCATTTTAATCTCTAAATCCTCTCTATTTTCTCAACAATTAGTTTGACATTTTGTCAAACGGTTGGTCTGTAACTGCTCCTTTGCGCATTTTTTGCTCTACAACTAACTCATCTTTAAAATTTTTAACCTTATGAACTAAGCATTATTTTCATTTCTCCAGTGCCTCTTTTCTTTATGTGTTTTCTCTACCATCACTAATTTCCCTGCATTCTTTACTTGAATCATTTATCTACGCTGGCCATTTCATCTCTCATCTTATCTCTATCGAAGTCCTAACCCATACATATCATCATCACTAAAGCTACCCTCCACTAAAAAATTCTCAATTGTGTCATTACATTGTTGCCAATCTCTATCTTCTTTAGATAAGGAATGATATGTATTAAAGATTTTTTTTCTTTAAGATCCCACCGTAGATGCCCTCTTGCCATAATTAATAAATTTGTGGCATTTTTGTCATTCCCATACTTTGCACAAAACCCTTTAGCTGCCCACAGAAGATATTCGATTTCTAACTCATGATTATCACACCATTTGATTATTTGTTCTCTAAAAAAAAATTTAATAAGCATTGGAATTAATTTATAAGTCGTATTTTGCCATGTCAGGTCTTTTTTGGCCTGTCGAGCCTGTCAATGCATGGGGGACAGTTGCAAGTCGATTGACAAATTTAAGAAATATGAGGGTGCGTTCCGTCTCTAGGACTTAACAGGTTAAATACTTTAAGAGAGATGGAAATGGCTTAAGTATAACAGAAGAGAAAAAATGTCGTTAGCATTTGTTACCGTATCCAAAGGATCAATGCAATATCTTAAGTCATGCAGATGATAAGGAACGCATACTTTGATAATTTCTTAGATCGAATAACAGAACAACACATCACTGCTCCAGTGATTATCAGATAAACACCCTCAGACATCTTTTGTCTAATCTCCTTATGCAAATGGGCCTTGATTTCCTGGAGCTGCTTAATACATTTTGCTAAGTCATTCATCCATCGGAGAAGATCCACACATTCTCTGTCGTTTGAGGAAATTTTGTCGAGTCTTTCCAGGACAATAGCCACTGCTAACAACCCAACTGCACTCCAGTGGATATTACCCACTCCTCTGAGAACATCCACAGCCACTGTTCTTGCATCAGTAGCCCATGTGCTCGAGGACAACGATGCCAATTTCTTTCCCAAGACAATCAAAATCTTGAATCTCTTGATGTTCATAGTTACCATAACCAACATTCATCATCTTTCGGTGAAACCATATGATAAGTTGTTATGGAAACATAGGCTTGTTTATCATCACTGCCCATTGTATGCTCATTTGTTCCCATATCATTCAAAATTGTGAGGATCTTCATTGGTCTCTTTTAAGGAGCCTTCACTTTCTTTTATCCTCTGTACACAAACCTCTGTGTACCCTTCATGAAATCTCTATTCTCTTCCCTCACTACTACCCTATTTATCGATCCCCATGCCTGTCACAGACGTACATTATATTTTTAAGATGTGAAAAGGTGTTCTGCATGTCTGTCACATACTCTGTCATTATCTTCGTGACTTGTGTCTTCCATACAAAACACATTTTGACCATTTTTTTATATTTCGAAGTAGTCACCAGTTCTCATATTTTCAGTGTAGAATGTTGATGCTTTAGCATAACCTTCGAGTATTGTGCGCTTGGATTGGAGGCTCTAGTTTTTCTGAAACTTTTCTAGGTCTGCTCACTTGTCTTTGCCAGTCACTCCTTATGTTCCTTTTTCATCTACACTATTTCCATGCTTATTTGTACAGAACTCACAGCCGTACATTATTTCTCAAAGAGGTAAAGCACCTGTTCACTGTCACCACACAATTCAACTTACTATTATCACACAGTTCTTTATTTTCTAGATGGATTTTAGATTATCTGCATTATTTATTTTACTGTCTATGTAACTCATGTTGTTCTTTAAATTGAATGTTGATGTCTGCTATATTATGGTAGATTGATTTATAACTAAATGATGTGGCAGGTTGACAAGGTTACACACAATTCAAGTAGACTGTGCAAGCTCACAACCCCTCTCTGTAACTTGAATCCTATTACAAATTGTAAGCAAGTTGCGGGCAGTTGTAGCTTGTTGCTCTTGGAACAAGCAGGTTGAAGAGCTACCATAATAGCAAGCCTAGGAGTGACATTTCTAGTGTGTATTTAGAGCAACAAGAGATGGAATTGGACATTGACCATTTCTTTAGTAATACTTTGGTCAAGCACATTGACCTAATAGCATTGTAACATGTACAAATACAATTTTTAATAAAAGAATTTATTGGAAGGGGCTAAAAGCCCCTTCTAAAGACCGAAGGGAATAGCCAGTGGCCATGGTTATTTCTTGAGGTCGTGTGTTTGTCCCATAGCTTAAAGAATGGTTGATAGGCCAACACCATTCTTTAAGTTTTGTTTCTCGTTTTCTTTTCATTCTTGAATAATTTTGATTAATGTTTAATTTTTATTTAATAATTTATTAATTCTAATCTCAACACTAAAGTTACAAAGGACAATTTTGAAAATAAATTTACCACTTATTAATCGCAACATAAATCCCTTTCTAAATATTTTATGCATCACTTATAAAATAGTTCACAAAGGATAATCATAAACTACCTTTATGTAAATAAAATGTATTCACTTTATATTCGCATTGCATAAGCATGCCACAAAAAATACAAAAATAAACATTTTAACTTGTCATAATAATAACAATTTTTTAAATGCCTTACAAAAATATCATTCAAAAAAGCATAATGAATTAAGATGTCGCCACAATTATAAATATTTTAATACCTATAATTAATTAAAAATGTTAAAACATAAAAAAAAATAAAGATTGTGATTAAAATTTAATAATAAATATTTCACTTCTCACATATTAACATCATTGCAAATGACTAAAATAATCATATATAAAGCTAGATAAATATTTTTTAATAAATAAAATTAAATGTATGTGTTGTGTTGTTTTGTATGATGTTGTATTGTTTGTGGTGTTGTGTTGTTTTGTGGTTGTCTTAGGTCAATTAGGGGAGGCCATGCAAGCTTCCACCTTCATGTGGTTGGCCTTGTTAGTAGAGAATATTTGAATAAATATTCTTGAAGCTAGGAGAAGCTTATGTGTAAATATTTTCATTTGAAATATACAATGTTTTATAAATTTAAGGTAGTTCATATTACATGCATGGTGAAATTAAGAAAATTGTGATTGCAAAGGTGAATCAAGAGAAACATGAAAAGTTGGTAGAATATTGAGCAAAAGAATATCACAATTAGTACTTCATATACTGTTTAAAAAACTATAAAATTATAGAATAGCTATAACATTGAAAACTTGGTAGAATATTGACTTGTTAATAATAAGATCCTCTTGTTTTTAAGTCTACTTTAAGCTCATAATTTTTTTTTACTTGAAAACTCTAAACCCTAAAACCCTAAACCTAAACCATAAACCTTGAACCCTAAACCCTAAACCATAAACCCTAAACCCTATAACCCCAAACCCTAAACATTGAACCCTAAACCCTAAACCCTGAACATTCAAACCTAGACCCTAACCCCTAAACTCTAAACCTTGAACCCTAAACCCTAAACCTTGATCCCTAAACCCTAAACTCTAAACCCTATACTCTAAACCCTAAACCCTAAACCTTAAATCAACCCTCAACACTCAACCCTAAACCCTAAACCCTAAACCCTAAAATATTATTGACCAAAAACCTAAAAATAGTAATTTAAACCCTAAACCCTAAACCCTGAACCTTCAACCCTAAACCCTAAACCCTAAACCCTAAGCCCTAAACCCTAAACCCTCAATCCTAAACCCTAAACCCTAAATAATTATTGAACAAAAACCTAAAAATAGTAATTTAAATCTTAAACCCTAAAAACATTGAAGCTTGAAACCTAAAACCTAAACCCTAAACATTGAACCCTAAATCCTCAACCTTGAACACTGAACACTAAACCCTGATCCTTGAACCTTGAACCATAAACTTTGAACCCTAAACCCTAAACCCTAAACCCTAAACTTGAACCCTAAACCCTAAACCGTAAATCGTAAACCCTAAACCCTAAATAATTATTGAACATAAACCTAAAAATAGTAATTTAAAATTCCTAAAATGATTGAACAACCACTCAAGAAAATTGTGATTGGAAAGGACAATCAAAATATATTTTAATAACAAATTTCTTTATGATTTCATATTTTGTTTAAAGTGTCACTAAGAGACAAATTATTTTAAACACTATATATTGTTGGTGTATTTAATCTTGATAATAATGCTAATCCTTTGGATCTATTTCAACTTGTGCATGGTAGAATCTTATGAAATGGAGGTTTTAAGACATTGTTAAAAGATAATAAGCTCATCAAGGTTTCTTAATGATGTAATTCAAAATTTTGGAACCTACAAGTTAGTCTCTTTGTTTCACACCCTTGAGAATCAAAACATTTTCATTAATAGATAATCATGAAGCCATATATACACTACCCAATGAGCAAAAGAAATACATAGTTAGTAGTTCATATATTGTTTAAATAACTAGAAAATTATAGAATAGCTATATCATTGAAAATTTGGTAGAATATTGACTTGTTACTAATAAAATTCCATTGTTTTTTAGTCTACTTTGAGCTCATAATTTTTTTTTACTTGAAAACTCTAAACCCTAAACACTAAAACCCTAAAACCCTAAACCCTAAAACCCTAAATTATAAACCCTAAACCTAAACCATAAACCTTGAACCCTAAACCCTAAACCATTTAGCCTAAACCCTAAAACCCCAAACCCTAAACATTGAACCATAAACCCTAAACCCTAAACCCCAAACCCTAAACCCTAAACATTCAAACCTAGACCCAAAACCCAAAACTCTAAACCTTGAACCCTAAACCCTAAACCTTGAACCCTAAACCATAACCCTAAACCCTAAACTCTAAACCCTGAACTCTAAACCCTAAAGCCTAAATCTTGAATCTTCAACCCTCTACACTCAACCCTCAACCCTCAACCCTAAAACCTAAACCCTAAAAAATTATTGAACAAAAACCTAAAAATAGTAATTTAAACACTAAACCCTAAACCCTAAACCCTAAACCCTCAACCCCAAACCCTAAACCCTAAAAAATTATTAAACAAAAATCTCAAAATAGTAATTCAAACCCTAAACCCTAAAAACATTGAACCTTGAAACCTAAAACCTAAACCCTAAACCCTAAACATTGAACCCTAACCCCTAAACCCTCAACCCTCAACCCTCAACACTAAACACGAAACCCCAATCCCTGAACCTTGAACCCTAAACTTTGAACCCTAAACCATAAACCCCAAACCCTAAACCCTAAACCCCAAACCCTAAACTCTAAACCCGAAACTCGAAACCCTAAACCCTAAACCGTAAATCGTAAACCCTAAATCCTAAACCCTAAACGCTAAACCCTAAACCCTGAAAAATTATTGAACATAAACCTAAAAATAGTAATTTAAAATTCCTAAAATGATTGAACAACCACTCAAGAAAATTGTGATTGCAAAGGTGAACCAAAATATATTTTAATTATTCATATTATAGTTTTAATAATAATAATTTTCTTTATGATTTCATTTTTTGTTTAAAGTGTCACTAAGAGACACAAATTATTTTAAACACTATATATTGTTGGTGTAATTAATCTTGATAATAATGCTAATCCTTTGGATCTAGTTCAACTTGTGCATGGTAGAATCTTAAAAGATAATAAGCTCATCAAGGTTTCTTAATGATGTAATTCAAAATTTTGGAACCTACAAGTTACTCTCTTTGTTTCGCACCCTTGAAAATCAAAACATTTTCATTAATAGAGAATCATAAAGCCATAATACACTACCTAATGAGCAAATGAAATACACATTTAGTAGTTCATATATTGTTTAAATAACTAGAAAATTATAGAATAGCTATATCATTGAAAAGTTGGTAGAATATTGACTTGTTGCTAATAAGATCCTCTTGTTTTTTAGTCTACTTTGAGCTCATAATTTTTTTTACTTGAAAATTATAAACCCTAAACCCTAAAAACCTAAACCCTAAACCCTAAAATCTTAAACCTAAACCTTAAACCCTAAACGCTAACCCCTAAACCCTAAACCCCAAACCCTTAAACCTAAATCCTAAACCCTAAACCTTCAAACCTGAACCCTAAACCCTAAACTCTAAACCTTGAATCCTACACCCTAAACCCTAAACCCTAAACCTTGAACCCTAAACCCTAAACTTTGAACCTTGAACCCTAAACCCTAAACTCTGAACCTTGAACCCTAAATCGTAAACCCTAAACGCTAAAACTTGAACCTTGAACCTTAAACCCTAAAGCCTAAAAGCTAAACCCTAAGCCCTCAACCCTAAAACCTCAACCCTCAACCTACACACTCAACCCTCAACCCTGAACCCTAACCCTAAAAAATAGTAATTTAAACCCTATACCCTCTAAACCCTCTAAACCCTAAACCCTAAACCCTGGACCCTGAAACCTGAAACCTAAACCCTAAAGCCTAAAGCCTAAACCCCAAACCTTGAACCCTAAACCCTAAACCTTGAACCCTGAACACTGAACACTGAACACTGAACACTGAACCCTGATGAACTCTAAGCTTGAATCCTTAACCATGAACCCTAAACCCTAAACCCTGAATTCCAAACCTTGAACCCTAAACCCTAAAAAAATATTGAACATAAACCTAAAAATAGTAATTTAAAATTCCTAAAATGATTAAACAACCACTCAACAAACTATATGTGGGAGGAGGCAATTAGAGTAAATGCTTCACAAAACTTAATGATACACCTAGATCCTCCACAATCTCTTATATTTTTCATTCCCCATGATACCTTGCCTATTTTGATCTTCAAACCCAATGTATCTCAAGTCATGATAGCTCTTATACTGCTTTCCTTCTAGAAACCTTGAGAGTTTCTACTTCTCATATCCAACATAAACCCAATGTTCTCTCTCATGCATCTCATACCATTAGTCCCCCTCTATGTTTTCCAACCCATCATCACTCATGTTCTGTCTTATGTTTCCATTTTCATTAGCCATACCTCCACTATCAATACTATTATTAAGAGATAATAAAATGTAAAGTAGGGTAAGTAGCTTATTTCCAAGCACTAAATAGCACATGTACTATTGAGATACAACATAATTTTCTTATTATGAAATAATAAAATCAATGTGTGTTCAATGTTTAGGGTTTGGGGTTAACGGTCCAGGGTTTGGGTTTTAGGGTTTAGGGTTTAGGGTTTAGGGTTCAAGGTTTATGGTTTAGTTTTATGGTTTTAGGGTTTAGGGTTTTAGGGTTTAGTGTTTTCAAGTAAAAAAAAATTATGAGCTCAAAGTAGACTTAAAAACAAGAGGATCTTATTATTAACAAGTCATTATTCTACCAACTTTTCAATGTTATAGCTATTCTATAATTTTCTAGTTATTTAAACAGTATATGAAGTACTAATTGTGATATTCTTTTGCTCAATATTCTACCAACTTTTCATGATTCTCTATTAATGAAAATGTTTTGATTTTCAAAGGTGCGAAACAAAGACTAACTTGTAGGTTCCAAAATTTTGAAATGAACGTTGATGAGCTTATTATATTTTAACAATGCCTTATAACCTCCATTTTATAATATTTTACCATGCACAAGTTGAACTAGATCCAAAGGATTAGCATTATTATCAAGATTAAAGACACCAACAATATATAGTGTTTAGAACAATTTGTGTCTCTTAGTGACACTTTAAACAAAATATGAAATCATAAAGAAAATTATTATTATTAAAACTATAATATGAATAATTAAAATATATTTTGATTCACCATTGCATTCACAATTTTCTTAATTTCACCATGCATGTAATATGAACTACCTTAAATTTATAAAACATTGTATATATTTCAAATGAAAATATTTACACATAAGCTTCTCTTAGCTTCAAGAATATTTATTCAAAATATTCTCTACTAACAAGGCCCACCACGTGAATGTGGAAGCTTGCATGGCCTCCCCTAATTGACCTAAGACAACCACAAAACAACACAACACAACACATACATTTTATTTTATTTATTCAAAAATATTTATATATAGCTTTAAATGTGAAACTTAAATATGACTATTTTAGTCATTTGCAATGATGTTAATATGTGAGAAGCTGAATGATTATTATTAAATTTTAATCACAATCTTTAAAGGTAGAGGGTGTAGGGTTGAGAGAGAGAGGGGGTTGGGGATTTTACGGTTGAGGGTTGATGGTAAAAGGTTGAGGGTTGAGGGTTGAGGTTAGAGAGAGAGAGATAAAGATAGAGATAGGGTTGAGGGTAGAGGGTAGAGGGTAGAGGGTAGATGGTTTAAGTGTTTAGGGTTTATGGTTTAAGGGTAGAGGGTGTAGGGTTAAGAGAGGGGGAGTTGTGGGTTTACGGGTTTATGGGTGGAGGGTTGAGGGTAAAGGGTTGAGGGTAGAGGGTTGACGGTGGAGGGTTTAAGGGTTAAGGGTAGAGGGTAGAGGGTAGAGGGTAGAGGGTAGAGGGTTTAAGGGTTTAGGGTTTATTATTTAAGGGTAGAGGGTGTAGGGTTGAGAGAGAGATAGAGAGAGGGCGGTTGAGGGTTTAAGGGCTTAAGGGTTTAGGGTTGAGTGTTGAGGGTTGAGTGTTGAGGGTTGAGGGTAAAGGGTTGAGGGTAGAGGGTAAAGGGTAGAGATAGATAGAGAGAGAGGTTTGAGGGTTTTAGGGTTGAGGGTAGAGGGTAGAGGGTTAAGGGTAGATGGTTTAAGTGTTTAAGGTTTAGGGTTTGCGGGTTTATGGTTTATGATTTACGGTTTAAGGGTAGAGGGTGTAGGGTTGAGAGAGAGAGAGGGGGGGGTTGGGGGTTTTATGGTTTTATGGTTTAAGGGTTGAGAGTTGAGGGTAAAGGGTTGAGGGTAGAGAGTTGAGGGTAGAGTGTTGAGGGTAGATGGTAGATGGCAGAGGGTAGAGGGTAGAGAGAAACATAGAGAGAGGGTTGAGGGCTTTAGGGTAGATGGTTAAGGGTTAAGGGTAGAGGGTTTAAGTGTTTAGGGTTTAGGGTTTAAGGGTTTAGGGTTTAATAATTATGCAACGAGTCATTTTATTATTTATAAAATAGAGAGTATATATCACATTACAACATGTAATGATATCTAGTCCTTAAGGAGGCTTCATATTAATCCTCTATAGAAACTCCCAAACTAGTTATATTACACACCAGTGCCTTGTATAGCACATTAGGTTCAAGTTAGAATATGGGCTAGAGGCCTCAAAATTTGGAAAACACATTAGTATGCACCATAAACATCCTTCATCTTTCACAACAACTAGGTCAAAATTTATTGCAATTATAGGTTAGTTGTTATGCAACCATCGACTTAGTTATCATCACAACCCATTGTATGCTCATTTATTCCTATATCATTTAAAATTGTGAGGCTCTCCATTGGTCTCTTTTTAAGGAGCCTTCACTTTCTTTTATCATCTCTACACCAAACCTCTATATACCCTTCATGAAATCTCTATTCTCTTCTCTCGCTACTACCCTATTTATCTATCCCCATGACAATCACTTGGCAAGATTTTTATATGGCCTATCATAGAGGTAATTATATGTTAAAGATGTGAAAAGGTATTCTACATGTCTATCACATACTTTGTCATTATCTTCGTGACTCGTGTCTTCCATACAAAACACATTTTGACCCAATTTTTATATAGCGAAGTAGTCACCACTTCTCATATTTTCAGTGTAGAATGTTGGTGCTTTGGTATAACCTTCAATTATTGTTCACTTGGATTGGAGGCTCTAGTTATTATGAAGCTTTTCTAGGTTTGCACACTTGTCTTTTCTAGTCACTCCTTATGCCGTCTGTTCATCTTCTCTATTTCCATGCTCATTTGCATAGAATTGACAACCTTACATTATTTCTCAAAGAGGCAAAGCACCCATTCACTGTCACCGCACAATTCTACTAGATAGCATCACATAGAAATCACAAATAGCATCCTTTAGTTGTCTAGCATGTCCAAGCTCTATGATATTTCCTCTTGTAGGGTATAAAGTTATATTGTGTTATGCGGCCTTCCTAAACATATTCATCTTTTCCTCTTCTATTTTATCCCCCTTCCTCTTAACCATGACCATTTTCATTCATGTCTATGATTTTTTTTCATCCTTTGTGAAAACCCTTAACATTGATTAGAATTTTCCTCATGAACACATAGATTATTAAGGTATGTAGATAGATTATATATGATTTAAAATGATTATTTGTGCATCTATTTGACATGGAGAGTTGATAGACCTTGTTCATCAACAACCCAAACTATACTTGTCGTTGTTTGATAGCATTCTTGGTGTTAGACCTCTGATTTGAAAGATCAAACAATTGTTCACTCATTTATTGTTATAAGCCTAATGGTCCTTAATGGTTTTTATGTGACAAAATATTTACTTATAGACTTAACTATCCCTTACACATCATGAATTCTAAATGCTTCATAGGTCTTTGCAATTTCCCAAATGGTTTGATCACTGCACAAAATATCAGATGGTAATCCTTGCAAATATCTATGAGCTTAGATAATAGGTAGATACAGTTGGATTTATCACTGTCAAAATGTAAATAAAGGACTAATGGATCTAATGAGAAAACCATACTTGATTGAGTGAATAATTTTTTATAATTTATTGACCTACTAAACCCAATAGTGTTGATAACCCTTACCCTCTAGATTGTTAGTGCAATTAATTAATTATTACACTAGCATAAGTTAAATTAAGTCTTAATTAATCATATTAGTCCTAGGTTGCATTTAATCATTTAATAATGTTGTTGAGATAAGATTCCCTTCTAGAAGATGAGTTGTCTTTTCTAGAACTTATCTCCATCTTGTTATCATTCCCTAGGTAGTTGGTTAGGGTTTCTTTTTGTCACATGAAGTGTGATTTGAACACTTGGAAACATCCTTTGCATTCTAGGTTTAGCACTTTCCTATATAATTAGGAATAAGTACTCTTTGTAAATCATCTGATAGATCATAATAGAATCTCTGTTTGAATGCCATTATCATGCTTTCTGTGTGGTTGAATATTTCTTCTTGGAAAAGGTCCTCCATTGAAGACTGCAACTTCATCAAGGATACCTATGCATCCATCATTCCAACATGGTATCAAAGCTATTCCAGTGAAGGTTCATCCCAGGATAAAAAAAGTTTGGCTGGTGAGATTCTTTGCAGGCTTGAGGGTTTTCTTTGCAGGCTAGTTGGTTCTACCCGGGGACCAAGCTGATTTCTGGAGTAGATTGAGTCAAATCCGAGCTCCTCATTGTCTTCAGAAGGCCTTGAAACCCTAGGATCACCTGCCCATTCATCCGATTTGGACATATTCACACTGAGAGCCATTTGATGTATCTAGGGTTTTTTGCATTTTGTACGAACCATACAGTTTTTGCAGAAATAAAATTTCCCCTTTCTGTCCTCCATCATGGCATATTTTTTTTAAGTCATTGGGCAATTTTTATTTCAAAAAATGGACAAATTTTTATATAGTTTTTGCAAAAATCATTCTCTGCAAGCGACCTGCTATTTTATTGACAGTCGACATATTTATTTTTCGTGGCTTCAATAGTTTGGGTTTGCAATTTTTTCGGTTCGCTCGGCATTTGTTTCTGCAGGTTATATTAAAAAAACAAAAATTATTATTATCGACATTTATTTTTGAATTGCAAATTGCAATATTCAAAAACATTTTCAGCTAGTCTGCCATCGTGGTCGGCCCTGTCACATCTATCGCCATCATCCGACATCACCTTCGACTGACCAATTACCTCCTTCGGCGCCTGTCTCATCCATCTGGCCTGTGTTGCTCCGTCGACCACTCATCGACTGTCTGCCGACTGTTCATCCCAGCGTTTGCTCTGCAAGCCCGGTCACCTCAACAACTAGGGCCCGCTTGTTCGATGGCGGCCTGCTTTGCCCAGCAGACCACTCCGCTCACATAGCGGACAACATTTCCTTTTGCCGGACTTAAGCTTCCTATCAACGACCAACAGGTCCGTTTTTTTTTTTTGTCCCCAGGTGCTTAATTTTTGCATCTGTTTAGTCTGAGTAAGTCTATTTCAACAGTGATCTTCCGAAGGCCATATCTTCCGCATACGGTATTGAAAACTCGCACATGATATACCGTTGGAAAGGTATCGACGTCTACTTTTTAGTAGTAAACTCTATTTTTCCAGATTATGCTTCTATCAGACATACCATCCAGTGGAAGTGCAAACCCTAATTTGGGGTTTTGGAGGTGATAATTTTTCAGTTTGTCAAAATTCTGCCATCAACAAAGTATTACTATGTTTTTCCAGCTTTTCAACACTATCATCAGATTTTTTGCATTCCTTTTCAAGGATATTTTGTCTTGTGCTCTTTTTCTCTCTAATGGTTGAATCAGGTTTTGAGCTTCTAACTCCCCACAATTACCACACATGGAAAATTGGTATGTAGCGCCTCCTTTGGTCTAAAGGCCTTTGGTCTACATTGGATGTGAATCAACCTAATCTGACTAGGGAATATGAGAAGTTTTAGCATCGGATCAAGTGTGAGGAGGCTATGGGACTGATTGCTATTCATATCTCCAACTCACTATTTTTCCACATCGAGGAGTGTGATACTCCTAAGGCAGTTTGGGATAAGTTCAAGACATTGTTTGGTTCAATAAGTGCTATTCGGGCACTTCAATTAGAGTCAGAGATTTCTTCACTCTCAATTGATCCTTTTCCCTCTATTGATGATTACTTGGTGAAATTCAAGTCTTTGAGGACCCAACTTGCAGGGTATGGTAAGGATAAAACTGATAAAGAATGCATTGTCATGATCTTGTCTAAATCAAAAGGGTTTTTTCCTACTTTGCTACTTCCTTTTATTCTACAATGGATGGACTTGGAGACAATTTTGTGATGCCTTCATTTGAGACATTTTGTGAGCGGTTGACTAGGGAGTAATCTAAACTCAACCAAGTTGATTCATCTTCAAAGTCTCATCCTCTTATTGCAGCACCATCCAAAGGGAAAGGCAAGAGTAAGGGAAAATCCAAGATAGGATCTTTTGAATCATCACAACACAAGGAAGACAAGCCTACGAAGGAGAAGCCCAAATGCATACTTTTTAATGTGCCTGGACATCGTGAGGAGACTTATTTTAGGAAGGAGATTCATGAACTGAGAGAGATTCTCAAGAATCATAACATCACTCTTCCTTCTTCTTCCGTCCTCTCATCTGACTCTTCTTCACATGAAGAGTAATCTTCAGGTATTGCTGCAATTGTCATAGCTGAGAATCTAGGCAAGGGACATGCTTTGATCACTAATCTAGTTAATAGACAGGAAGGTCAGGTCATCGACTCAGGAGCTTCAAGGCACATCACCCATTCCACGAATCACATTCTTTGGGAGACTATGCGTCCTCCAACATTTGATAGAATGTTCACTGCCAATGCAAACATGGTTCATGTTGCTGCAATTTGTGATGTTACTTTGGATGGGAGGCCTCTTTTTGATGTTATTTATATTCCACAAATGGCCCATAATCTACTTTCTGTTTATCAACCTTCTCAGGAGGGTCTTAAGATTGAGTTCACTTCTGATCTAGTTACCATCAGGGATCAGTTTGATACTCTCATTGTCTATGGTGAGGTTGATCATCACTCTCGAGTGTATAAGTTCACCAAGTTTTGGGATCGGACTCCATCTTTTCCGGCTTCTCCAGATTCTAGGGTAGGAAGCAGTTCTCCTCCCCCTCGCCAAGGTTGTGGTGGTTGAATTGATTTGGCTCTTCTTCCGGCATCATCTTCTTTCTCCTCTCAGTTGAGATTTGTTTCAACAGAGCAGGGCTCATCCATCTCTTCCGACTTGTGGCCTCCATATGGGTTCACAACAGGTCTTGGTGACTTGGCTTCTCATTTCTCCATAGGTTTTGAAGACATCCTTGAGGGGACCGCTCTCCTTTATGGGGGGGATATCTAGTCTCTTAATATTTTTTTATTCATGTGATGATTATTGTCCTTGGGGGGATGATGTTGTGTCCTCCAATCATCACCTTTCTGCTTTTTATCTCCTTTTTTGGAGAGGGGTTTTCTTCCCACTAGGTTTTCCCCTTTTCTCAGTTTGTGGGAGATAGTTGCTTTTTCATCTTTTGTACATGGGTACCTAAAATGGCCTTTAGCCAGAAACCATCATTATCATGCATAATCATTTCATTTTTCATTTCCTCCCTAAGTTGCACTTATGGGGGGGTGTTAGTGTAATTAATTAATTATTACACTAGCATAAGTTAACTTAGGTCTTAATTAATCATATTAGTCCTAGGTTGCATTTAATCATTTAATAATGTTGTTGAGATAAGATTCCCTTCTAGAAGATGAGTTGTCTTTTCTAGAACTTATCTCCATCTTGTTATCATTCCCTAGGTAGTTGGTTAGGGTTTCTTGTTGTCACATGAAGTGTGATTTGAACACTTGGCAACATCCTTTGCATTCTAGGTTTAACACTTGCCTATATAATCAAGCATATGAACTCTTTGTAAATCATCTGATAGATCATAATAGAATCTTTATTTGAATGCCATTATCATACTTTCTATGCGGTTGAATATTTCTTCTTGGAAAAGGTCCTCCATTGAAGACTGCAACTTCATCAAGGACACCTATGTATCCATCATTCCAACATAGATCACCTATAGATATTTTCTTCAAACAATGGAATTACTTCTCATTTTTCTCATGTCATCCAACATGATAATCCCCTTATCTCCTATTGTTGTGACAAACAATTTCAACAATGTATTCTTCAGGTCATCTTAAGGGAAAATTTGTGTAATCATACGAGTTATCCAACCTATCCTTCATGCCTTTCATGCCATTTTCTTTCCCAAGACAAGAAAAATCTAGAATCTCTTGATGTTCATACTTACCATAGCCAACATCCTTCATCTTTCAGTGAAACCATATGATAAGTTTTTATGGAAACATAGGCTTATTTATCATCATAACCAATTGTATGCTCATTTGTTCCTATATCTTTTAAAATTGTGAGGCTCTCCATTGGTCTCTTTGAAGCAACCTTCACTTTCTTTTATTTTTTCTACTCCAAACCTCTATGTACCCTTCATGAAATATCTATTATCTTCCCTCACTACTACCCTATTTATTGATCCCCATGACTATCACTTTGCAAGATTTTTCTATGGCCTGTCACAAAGGTCATTATATTTTTAAGATGTGAAAAGGTATTCTACATGTCTGTCACATACCCTGTCATTATGTTTGTGACTTGTGTCTTCCATACAAAACACATTTTGACCAATTTTTTATATTTTGAAGAAGTCATCACTTCTCATATTTTCCATGTAGAATGATGATGCTTTAGCATAAATTTGTAGTATTGTGCACTTGGATTTGAGGTTCTAGTTATTTTGAAACTTTTCTAGGTTTGCATGCTTGTCTTTGCCAGTCACTCCTTATTTTTCTTTTTCATCTTCTCTATTTTCATGCTTATTTATATAGAAATAATAGCCTTACATTATTTATAAAAGAGGTAAAGTATCTATTCACTATCACCACATAATTCTACTCACTATCACCACATAGTTCTTTATTTTCTAGATGGTTTTTAGATTATTTGTATTATTTATTTTATTGTCTATGTAAATCATGTTGTTTTATAAATCTAATGTTGATATTTTCTATATTATGGTAGACTGATTCATGACTAAATGATATGATAGGTTGACAAGGTTGCACACAACTCAAGTAGACTATGCAAGCTCACAATCCATCGAATCCTACTACAAATTGTCAGCAATTTGGAGGCAGTTGTAACTAGTTGCTCTTGGAACAGGTAGAATGAAGGCTAATCTTCCAACAATTAGTGTTTTTAAATATAATAGCGAGCCTAGGAGTGACATTTCTAGTGTGTATTTGGAGCAACAAGGGATTAAATTAGACATTGACAATTAATTTAATAATATTTTGGTCAAGCACATTGACCTAATAACATTGTAACATGTACAAATATAATTTTTAATTAAAAAAATTATTGGAAAAGACTAAAAACCCTTTCTAAAGATTGAAGCGAATAACTAATGGTCATGGTTATTCCTTGAGGTCATGTATTTGTCTGACAACTTAAATAATGGTTGATAGGCCAACACCATTCTGTAAGGTTTGTATCTCGTCTTCTTTGCATTTTAAAATAATTTTGATTAATGCTAATTTTTTATTTAACAATTTATTAATTCTAATCTCAAGACTAAAGTTACAAATCATAGTTTTAAAAATAATTTTACCATTTATAAATCACAACACCAATCCCTTCCTAAATATTTATGCATCATTTATAAAACAATTCACAAAGGACAATCACAAATTACCTTTATGAAAACAAAATGTATTCACTTTATATTCACATTACATAACCATGCCACAAAAAATACAACAAAAAAAACATTTTAACTTACATCATAATAATCAAAATTGTTTAAATGACTTACAAAATATCATTTAAAAAAGAATAATGAATTATAAAATAACAAGCATGTCACCACAATTATAAAATGATATTATAACAGCCACAATTAATAAAAAATGTTAAAACATAAAAATAAATAAAGATTGTGATTAAAATTTAATAATAATCATTTAGCTTCTCACATATTAACATTATTGCAAATGACTAAAATAGTCATATTTAAGTTTAACATTTAAAGCTATACACAAATATTTTTGAATAAATAAAATAAAATGTATGTGTTGTGTTGTGTTGTTTTGTGCAGTACTGTGTTGTTTTGTGGTTGTCTTAGGTCAATTAGGGGAGGCCATGCAAGCTTCCACATTCACGTGGTGGGCCTTGTTAGTAGAGAATATTTGAATAAATATTCTTGAAGCTAAGAGAAGCTTATGTGTAAATATTTTCATTTGAAATATATACAATGTTTTATAAATTTAAGGTAGTTCATATTACATGCATGGTGAAATTAAGAAAATTGTGATTGCAAAGGTGAATCAAAATATATTTTAATTATTCATATTATAGTTTTAATAACAATAATTTTCTTTATGATTTCATATTTTGTTTAAAGTGTCACTAAGAGACACAAATTGTTCTAAACACTATATATTGTTGGTGTATTTAATCTTGATAATAATGCTAATCCTTTGGATCTAGTTCAACTTGTGCATGGTAAAATATTATAAAACGGAGGTTATAAGGCATTGTTAAAATATAATAAGCTCATCAGGGTTCATTTCAAAATTTTGGAACCTACAAGTTAGTCTTTGTTTCGCACCTTTGAAAATCAAAACATTTTCATTAATAGAGAATCATGAAAAGTTGGTAGAATATTGAGCAAAAGAATATCACAATTAGTACTTCATATACTGTTTAAATAACTAGAAAATTATAGAATAGCTATAACATTGAAAAGTTGGTAGAATATTGACTTGTTAATAATAAGATCCTCTTGTTTTTAAGTCTACTTTGAGCTCATAATTTTTTTTTACTTGAAAACACTAAACCCTAAAACCCTAAACCCGAAAACCTTAAACCTAAACCATAAACCTTGAACCCTAAACCCTTAACCATGAACCCTAAACCCGAAACCCTAAACCCTAAAACCCAAACCTTGGACCCTTAACCCCAAACCCTAAACATTGAACACACATTGATTTTCTTATTTCATAATAAGAAAATTATGTTGTATCTCAATAGTACATGTGCTATTTAGTGCTTGGAAATAAGCTACCTATCCTACTTTACATTTTTATTATCTCTTAATAATAGTATTGATAGTGGAGGTATGGCTAATGAAAATGGAAACATAAGAGAGAACATGAGTGATGATGGGTTGGAAAATATTAGAGGGGGAATAATGGTATGAGATGCAGGAGAGAGAACATTGGGTTTATGTTGGATATGAGAAGTAGCAACTCTTAAGGTTTCTAGAAGGAAAGCAGTATAAGAGTTATCATGACTTGAGATACATTGGGTTTGAAGATCAAAATAGGTAAGGTATCATGGGCAATGAAAAATATAAGAGATTGTGGAGGATCTAGGTGTATCATTAACTTTTGTGAAGCATTTACTCTAATTGTCTCATCCCACATATAGTTTGTTGAGTGGTTGTTTAATCATTTTAGGAATTTTAAATTACTATTTTTAGGTTTATGTTCAATATTTTTTTAGGGTTTAAGGTTCAAGGTTCAGGATTTAGGGTTTAGGGTTTAGGGTTAATGGTTCAGTGTTCAGTGTTCAGGGTTCAAGGTTTAGGGTTTAGGGTTCAAGGTTTGGGGTTTAGGGTTAAGGGTTTAGGGTTTAGGTTTCAGGTTTCAGGGTCCAGGGTTTAGGGTTTAGGGTTTAGAGGGTTTAGAGGGTATAGGGTTTAAATTACTATTTTTTAGGTTTTTGTTCAATAATTTTTTAGGGTTTAGGGTTGAGGTTTGAGGGTTGAGTGTGTAGGTTGAGGGTTGAGGTTTTAGGGTTGAGGGCTTAGGGCTTATCGTTTGGGGTTTAGGGTTTAAGGTTCAAGGTTCAAGTTTTAGCGTTTAGGGTTTACGGTTTAGGGTTCAAGGTTCAAAGTTTAGGGTTTAGGGTTCAAGGTTTAGGGTTTAGGGCTTAGGGTGTAGGATTCAAGGTTTAGAGTTTAGGGTTTAGGGTTCAGGTTTGAAGGTTTAGGGTTTAGGGTTTAGGTTTAAGGGTTTAGGGTTTAGGGTTTAGGGTTTAGGGTTTAGGGTTTAGGGTGTTTTAGGGTTTAGGGTTTAGGGTTTAGGGTTTAGGGTTTAGGGTTTAGGGTTTAGGTTTAAGATTTTAGGGTTCAGGGTTTAGGTTTTTAGGGTTTAGGGTTAATAATTTTCAAGTAAACAAAATTATGAGCTCAAAGTAGACTAAAAAACAAGAGGATCTTATTAGTAACAAGTCAATATTCTACCAAATTTTCAATGATATAGCTATTCTATAATTTTCTAGTTATTTAAACAATATATGAACTACTAACTGTGTATTTCTTTTGCTCATTGGGTAGTGTATTATGGCTTCATGATTCTCTATTAATGAAAATGTTTTGATTTTCAAGGGTGTGAAACAAAGAGACTATCTTGTAGGTTCCAAAATTTTGAATTACATCATTAAGAAACCTTGATGAGCTTATTATCTTTTAACAATGTCTTAAAACCTCTATTTCATAAGATTCTACCATGCACAAGTTGAAATAGATCCAAAGGATTAGCATTATTATCAAGATTAATTACACCAACAATATATAGTGTTTAAAATAATTTGTGTCTCTTAGTGACACTTTAAACAAAATATGAAATCATAAAGAAAATTATTATTATTAAAACTATAATATGAATAATTAAAATATATTTTGATTCACCTTTGCAATCACAATTTTCTTGAGTGGTTGTTCAATCATTTTAGGAATTTTAAATTACTATTTTTAGGTTTATGTTCAATAATTTTTTAGGGTTTAGGGTTTAGCGTTTAGGGTTTACGATTTACAGTTTAGGGTTTAGGGTTTAGGGTTTCAGGTTTAGGGTTTAGGGTTTAGGGTTTGGGAGTTTAGGGTTTGGGGTTTAGGGTTTGGGGTTTGGGGTTTAGGGTTTAGGGTTTAAAGTTTAGGGTTCAAGGTTCAGGGATCAGGGTTTAGTGTTCAATGTTCAGTGTTCAGGGTTGAGGGTTGAGGGTTTAGGGTTTAGGGTTCAATGTTTAGGGTTTAGGGTTTAGGTTTTAGGTTTCAAGGTTCAATGTTTTTAGGGTTTAGGGTTTGAATTACTATTTTGAAGTTTTTATTTAATATTTTTTTATGGTTTGGGGTTTGGGGTTGAGGGTTTAGGGTTTAGGGTTTAAGGTTTAGGTTTAGGATTTTAGGGTTTAGGGTTTAGGTTTTTAGGGTTTAGAGTCTATAATTTTCAAGTAAAAAAATTATGAGCTCAAAGTAGATTAAAAAACAAGAGGATCTTATTAGTAACAAGTCAATATTCTACCAAATTTTCAATGATATAGCTATTCTATAATTTTCTAGTTATTTAAACTATATATGAACTACTAACTATGTATTTCTTTTGCTCATTGGGTAGTGTATTATGCCTTCATGATTCTCTATTAATGAAATTTTTTTGATTTTCAATGGTGCGAAACAAAGAGACTAACTTGTAGGTTCCAAAATTTTGAATTACATCATTAAGAAACCTTGATGAGCTTATTATCTTTTAACAATGTCTTAAAACCTCTATTTCATAAGATTCTACCATGCACAAGTTGAACTAGATCCAAAGGATTAGCATTATTATCAAGATTAATTACACCAACAATATATAGTGTTTAAAATAATTTATATCTCTTAGTGACACTTTAAACAAAATATGAAATCATAAAGAAAATTATTAGTATTAAACTATAATATGAATAATGAAAATATATTTTGATTCACCTTTGCAATCAAAATTTTCTTGAGTGGTTGTTCAATCATTTTAGGAATTTAAATTACTATTTTTAGGTTTATGTTCAATAATTTTTTAGGGTTTAGGGTTTAGCATTTAGGATTTAGGATTTAGGGTTTACGATTTACAGTTTAGGGTTTACGGTTCAAGTTGTTTAGGGTTTCGGATTTAGGGTTTAGGGTTTAGGGTTTAGGGTTTGGGGTTTAGGGTTTAGGGTTTGGGGTTTAGATTTCAAGGTTTAGGGTTCAAGGTTCAAGGATCAACGTTTAGTGTTCAGTGTTCAGGGTTGAGGGTTCAGGGTTTAGGGTTCAATGTTTAGGGTTTAGGGTTTAGGTTTTAGGTTTCAAGGTTCAATGTTTTTAGGGTTTAGGGTTTGAATTACTATTTTGAGGTTTTCGATTAATAATTTTTTAGGGTTTAGGGTTTGGGGTTGCGGGTTTAGGGTTGAAGGTTCAGGGTTCAGGGTTTAAATTACTATTTTTAGGTTTTTGTTCAATAATTTTTTAGGGTTTAGTGTTTAGGGTTGAGGGTTGAGGGTTGAGTGTTGAGGGTTGAAGGTTCAAGATTTAGGGTTTAGGGTTTAGAGTTTAGGGCTTAGAGTTGAGGGTTTAGGGTTATGGTTTAGGGTTCAAGGTTTAGGGTTTAGTGTTCAAGGTTTAGGTTTAGGGTTTTGGGTCCAAGTTTGAATGTTTAGGGTTTAGGGTTTAGGGTTCAATGTTTAGGGTTTGGGGTTTTAGGGTTTAGGGTAAATGGTTTAGGGTTTAGGGTTCAAGGTTTATGGTTTAGGTTTAGGGTTTATAATTTAGGGTTTTAGGGTTTAGGGTTTAGAGTTTTCAAGTAAAAAAAAATTATGAGCTCAAAGTAGAATAAAAAACAAGGGAATCTTATTAGTAACAAGTCAATATTCTAACAACTTTTCAATGATATAGCTATTCTATAATTTTCTAGTTATTTAAACAATATATGAACTACTAACTATGTATTTCTTTTGCTCATTGCGTAGTGTATATATGGTTTCATGATTCTCTATTAATGAAAATGTTTTGATTCTCAAGGGTGTGAAACAAAGAGACTAACTTGTAGGTTCCAAAATTTTGAATTAAATCATTAAGAAACCTTGATGAGCTTATTATCTTTTAACAATGTCTTAAAACCTCCATTTCATAAGATTTTGTCATGCACAAGTTGAAATAGATCCAAAGGATTAGCATTATTATCAAGATTAAATACACCAACAATATATAGTGTTTAAAATAATTTGTCTCTTAGTGACACTTTAAACAAAATATGAAATCATAAAGAAAATTATTATTAAAATATATTTTGATTCACCTTTGCAATCACAATTTTCTTGAGTGGTTGTTCAATCATTTTAGGAATTTTAAATTACTATTTTTAGGTTTATGTTCAATAATTATTTAGGGTTTAGGGTTTAGGGTTTAGGGTTTAGGGTTTAGGGTTCAAGTTTAGGGTTTAGGGTTTAGGGTTCAAAGTTTAGGGTTCAAGGTTCAAGGATCAGGGTTTAGTGTTTAGTGTTCAGGGTTGAGGGTTTAGGGTTCAATGTTCAGGGTTTAGGTTTTAAGTTTCAAGGTTCAATGTTTTTAGGGTTTAGGATTTAAATTACTATTTTTAGGTTTTGTTCAATAATTTTCTAGGGTTTAGGGTTTAGGATTGAGGGTTTAGGGTTTAGGGCTTAGGGTTTAGGGTTTAGGGTTGAAGGTTTAGGGTTTAGGGTTTAGGGTTTAAATTACTATTTTTAGGTTTTTGTTCAATAATATTTTAGGGTTTAGGGTTTAAGGTTTAGGGTTGAGTGTTGAGGGTTGATTTAAGGTTTAGGGTTTTGGGTTTAGAGTATAGGGTTTAGAGTTTAGGGTGGGTTCAAGGTTTAGGGTTTAGGGTTCAAGGATTAGAGTGTAGGGGTTAGGGTCTAGGTCTGAATGTTCAGGGTTTAGGGTTTAGGGTTTAGGGTTTAGGGTTTGGGGTTTTAGGGTTTAGGGGGTATGGTTTAGGGTTTAGGGTTCAAGGTTTATGGTTTAGGTTTAGGGTTTTAGGGTTTAGAGTTTTCAAGTAAAAAAAAATTCTGAGCTTAAAGAAGACTTAAAAACAAGAGGATCTTATTATTAACAAGTCAATATTCTACCAAGTTTTCAATGTTATAGCTATTCTATAATTTTATAGTTATTTAAAAAGTATATGAAGTACTAATTGTGATATTCTTTTGCTCAATATTCTACCAACTTTTCATGATTCTCTTGATTCACCTTTGCAATCACAATTTTCTTAATTTCACCATGCATGTAATATGAACTACCTTAAATTTATAAAACATTGTATATTTCAAATGAAAATATTTACACATAAGCTTCTCTTAGCTTCAAGAATATTTATTCAAATATTCTCTACTAACAAGGCCAACCACGTGAAGGTGGAAGCTTGCATGGCCTCCCCTAATTGACCTAAGACAACCACAAAACAACAGAACACCGCACAAAACAACACAACACCACAAACAATACAACATCATACAAAACAACACAACACATACATTTAATTTTATTTATTAAAAAATATTTATATAGCTTTATATATGATTATTTTAGTCATTTGCAATGATGTTAATATGTGAGAAGCGAAATATTTATTATTAAATTTTAATCACAATCTTTATTTTTTTTTTATGTTTTAACATTTTTAATTAATTATAGATATTAAAATATTTATAATTGTGGCGACATCATAATTCATAATTGCTTTTTTAAATGATATTTTTGTAAGGCATTTAAAAAATTGTTATTATTATGAAAAGTTAAAATGTTTATTTTAGGATTTTTTGTGGCATGCTTATGCAATGCGAATATAAAGTGAATACATTTTGTTTACATAAAGGTAGTTTATGATTATCCTTTGTGAACTGTTTTATAAGTGATGCATAAAATATTTAGGAAGGGATTTATGTTGCGATTAATAAGTGGTAAATTTATTTTCAAAATTGTCCTTTGTAACTTTAGTGTTGAGATTAGAATTAATAAATTATTAAATAAAAATTAAACATTAATCAAAATTATTCAAGAATGCAAAGAAAACGAGAAACAAAACTTAAAGAATGGTGTTGGCCTATAAACCATTCTTTAAGCTGTGGGACAAACACACGACCTCAAGAAATAACCATGGCCACTGGCTATTCCCTTCGGTCTTTAGAAGGGGTTTTGAGCCCCTTCCAATAAATTCTTTTATTAAAAATTGTATTTGTACATGTTACAATGCTATTAGGTCAATGTGCTTGACCAAAGTATTACTAAAGAAATGGTCAATGTCCAATTCCATCTCTTGTTGCTCTAAATACACACTAGAAATGTCACTCCTAGGCTTGCTATTATGGTAGCTCTTCAACCTGCTTGTTCCAAGAGCAACAAGCTACAACTGCCCGCAACTTGCTTACAATTTGTAATAGGATTCAAGTTACAGAGAGGGGTTGTGAGCTTGCATAGTCTACTTGAATTGTGTGTAACCCTGTCAACCTGCCACATCATTTAGTTATAAATCAATCTACCATAATATAGCAGATATCAACATTCAATTTAAAGAACATCATGAGTTACATAGACAGTAAAATAAATAATGCAGATAATCTAAAATCCATATCCATCTAGAAAATAAAGAACTGTGTGATGATAGTAAGTAGAATTGTGTGGTGACAGTGAACAGGTGCTTTACCTCTTTGAGAAATAATGTACGGCTGTGAGTTCTGTACAAATGAGCATGGAAATAGTGAAGATGAAAAAGGAACATAAGGAGTGACTGGCAAAGACAAGTGAGCAGACCTAGAAAAGTTTCAGAAAAACTAGAGCCTCCAATCCAAGCGCACAATACTTGAAGGTTATGCTAAAGCATCAACATTCTACACTGAAAATATGAGAACTGGTGACTACTTCGAAATATAAAAAAAATGGTGAAAATGTGTTTTGTATGGAAGACACAAGTCACGAAGATAATGACAGAGTATGTGACAGACATGCAGAACACCTTTTCACATCTTAAAAATATAATGTACGTCTGTGACAGGCATGGGGATCGATAAATAGGGTAGTAGTGAGGGAAGATAATAGAGATTTCATGAAGGGTACACAGAGGTTTGTGTACAGAGGATAAAAGAAAGTGAAGGCTCCTTAAAAGAGACCAATGAAGATCCTCACAATTTTGGATGATATGGGAACAAATGAGCATACAATGGGCAGTGATGATAAACAAGCCTATGTTTCCATAACAACTTATCATATGGTTTCACCGAAAGATGATGAATGTTGGTTATGGTAACTATGAACATCAAGAGATTCAAGATTTTGATTGTCTTGGGAAAGAAAATGGCATCGTTGTCCTCGAGCACATGGGCTACTGATGCAAGAACAGTGGCTGTGGATGTTCTCAGAGGAGTGGGTAATATCCACTGGAGTGCAGTTGGGTTGTTAGCAGTGGCTATTGTCCTGGAAAGACTCGACAAAATTTCCTCAAACGACAGAGAATGTGTGGATCTTCTCCGATGGATGAATGACTTAGCAAAATGTATTAAGCAGCTCCAGGAAATCAAGGCCCATTTGCATAAGGAGATTAGACAAAAGATGTCTGAGGGTGTTTATCTGATAATCACTGGAGCAATGATGTGTTGTTCTGTTATTCGATCTAAGAAATTATCAAAGTATGCGTTCCTTATCATCTGCATGACTTATTACCCAATGAAGATATTGCATTGATCCTTTGGATACGGTAACAAATGCTAACGACATTTTTTATCATCTGTTATACTTAAGCCATTTCCATCTCTCTTAAAGTATTTAACCTTTTAAGTCCTAGAGCCCGAACGGACCCTCATATTTCTTAAATTTGTCAATCGACTTGCAACTGTCCCCCATGCATTGACAACAATTTTAATATTGTTCAGAGGAGTTTGAAATGCTCGACAGGCCAAAAAAGACCTGACATGGCAAAATACGACTTATAAATTAATTCCAATGCTTATTAAATTTTTTTTGTAGAGAACAAATAATCAAATGGTGCGATAATCATGAGTTAGAAATCGAATATCTTCTGTGGGCAGCTAAAGGGTTTTGTGCAAAGTATGGGAATGACAAAAATGCCACAAATTTATTAAGTATGGCAAGAGGGCATCTACGGTGGGATCTTAAAGAAAAAAAATCTTTAATACATATCATTCCTTATCTAAGGTCTGGAATCATCCTGGCTTATTGCAAATTTGCTAAAGAAGATAGAGATTGCCAACAATGTAATGACACAATTGAGAATTTTTTAGTGGAGGGTAGCTTTAGTGATGATGATATGTATGGTCGCTTGCAAGCAATATGATGACCCAGGGAAGGCTCACAAAACAGGAGAAATCACCCCAACCCTGGGAATGGTACAGGTCCAATAGTTTCAGAACAGATATGCACCATAGAGCTACCTTTCAAAACCCAACCAAGGAGAGCTACTATGAGTGATTGTGCCTCAAGTTAACTTCCACTGTTTACTCACAAGTCAATAAGCCCTTTAAAAGAACTTCAGTAAATAACTTATGCTAAAGCATCAACAATGTGTTTTGTATGGAAGACATGAGTCACGAAGATAATGACAAGAGTGTGTGACAGACATGCGGAATCCCTTTTCACATCTTAAACATATAATGACCTCTGTGACGGGCCATAGAAAACTCTGGCAAAGCGATTGTCATGGGGATAAGTAAATAAGGTAGTAGCGAGAGAAGAGAATAGAGATTTCATGAAGGGTATACAGAGGTTGGTGTAGAGACGATAAAAGAAAGTGGAGGCTCCTTAAAGGAGACCAATGGATAGCCTCACAATTTTGAATGATATAGGAACAAATGAGCATACAATGGGCTGTGATGATAAATTAGATGATGTTTTCATAATTGCAATAAACGCTGACCTAGTTGTTGTGACAGATGAAGGATGTTTATGGTGCATAGAAGGCACTGATGTGCAATGTAACTAGGTTGGGAGTTTCTATAGATGATTAATATAGAGCCTCCTTAAGGATTGGCTGTCATCACATGTTGTATTGTGATATGTACTCTCTGTTACCTAAATAATAAAATAACTCGTTGCATAGTTGTTGTTGAAATTTTATATGGATGACCTTGTTTTCTTGTCAGTGGGTAAGTGTAACTTGAATGCATCCCTAAGTAGTGTTAGTTTTGTAGATCTTGACAAATCGATTGATCCCAGTCTGCTAATGAAACTACACGGAGTTCTTGGGTGAGCGATTAGGTCCTTTAGAATCTAAGTGATAGACCCTTTCAGTAACTCTTCCCTGTTGTGTTGTCACGGTCAGTGAATGATCCAAATGTGATAGAAAGCCTAATTCTGTGAGCATGAATCTACTTAAGCACTATTATTGACTCATATTTTATAGTAGTCATACACATGAACTCATTTCTTATGAAAACAAATTGTTCACTTAAGCTTTCTCATTGACCAATATTTCATGAGTAGTAGTACACATGAACCCATCTCTCATGAGAATGAATGGTAGACTCAACACTTATTGTATTTAGATAATACTTTCAGAAATTTTTAAGGCTTTTCAGGAGATTGCCCATTTCAATAGTACTCCATCTCAAGCATGCTTAATCATGAAGTTTTCCCAAGATCAAACCTATTTAACTTGCTACTTCATTTACAAAACCTTCAACAAATATTGTGCCTTATGAACTATTACCTATAGAACCTTGTAACTCATCGATAAACAGGACTTTTGATTTCAAAGGGTTTAAATAGGTGCGCAGGGCTGGATGATCAGTCCTCACCTTATGAATTGCATATGCACTTACGGATATAAACTAAAATGAATAGGAGGGTTAGAGCAGGATTTGTCCATGTCTGCTAATAGTCAATTCTGTGGGTCCCTTGACTGTGTTACTAAATCGAACTCAGCAGACATTTGAAACTGCAAGTGCAGGTGATGACTATTTTCTTTGTTGTGTTGTGTTGGTGGGACATTCTTTGTTTGTTGCTGTGCGTGGATTGTATCAGTCATTTTTGTTGAAATTTATCTCTACTGTATTGATTAAGGGTTTGAATGAATCTTTAAAAATGGAAGGAGAAGTATATGGCTTGGTTTATGTTGGAATGAGTTGAGTGTTGGATTGGCCTAGAATTTGTTCAGTATGCTCAAAATGTTGTTTGCTGTGGTAATTTGGAGCCTAGAGCCTAGCTGGAGAGAGAAATTTTTGATCCTTTGTATTAAGTCTTCCTTGCAAAGCTGCCAGAGCTAATTTAACATGTCGAGATTGAGTGAGACTTTTTGGGAGAACGAACTCTTGTATGACAAAATGATTGGAAAGAATATATGAAATAGATAAATTATGGAAGAGAGCAGTGGATATCTGGTGAAAGGATGCCTTTAATAGTTATATGTTGAAGTTTTAGATATTAATCTATACATGTCCCAAGGAAGTTGAGTTATAAGGAGCCACATTCTTTATATCTATTCCATTTTGAATTAATAAACTAATGGGAGATTAAAACCCTAAAGATGGAAGGCTAGATTAAGGCTAGATTAGTTTTGTGCTAGCAGTAGTGAGGAAAGAGAACAGAGATTATTTTTGTGCTACAGGTCAGCAAAACTATCCTGATGGATCAAGAATTATCCATGAAGACCCAAGAAGAAAGGAGAAAGGAGAAGACCTTTGATAGGTGCATCTAAAATTGGAATAAGGTGGAGAAAAGATGAGTTCACAATAGCGTCCGGGAATGACATCAGGCAAGGAACATTTAACCCAAAACTAAATTACTACATTCCAGTGGTAAACAAACTTCACTATTGCAGATTATTTGCATGTTCTGTAAAATATTTGAAACCCAATAAGAAAAATAATGAAAACAAAAAAAAGAACTACAGAGCAGGGCATGCACAGACATACCAAAAGCCCAATAGGCAGCTAGACGTCCTATGAGGTCAGTGAACTCCTGAACCACATCTAATGTTGACCTGCAAAGAAATTGAAGTCCAGCAAACCCCATTACTGCCACTATAAAAACTTGAAAGCAACCATCCCATAGCTGTTCAACAAATTTGTGTTTTAATTAAAGCCGGCAATGTCAGTTGTATAAAGAGTATAAGCTTCATTTGGAGGAATCTAAACCCCATTGGGCTGTGTGTTTTCGCCGAGCACATACAGTGAAGCTGATTTGCGCTTGATAGAAAATCCAAATGGATTAGCTGTGCAAGAGAAGATCAACACACTGCTTGAGAACTGAGAGAATTCAAACACTGGGTTGGCTCGTGATCTAGGAAATTCCCATCTCTGCATCGGTTATATGAACTTGGTCCTGCATCTCATGCCTGCACTAGAGTCTCATTTCATCAGTCTTTACCTTCCACAACTAAAAAGAAAAAAGAAAATCACAACTAACTACTAAGCCTAAAGTTACCTTCCACGTTTTTCTTTGTCTCTTTCCTCTGCTCTACCTCTTAAACTGCTCTGCCTCTGAATCTGCTCACAAAAAAAAAAGGAAAAAAGAAAGGAAAAACAGAACAAAAGACAGACTGGACCAGACCAGTGTGCACACTATGAACAACCTTGTAAAAAAAAACTATAAATACTAAGAAAAACACTCAGAAAAATAACAATGAGAAAAAGAACAAAACATTTTCAAAAATGAAAAACGATCAGAAATGATCTGTGACTGAATGAAATAGAATTGTTCATTTATATCATAATTTGAAATGCTTTTTGCTGCTCTCCAAATTTTGAATTTTCTTTACCGTTAGTCTTTTACTCTCAACAGAAATTTTATTGTTAAATTTTCCTGTACCTCAGTTTTTAACTCTCAAATCTCAACAGAAATTTAAAATTTCTCTCCCTCAATTTTTTACTCTCAAGCCTCAACGGAATTTTGAATTTTCTTTCCCCATCAGTTTTGAACTCTCAACGGCTATCCTATTATACTCGTGCATGGACATAAAAACAAATAACTAAAACATTTATATATTTTTTTCAGTTTTAGAGGTCTGCCCACTAAAATAACTGAATAATGAGCTAAAAATTTCAAATATAAAGTGAAGTTGATGTTGATTTTGAAAAATGATTTTCTAAGAGACACCAGACTTCTAATAGGTTTAATTTTCAAACAATGAATATAATAAGAAAAGAAAAGGATGTAAGTCAACCCCTTTCCCCACTACAACACAGTCGTGGTTTTTAATGAGTTTGTGTTATAGCATGGTCAGGACTAGTTAATAACAATGCCTTGTTTCTGATATCACATTTAAAGTCAATAAAATTATATTTGAGAAAAAACATTAATATAATTAGACTAGTTAAATGTTTAGTTAAATTTTTGAATAAATTATTAGATGAATGGGGATAAAATATAGCAGATTAAGATGAAAATTAGTTTTTTAACAAGAGCTCTAAAAGAGCTAGAGTCCCTGCCAAGGGCAAACAAATTCGTTTTAGATATTTGAAATAGAGCCTGAAAGATAAAGCAAGCAACTATAAATCATGGTGTGAAATTTATACTTTATTGAAGTACTATAGTATGTGTGTGTATAAAGCAGTTGCACATATATGCATATAGTATGGATGTGCAATTGCATACAGTTTTATATATATATATATATATATATATATATATATATATATATTTACATGTATATAGACATATATGTAGATACATATGTATGTATATACATATACATAGATATATATATTCATCCTTACATATACATAGTTACATACATAGATACATGCTTAGATATTATAAAGAAAAGGCATTGGTGGATTTGAAATAAACAAGCTAGAATAGGAAAATCACATCAGAAATAGGTGGGCTTATCAGTGGCAACACAAAGTCTTGTCAGAGCTTTGATTGCTCAGTTTCAATTTGTCTTTGCAATGAGAAAGGTAACTGAGAGAATATTAACATTAGGTGTATGCTTCATCTTGTAAGTTTTTTGTCTTGATTACTCATTTAAGCATGTGGATGACAAACAATGTATAGTCTTCAGACAATATGAGATGTGGACATTATCTATTCTTAGCAATACTTAGAGTAGTGATAGAACATCTTTCCAACTAAGCACTCTCATGGAATGCGTAGATTTGGGAAACTATTCATTTTGATTGCTATGAGACAATCTTTTCAATATAGGATGTTGACCATGACCATTTCTATATATAGATGTATATATAGATACATATATATAAGCACACATACATACATACATATACATGTATAACATATCTTGAAATGTATTATCAAAAAAATTATCCAAACATTTGCATCAATGGTAGGTTATGTTTCTTGAATCTTGTCACATCAAAAAATAAAGCTTGAGAATGATTGAGGGAGTGAAGCAAATTTCTTTTTCTTTATGTGAACCGCAAAATGGTGTTCTCCAAATTTTTTGCTTTGATATATGTATTGTAACATGAACAAAAGTAGATTGGTTATGCTCACTTGTCCGTCGTTTCATTAATCTTTGTTGTTAAATTACATGTTTAATTATAGTAGTAGGCTAGAGCCAAACAAAATGATAAGCATATAATATCGATGAAGTTTCCTACATTGATTCATAGAAAGTTAGTTGTTTTTGCTAGTGTACGAAATGCGTGGGCTGGAACATTTCCAATACAAATTGAAGAATAGGGATTGAGGAAAGCATCTGCTTTATCATGCCAGTGAAAATTTGGAACGAAACAAAAAACATTACAAATATAGGAACTTAAAAAACCATTAAATGACACTACAAAAGGTCTAGGAACTAGCATATGCATCATGGTTCAGTTCCAACATGATCGACATAAAACCTATCGGTGGACATAGATTCCACCCTTGTCCAGAAATGTGGGGAAACGAGTATAGATATTGATTTCATTTGCATCAAATAATATGAGCAAATGATCAAGAAACATAAACAATCTTTTGTGTGATAGATTTAAGACTTGAAATTGTAAGCCATTAATGAATTGCAATGCACATAAACTATAATATAATATTGTGAAAGATATAGGGAGGTATACATGTCTTGTTTTTTATCTATTTGTAATGAATGAAAAGTAGATCCAAATAGAAGCATAACGTTGTTAGAGAGAAACGACATGTTAAATAGAAGATTTTAGTATAGTTAAACAATGTGAAGAAATGAGTAGAGAACACAAGGAAATGACACTATTGTGGGTATAGGAACTTACAAACACTTCATTCTTTGTGTTTAACATAGAAGACAAAATTTTCCAATAGTATCTGAATTACCTCTTGTGAAAGAATCAAAGAAAATGAAGAAGAAATGCAAACAATTTTATGCCATAATTAAGGCTTGACAACTTAAGCCACTAATTGGTTGCAGATGCATATAAACTAAAAATTAAGACTGTCAAAGATATAGGAAGGTATAGAGTCAAAAAAAGACTAAACCGGTTGATAGTAGGAGATTTAGGTTGCTCATCAAAAAATTTATATGATTATATCATATATTTAGTGTATATAATTCTCTATCTTCAAATATTGGCCGTCAAATTCAAGACCTAAAGATATGGATTCTAAACATAAATTTGTTAAGATTATTATTCGGCTGCTGAAAGATACCTTCAAGGCTAGGGGTACCTTTGGGAATGTAAAACCAAGGTTCATATATAGATTACAAAATTTTAAACTCCAAAGAATAAGAGTGAATAATCTCTCTTACACTATGGTCTCAACTAAAATATAGGAGGGTGTTCCTAAAGGTCTGCTAAATAAAATTGAGGGTGTTGAAATATGACAATATATGAATCTAAAAGATGTATCCAATGTAAGTTTAACTCCAAATACTGTCATTAGGTTAAAGACTAATCAATTGTGCATATGACCCCTTATATATTTGATAATGACATCATTTCAAGAAACACAAGGCGGAAGCAAATATACATCATCTAAGAATATTATCCTTATTTAAGTATTGAATCACATATTGTAAATTAAATCTAATTCATTATAGATTATTTGTGAAGGATTTATTTTTTTTCTAAAATGTGTGCTTGAATCATTTGTTTCCTAAATTAGTCCCTAGTCAAAGGGTTATGGAGTCACAATCCATAGAAGGGAAAATGTAATGAATAGAAGAATAAATGGCCCTAGAATCACATTCATGGTTTTTTGTGGGTACATGCAATATACAATGGGGCTAATGGTCAATTGAGCTAACCTCTGTATGACACTTTTTCCAATGGTCTCTGGGCTCTCGATTTGTTTCAAAAACTAAAACAGATATATATTATGATTGCAAGATATAAATGCACGAACTTGACTAAGACTAACATTACCTAAAGTGCATTATCTGTTGGTTTTTCTAATACTCTTTGATGTGGGAAATCCTGATGTATCAGGTTTCTCGATGAATCGGTTGAATCCTATGAGAAATCTATTTATTGAAGTGATCTCGTGGGTTGGAGCGGTTTCTATCAAGTGTTTTTCTCTTGAGTCCAGTTTCACATCATGAGAAATATTTTTGGGAATACTACACATGGAAGATTTTCCAAATATGAACATTTCTTCAGGAATGAGATCTTCTAAACATAGAAATTTCTTAATTTTCGTATCTGCTTTTGTTAGTATTTCTATGTTTAATGGAGTATAAGATACTAGCAAGAAGAGCTTGTAGTATTGACAAGATGTGAATAATGGACACCTCCATTCAATTAATTTGTTCAAAGCAAAAAATGGCTTTTGGGGGATAATAACAAAGTGCAGACTAGGAAATGTTTATAAAACTCATAGCCCAATGCTTGTCTATGTGATTCTAGAAATTATAGTTAAGTAATTTTTGGAGGAATACAGCACGGTATGTAAAAGAACCACGCATTTAAGCAAATATTTTCTATTTCACATAAAAGCACTATTGGATCATCCATTAGACATGGAACATTAGTTATAACTATTTGTGAAATTGCAAAGAAAGTTGTTTATATCTATAGTATGTATCTTTGAAACAAATGAGTAAACAAGTGTGAAGTTGTATGGTGAATATAAGAAGTCAAAATAAACTAAAACATTACTTATAATTGTTTATGAAATTGCAAGATTTTCCAATTAAATAGTCCCATGTACTACGTAGCTTTGACAAACTATTCATTTTGATCACTATGGCACAATCTATGACATGCAAACACATTCAAGACGAGTAACTTTCTAATCTATAATATTGATCATGACCAATTTTATATATGTATGTGTATGTATATATACTCATACATATATATAGTATGGATGTATAGAGATATATATAGTAATTCTATACACATATATAGAATATATAGATGTATATATATAGAAACATATATGTAAATATATGTGTATCTCAATCTATACATGTGCATGTATACATATATAGATTTACATCTACATTGCATTTATAGATAATAGATATATCTATATATGTATATATATATTATTGATAATACACATGCATATAGATGTATTTATAGATAATCTACAAATATATACATAGTTTCAGTTTTATATTTGTTATGCAACTTTGGTTTTATTGTTTAAATTAATAATTTTAGTTGATTTTCTTATGTTTCTTGAATCCGTTCATATCAATAAACAATATTTTACGATGATCAAAGGAGTCGAGAATTTTTTCTTTGTTATATGTGTTGTAAAGACAAGAAATGTAGATTAGTTTTGTTCACTTCTGCACGATGTCATTAATATTTATCATGTAATCACATGTTTAATTAAATCGGTACATTAATGCCAAAGAAAATGATAAGCATATTATATTGATGTAGTTTTTTACTTTGAATCATACATGGTTTAGTGTTTTTGGCAGTGTGTTTTGTTGCGAGGAGGTTTTCTGCACATACATTTTTTATTCACATGTTTTAACACCTCGTCGTGGAACACAGGGAATGACACATGACTAACGCTAAACAACCAAATAATTTTATTTCTAACATAATGTGAACAAAAACATAAACATGAACATTCTTGGATTCCACAACCACACTACTAAAGTCAAACAAGATGTATAAAACATCAAGTACTATAAAAAGTAACATATGAATAAACCATATAAATATTACATCATCAATAAGAGATTCATTACAAGTTCAATTACATCAAACGAGATTGTGACAAATCTTGATACATCAAAAATAACAATACAATGAAACCTCATGTAACATCATGAGTGTGTACAGTAAAGAATAAGAACAAGAATAGTTGGCGACCAAGTCGACAGGCTCGCCTGACGAACAACTCCATGAATAATGTATATCCAGGATCCTACTAGGAACAAACATGTCTCAAAAAATATCACTTGCAAGGGACCCAATGGAAGAAATGGCACATTCCTCCCAATTGTGTGGAACTCAAAATTCCACCCCCCTATGCTAGGAGATAGAACAGGTCCTCAAGTCAAAACAGACAAAAAAAAGGGACAACATACAACACATGGTTGGCATACATGACATCATAATTACAAGACAACTGACATATTCCCAGAGGCAACAATATAATCACAGGTGACTCTACAAAAGAGATCCAAAAAATGTACAAGGACAGGAATGTCATCACATAAACATAATAGGTTACCCTGGAGAATCTTCCTAGGTTACCGACCCTCAACCTGATTTACCTTGGCAACCTCTTACGATTTTCAGCCCCTAAACAAACCTATTTGGTATCGATACACTTTTCGAGGAAACAAGGTGATCGATAAGCCATTCCAGGCCATCTCAACTTACCCTTAGCCTATAAAAGCTCTAAGGTGTAAGCTGGGGCATTACATTATCTGAATTAGTTATGAATACCATCCAACCCCCAGTACATTAATTAATGTTTTCACTTAATTACCAACTTCTGATAGGTTACCCATGCAACAACATCTGAGTTCGACTCCTAACAAAAGCCACTCTTCTTACATACATTACTCATAATAAAAAACACAAAGGATATTCAAGATGTATGCAATAAAAAACTATGAACATAGACATCACAAACATGACAATAACATATAAATTCAAAAACCTGTAATGAGATAACACTTTGTGCATGGCTAAGTCCAAAAATCAAGTTATTGTGAGAGAACAACAATAACCAAGCATCAAATGCATTACAATGCAAGTATTCATCCTAGCCTTTGGAATACTTCTAAGGTTCACTACACAAAAAAATTTAGACATGAATCAAAATCCACTTTTCATTTCCAATTACAACCATACTCTTGTTTCGCACAAAAAAATAAAAATCTAAATAATACTAGAAGAATATTTACAAGGGTGAGTATACAAAACACTCAATTCATGTTACAAAATGATCAACATAAACAAGGTAATCTCCTTATTTTGTCTACATATAACAAATAATTTTCCTTTCTTTAGTTTTCATACAATCATTCACTTAGCCCTTCAATACGTTTCTCCTCATAACCAAGTAATTATCGAGCATAGATCAATTCCTCAAATTCAAATACAACATTTCATGTTATAGTATAATAAATACAAATATTTACCTATATACATATACATCCATATTTACAAGGAAAAATATTGAATGTCAAAGCATAGACAAGTATATGTTAAAGGACTGGACGAGAAGGAGCGACATAGACAAAAGAAAATTGTTCAACACCAAGCAAGGGAGCAAGTTAAATTTACAACTGGTCTAAACATCTTATCATTCCAGAACCAACAATATATCATGTCTTTAAAGAGTGAAATAAAGCCCAAAGAAACTATAATTAAAGAGGATTTTGGCATCTATAGCCTGGAACACTTGATTTGATGAAAGAGAACATAAATGACTAAAAGAAGACCTGTGTAGGAATCTTCAATAGAGCTTCAAAGGCAATGGAATAAAGGAATAGCAACATTGATATTACCAAGAAGACACACATATGAAAGGAATGAGGAACAATAAGATCGTGAAGCATACGCAGAGTTTAGGAGGTGATGAATTTTCAGATAATAAGACTCCCATAATCAAATCTAATCAACAACCTACTTGCAAATCATGCACACAAGAATAGTCATATTTAAAGATGGAGATTATTCAATCGATGCCCAAGAAAGAATGTTATTTCAACATAACAGATAACACATATGGCATGCATGCTTTATCTCATGTAGTCACCGTTAAAAATATTACAAAGCTATAATACGAAGGAATCCTCTATGATTATTCTCTACTATTCAATAACACACTTCGTTTCTAATGTTTGTTCAAAAATTGAGCAAGTGAGTCTACCACCAGGAAGATCAAATATTGTAAATGACAATTAGAAGGTTCAATTCAAAAAATACAAACAAAGAGGAAAACCTAGATACTGATCTTGATTTTTGATGAAGAACAAAGAAAGGTCTAGATGAACTAAATCTGGATACCTTTCGTCACACACACGCCCTCGAATTCACAATCTTTGGAATTTTTCAATCAAAACACTCAAAGAAACAAAGAAATATTCTTCCCAAAAATATTACCGTGAAAACAACCTTCCCCCCCAAAACCAATTGTCATGTAGCAAATATATTGCATCCCATGCTTAATCATTGATTTATAATTAAAATGCAATTCACGCATCTTAACTAATAGATTGCATGCAATTGATCAACAAGTTCAACTTTTCTAACATCATGTTCAAAAAAGGATATTTTTACAAATTCAATTCACAACTGATTGACATAATTTAACAGTTTTCAAAAACATTAAGGTTGCACAAACAAAACAACTACACATGATTATTCTTCCATATATAATATATTTTTACTAATCCTTAATATATTATTTCCTCAAATGTTTTAAAATAAACTTTCAAATTAAACATAATAATTCCTACTTAATTATGATAAAGCAATAAATCACTGATAATTCTAGTACATACGATTAAACCATTTAATTAATCTAAGCAGATCAATACAAGACATGAAGAAATAATGAACAACTTGACAGAATGAACAACAACAAGACAAATGGGTAACAAAATGATACTTATTCTTTCCATAACAATGGCTCATGATAGAGGACTAGAACTATCTCCCTTCAACGAATTTCATTGGTCCTTAGCATACTTTTACTTGACAAAGCAGGTGGAGTTAATGCCTATACCTAAAAGTTGCATCAAACTGCATGGTCAACCATAACAACATATATAACAAAAAACACACCATGAAGAAGAATTGCAACGTAGAAAAGCACTCACGAATGAGTACTGCTACACTGTCTCCTTCACCCGACTGACACAAAACATTACATATAACATCAATACATCATATTACCATCATTAACATTCAAGAATAATAATTACCATCATAATTATGTCATCTCACAAAAGTAAATAGAGCATCATAAAGTAAAGTGTATCATCAACTGAGTTTCACAACTAACCATATAATCCAAGACATAATGCATCAAAGTAACATACTCTCAAAACAACTGATGACTAACAACAACTCAAAAATAGCAGACATAACAATGTCATTTGGAGGGTCACTACATCGCCCCCCCGTAGGGTGAGGCTTTCTCTTGGAATCCTAAAAATAGATAGGGATAAAGTTCCCCCATACATGTTGCATCCTCCCAAGTAGTTGAAACCTCGTTACTAGGGTCCCATTGCACAATCACCTGATCAATGTCTTGACCCCTAATGGTGAGTCTCCTGTGCTTCTCGTCCACTACCTGATGCTTCTGAAACTGAACCATGATACCCAACCTGGTGGTTATCAACCACGGAAAATGCTCGGTGAGACCTACCTGCTACACCTACAGACAACTCCAGAGTGGAAAAGAGAAAACAACCCAAAAGAAAAAAAAACTCAAAAGTACAACACCTAGGTCAATGTAATGGGCTCACATGTATCCATAGTGCCCAATGTATAAACCTAGTGCTTTGATACCAATCTTTTCAAATGTCAGCAACTCAAAGTGCATCCCCACTAGATGCAAAAATCTAGCAAATAAATAAAAGGAGCGACTGCAATGCATGATCGATCTTGCATGAACTAGGAAGAGATAGAGGAAGCCACAAGAGATTGAATCCAACAATAAACAAGGAGGCACACATATTGAAGAGCGAGCTTGGAAGATGAAAGAAGTAGGGAATATACTAGATTCAAGACATTAGTTAATGTTGAGAAAAAGTGGGGAAAACGAATTATTTATCTGCGATCATAGTGAAGAGTCAACACAAGCGCCTGAACCAATAAACATGGCCCCTGACATAACAAATAGAATATGTTAAGAGCCCCAAGAATGATCCAATTGTCACGCTACATCTTTATCATCTTTAGGTGAAGAGGTATCGAGTTTGGCGAACCACAACACAATGCAGAAGTTCCAATCTACTCCTCGGCTGACTAGAAAAGGAGCCAACATTTAAAAGAATGGAAATAAGAAATGGACATAATGACCAAATTTTTTAATATCATAAGACTTTAATTAAAATAGTATTCCTTATGCATGCAAAAATAAATGATGCACGGAAAGGACTTGGGCCATGGATGGGACCATATCATAGTATCTAAAGTAGGAGTTGGGTATGTGCAGGATCATGATGGGCCAAAAAGTGGCGACATGTAAGCCATATGATAACCCATGTGGCTGACGACTTTTTTTTACCCAAAATTGATGAACCGAAAAGGGTTTCTAGAGGAGATTCTCAGCTTTCCACCAATATAAATTATTCTTTACTTTTAATTTAATAAATAATTATTATTCATTTTCTATTAGAATTACGAATAAAGTCCTGATTGATAGGTTGATTGAAAAACATCTATAAATTTCAAATGGTATCACCTTTTTTGAATCCAAAATATGTGTCAGATTCTATGCTTCACATACTAGGATTAAAAAAAATAAAATTGAATTTCATGAATTTTTGACCAAGTTAAGGTGGTTAGATAGACAAACTTTTATATTTTTAAAAATTTGTAATACAAAATTCATAATTAATTATTTACATGGAAAAAAATTATAAAAAAATATGCATCACATCGGGACATGAGCCCTCTACTTATATCTAAAAGTTTATAAAAAATATTATTATTTTATTGTGGTTAGGGTGGTCAGACAGACACCTATTTCTTATTTTTACCCTGAAATTTAAATACTACTGCATTGAAATTTCAAATTTTCAGCAAAGAGATTTAAAATAAATAAATAAAGGTCTAGTAGTTTAGTAACTACATTCAATTTGCTACAGATTCTATTTTTATATTTTTTTGAAATAATATAGATAACTTATTCAAATGTTTACGTGAAGTTGTCTAACTCTGAGTTTTTGTCTTTTTATTGCCACTTAAGGGCCTATTTTTTCCATGATGATCTTGGACATACCCAACTATTCAAACCTTCCCATACTCTACATTCAATATCAAATCAATGTACTCTGGTCATATGTGTAGTAATGTAATTTTTGAATTGTTTACAGATGAAGAACAATTTGGCGTGGAAAGAAAATGAACCAATGTGCAAAAAAATATTCACACACTCTAAGAGTTTGGCTAATTGTGATCAAGAATTTGGAAATTTCTTTAAGATTTTTCTAGGAAAGTTTGGGTCAATTGGTATTTCTCTTCCGGTAAGGACACTTGAAGTTGGTTCCTCTTTTGGTGAGATAGAAAGAAAGAAGGAAATAAAAAAGGAATTTGGTTTTTGTACTCCTCTAGAATGCAAGATTCCCAAAATTGAAGGAAAAGGAAAGGAACAAGAAATTCTGGATATATCAGATGAGGAATCTAACAAAAAAACTGGGGACACACAGGGAAAAGATCAAGAATCAGCCGAACCTGAACGAGAAAAGGAAATGTCAGAAGCAAGTGAAGAAGAAGATGAATTGACAAAGGAGAGGCTACTGCAGTTTATTCACAAGGAAGGTGGAATGTAAAAAATTTCTAAGTTATGGTCTATTAGACCCACATATGATCATGATACGATTCTAAGTGTAATAAATGCTCATGTTGTGCACAGTCATATCAAATTGGAGAGTTTGCAGAATATCTTGCAAGAAGAAATGATTGAATGCATAAAGGAGATAATGGACTTTGAGTCTCAAAATAAAGAAGAAGGAGAAGTTATCTCACATTTGAAGGGGTAGTTTAGGTTATCACTCACAAAGCTAAAATAAAATGAATGAGCTGAGACAATGCATAAGTGTAGCATATTAAATCTATAACTATTGCATTTGTTGGCCTCATGCAGTTGGGAAATATAAATAGAAGTTGGAGAAAATTGAAACAAAATTAAATGGGATTGGAAAAAGTTTTGATATGTTTCAGGATCAGGATGGTATAATTAAGAAAATAATTCAAAAGCTACAGTCTGAGCACACAAAAATTCAATTCACTAAAAATACACTTCTGGACACCTTTTGGAAAGTGAAGGACCTAACTGAATGTAGACTGGAACAAATGGTTGAGATACTGAGGAAAGGAGAGAATCTAGAGAATATGATTAAAATTCTATAATGCCTCATCGAGATTGTCAACAAGACATCCAATAATAACAACATGATCATAATCATTGGGATTGAAATAGAAGCTTGGAAGAAATTTCTTCTGGAGATGAAAGAAAATCACAAGATAATTTTCTAACTCGAGTAGCAGTTCTTTTTCAAAATTTTGAATCAATTTTTAATTTTTGGTTATATTTCAAAGGGGGAGATTGAACACGTGTTTTTTCATTGATGTCAAAGGGGGAGAGAGAGCAATGAAAAATGCCTCATTAATCTCAGGGGGAGCTATGTTTTGAAATTTTGAAGTTTGGCAGCGTACTCATATTGGTTTTGACACATAGTCATTTTTCACTAAGTGTTGGCATCAATGCCAAAGGGGGAGATTGTTGGAATATGGCTTCTAGTGTTTTCATTGATGGCAACCTAAGTCATTCATCTGATCCACATTCTAGTATTGGTTCATACCAAAAAATGAAATAAAGAACAGGGTATCCGGTTAAAGGTAAAGATGTTGATTTGTGTACTTCATCAGACTATTATTTTCAGTTGTGGATCTCAGAGAAAGGGTTGATGTTTGTACTACCTTATTCAATATTATTGAGGTGTGCATTTACTGGTGTAGGATCTAGGAGATCTGGTGCATTGATTTTTTTATTATCTATGCTAGAAGGCCGACTTTATGGATATAGTCGTTGTGGATGCCTAAGGAGTAATTGGTTAATTTTTTTTGTGTTTGAACTTGTTTATTTGGGTCATCACTATGCTATGGCCAACTATGGTTGGTGCACATATAGAATTATTTGTGGATTTAGCCAACAGTTGAAAAATATTCTATGTTTTATAAAAAGTCGACATATGGATGATCAAATCCTTGGTAGCGGATATATATAAGAGATTGGTTGTATCTTTTTGAAGGTGTGAATGCATGTGATGCAAATTATGATAGTGTGTGATGCAAAATTTAAGAGGATAGTGATGCGAAATCATCTACACATGGATTTATGATGTGAATTACAGAACATAGCATAATAGAACAGAATAGAGCGAAGTGTAGAATCAGACAGAAGGTCCAAAATATGATATATGAGCCTATCAAGTTTTGTAACCTGGCATAAGTAGATGATATCACTTCAGATCAATCCTTTAGATGGTCTTAATCTAAATATCTTGTATGGTAGTGATCCTTTCTATTTTGAGCAGTGATCTCTAGGCAATGAGCCTGAATTCAAGTGCATTCCCATTTTGTAAAACTTATATTTGAGTACTCAAATTGTGGATAGACCTCCACCATGGTTTTTCCCCTAATAGGGTTTCCACGTAAAAATTCTTGTGTTATGGTGTTGTGGATGATTACTTTGTGTGATTGCATCTTTCCTTGGTTTAATGTTGAAATGGTTTAAATATCAATTTAATAAAGTTCAGATTTGTAGAACACTAATTCACCTCCCCTCTCAGTGTTCCCTTGAGTCAAAAAAAATTTACGTGGAAAAAACAATATGGTAAAAACCACAGTGATTATTAACTCACAATATAATAGTAATGCAAAAACTGGATACAAAGGCTATTGCCAGAGGGCTCATTGCCTAGAAAGGACTCACTATCTAGATACAAAAGCTCACTTCCTACAGTTAGGAATAATTTTCTAGAAGGAGGCTCACAACCTACAAATGAAGAAAGACAATAGAAAATCCACCATAACAAGTTCCACACATTCGCAGCTTGATCAAAGGATTGCAAACACCATCATCTCACTACTTTCAAGAATCTGACACATCAAAGTATTGTTGACTTGATTCACTTTCACACACTCTACTTTTCATACTCGGTTTGCACACTTCATGAGCTTTCAATTTTTGACATCTTGACTTGTATTTATACCATCTTCAATCTTGAAAATGTTCTCCAAGGTCAGCTACACATCCTTTATTTTAAAAATTCAAATTAGTTCACTGACTCAACATTTGGATAAGAATGAGAGTGGACCAATTTCATTCTTAATTAGAACCCAAACAACATCTTGGATCAATCACATGCTTCCTTAATCGATGCTTATTCTCCATGTAACATGTAAACACCAGGTCATCCAAACCTAATGAAAATACCAATGAAATTTGAAGTGTGCACATCCACAACAAGATGATGACATGTGGATCACACAACATGATTCACCAAACATAAGAGCACCTCTTAAAAACCTCCAGATACATTCATAGCAACTGCAGGGTAAAAGCACAAAGTTGTGTCACACTTTATAAAGGAAAAGACCAACATTGATCCAACTTTTAAACTTGAATCATTAAAAAGGTGCATATATGTTTTGAATTTTGAAATGATGTAAACTAGTAAAATGTGTATGTTTTTAGTATATTTTATGTTTGTATTTTAAAAAATAAAATAAAAATAATTTTAAACTAGTTTTTTAATAAATTAACACTATAATTTAGTTGTTAATAAAATGCTAAAAAATGAAGTTGCATGGGACGTCAAACTTTTTATAGTAAATTTTATTATTTATCTTTTAATTTTTTTGTGTATTTATAACTTGAAACTTTAGTGCATGGATATATTTTTTCCAATTTTGATAAATATTTTTTTTAAATAAATATTAAAATGTGCATGAATCAAAAAATAGGTGTTTCCATCGGACGTCAACTTTCATATTAAATATTTATCTACAATGGAAAAAAATTATACAATCTTGAAATATATTCTTTTATCTAGTGCATCATATTTTTTTCAATATTTTTTAATAAGTTTTAGTACTTTTCCTTGGCATGGTAATCAACCTAATAGTTTTTGTTGATAACCTAATTTTAGTAAAAATAAAAAATAAAATATAAATAATAATTAAATTATTACAATAAATATAGTTTTGAAAACTACACTTATGAATCTACAAAAGGGTATTTTTATATTTTTAAAAAAATGCTATTTACATTAGTAGGAGTTATTGAAACTTGAAGTTTTTCAAATAATTTCATTTTTTGGTAAATTGGACTAAAAGTAGTCCTCCATATATTTTTAGCCAACAATATTAGTTGAAAAAGTTGTGGAAGTATCTAAATTAGCTAGAATGAGTCTTACTAGATCATTTGTTTGACCAAAATTTATTTTTATTTAAAAATACTTAAATTCAGTTGTGCTGATAAGTTGGTTGAAAGTGTGACACAACTTTGTGCTTTTACCCTGCAACAATCTTCATACACATAACATTCTTCAACAATCCAACTAGACCGTGCAGACACACACAATAACTTTGGAACAAGCCTTCTAGAGCACCAAACCCCAAGCACATTTTCCAAAACACATAGAACATCAATATTAACCTTCTTCTAGATCCACAAGATCTGAGACAAACCACCTGAAGAATCTGGAGCAAAGACATCTCTCCCATTCCACAGATAAAGAGTTTTGCCAAATCATTTCACACACCGATGAACACATATTTCACTCTCCATCAACCCATAAGCTAAAACTCAAGATATATTATCCATTGAAGCCCATAAACAATACTAGAAATCTGCATAGGCATAGGATCAATACAAAAGAAATGTAGAGCACATTACCAAAGCACACTCAGAACACACACACAACACCATCTTCATTGTTTATTAATTTTCTCAAAAGTATTTGACATTAGTACATCAGCACCATAAATATAGCTCCATGTACTCTCAACACTTCTACAATATCTCAACTATACATGTACCACCTACAATCATCCTAAACTGTGTTGACATCAATGACAATACTAATGACAACACCACCAAACACATTAATACTTGCAACAAATTTTACATTATCTCTTTCAAACTAATACCCATTGCTAGGTGCCATGTATACCTCCTTGCTAACCTTTGAAAATTATAAAAAATTAACTCCAATATCATTTATTCCTTCCTAATTTTTGTATAGTTTTGAAATCAACACATACTGTAAACAAATGGTAAAGTAGTAATTTATAAATTAATTTACTATTTGTCATAAAATGCAAAATTAGGAGGCGGAGTTAACCGAGGTTCTCAAGTCATGCAAATTCAAAGAAAGGAGAAGTAAAACTAAAGATTGTTTTCATGCATTGAGGAGTGAAACAAGCAATATTCATGCATTGGATTGAGACAAAGTTGAGTTTCAATGATACTAAATTGTTCACATGCACTTGATGATACTTGGAGTCTTTTTGCTTCAAATTTCAATTAGATTTGAGCCTTTTTACGAGCCTTTTTGGGTCGACCATCATGTAGACTAAGTTTGCAACTTTTTGAGCTTAGTTTACATCAGTTTTTACTCCCCTTTTTTGGGATTTCATCTTAACTCATGGGTGAGATATTTACAGATATTTTCACTATCAGTTAGTTGCTTGTGGCACCTCTTAGTTCTTTGGAGCCATCTATTGTATATATTGAAAATACTATCTTTTTCTCAGTTCTTGCCTTTTTGAGAAGGTTTTGTAACTCATTTTGTTAAAATTTTTATACAAATTAGCAAGTTACAAGTTACAAATTTTTATCTTTATGTAGAATTTTCCTAATGTTTTCATTCATAATCTATCAAGTTTGCCTCTTCATAATAATGCAAAGTGTCTTTATGAATGATTTTGATGAAACTATTATGTTTTAAACAATCAAAACCTTTATTTTTTGTTCATTGATTATTGTACATCCATCATAGGTCTTAAGTTGTACTTATTTTCATTTTGATCTTCAAGCTGTGAGAATTTATTTTCCTTTTGAAGAAACCAAACTATTTAGCCTCCTTTAGAATCATTTTTGTGATTAATTTACTATTTTCAAACTATGTAAATAGTTTCTCTGAGAATAGATGTGAATCATTATGCAAACTTTATTATCATTTAGGTGCATCACCATAGTTAAATTTTAGTTTATGCATTCATTTCAAAGCCTTTCTTCCCTTTTCTGTCAATAATTCAGTTATTCATTAGAAAATCTTAAGGGAACCAATGCATAATCTGGAGATTCATGTTTCCATGTTTCATGAGATTGTTGAGCATTTAAACTTGGCATCTTGGTTCAATCTCCATGACAACATTAACATCATTACAAATGATTAAAATCATCATATTTAAGTTGCACATTCAAAATTATATAAATATTTTTTATAAATAAAATAAAATGTATGTGTTGTGTTGTTTTGTATGATGTTGTATTATTTTGTGGTGTTGTGTTGCTTTGTGTGGTGTTGTGTTTTATGGTTTTCTTAGGTCAATTAGGGGAGGCCATGCAAGCTTCAACCTTCACATGGTTGGCCTTGTTAGTAGAGAATGTTTTATAAATATTCTTCAAGCTAAGACAAGCTTATGTGTAAATATTTTCATTTAAAATAAACAATGTTTTATAAATATAAGGTATTTCATGTTATATGCATGGTGAAATTCTACTAAATGCTACTATATGATCTATGGTTAAATGTGGGATGAAAAATTATAAAGGGAAGAAAATGTGTTGTCAAATGGGCAACCAATAATTAAAAATCTGTGTTGAAGATCTAAGGGAGCAATTCCTCCCTCAGAGAGCGATGCAGATTGCCACATGGAATGTTATAAGATTGAATCTACCTAAATAAATGTGTATGAAAAAATATCAAATTGAAAACCAATTGGTCAATATCATTCTATTACAACAACAACAAAAGTCTTTAGTTGTTAAGATCTTTTTAAACCAATGTAAAAATTATAAAGGATTATGTGTGGATGTAATTGAGATAGCAGAGGTTCTAGGAATCTTATTAAAACCCTTTCGAGTATTTATGGAGTTAATTATCTTTTCATCAAATTGGATGCTTCTTGAGGTAAGAATTTTACCTTTTGATGTTTCCTTTTGCTTAATTAATGTTTATGGTTTGACTAAATCTAAAGAAAAAATATGGGTATAGAATCAGTTATGATCTCAAAGTCGAACTACAAATTTATCCTTGAGGGATATTTAAATGGAATTCTCTCTATTTAAGAAAAAAGTGGGGGTATTTCTTACATTTCACAATCTCGGATTGATTTTCAAAATTTTGTAACAGATACAGATCTCATGGATGGAGCTCCAAAATATAGGACTCCAATAGGCATGCAAGGTTTATAAATATTGCTAAAACTCTTAATAAAATCTATTTATTATCAATTGGTCAAAAATACCCTCAAATTTTGGAATTGCCAATTTCAAGCTCTAATCATTTCCTTGTGCTACTAAAAATCTCAGAAGATAAACCCCCTCTCAAATATAGGTTTATATTTGAGAAGAAGTGGTTCATAAGAGAAGATTTAGCGGATTTGATTCTATAATGGTTTTTTAATCCAATGAATCTAAAAGGAACAAAGATGTTCATTTTTTTTTTAAATGTTTCACATTGAAACAAAGCTTAATGATTGCAATAAAAAATCTTTAAAAAAAATAATTTAAGGATAAGATTATAATAAAAAAGGAACTAGAGGAGTTAAATCCAAAGGTTGTTTCCGTAATTATGTTTTAAGTAGATCGCCTAAAAGAAAAGGATTTAACGACTCATCATGCATTAAGAAGTTTTTAAATGGAAATGAAAATCTAGAGAACTTGGTTAGCTGAAGGATATTTAAACACAAAAATAAATCCACAATGCTTATAAAGTTCACAGAAGCTAAAATAAAATTGACAACATTTCTTCAATAGATAACCATCTAACAAAATATGAAGATATCCATCTTGAATTCATGTTTTTTTAAAACATGGTGGTGGGTAGTAGTGTTATAGAACATTCCTTTCTGAATAAAGCAAGAAGATAATGAGATGTTAATGGGTCTAGTAGCCGACTTAGCAATAAAAAGGTGACTTTCCAATTACCTCCAACAAATCCCCAAATTTGGATGAGCTCCCCATGTTTCTACCAAAAGTGTTGGGGATCCATTAGAAGAGATGTATGGGAGGTGATGAAGGGTTTATGTAAGTCCAAAAAGATTCCCAAATATTTAAATAATACAAACAAATTGATCTTATTCAAGTTTAAAAGATCGGATTATGGCTCATTTATGGACTATTGATCCATTTCATTGTGCGATACCATTGATAAAATAATTTCAAAGATATTTGTGAATAGATTAAAGGTTGTTCTTCTTAACCTTATTTCCTCTAAGTAAAGTAGGTTCACAACTAGCCAAAATATTAAAAATCTGATAATAGTGGATCATGAGTCAATTCAAACAATCATCAATTCCAAGATAAAAATTATAATGATAAAAGTGGGCATTAGTAAGGCATATGGATAGGGTGAGTTGGTTGTTTTAATACAAATCATGAAAAAAACTAGTTTCTAGAAAATTCAATTGGAATAGATTTATAGTGTCATCTTAATTCCTAGATTCTCTATTTTTAGTTAATCGAGGCCTTACAAAATTTTCAAAGCTTCAATGGGTATTAGACAAGGAGACTTTGTATCTCACTTCCTCTTTTTCATAATGACAAATGCCCTTAGAAGAGAAATCAATGTGAAGGATTTTATGGGATTTTGGTGTGGAGTACAAATTGCTAGAAATATGAAACCTATTACTCATTAGCTCAATTCATTGATAACACCATTTTATATGGGGAAGCTCATATGGATGAGGCTATCATAGCCAAATCCACTCATGATAGCTATATTTATTTTATCTATTCGATTAATCAACAATGGAAAATTAAAGTATTTTTTCACATAAGGAGCATGACACAAAAAGTAATTACAAACTTTGTAGGTTTCAATATCAACTCTATTCCAAGATAGTATTTAAGGGACCTTTGTTCAAAAGTTCCACAAAATGGGATTAGAAGATGATACCTTTACCTCTTGCAAAATAGAATATGAGGCTTAGAAAGGTTATTGATTAAATTTGGTAGAAATAATTATGATGACAAGATTTTTTCTATACAACCCCATTCTATTTGATGTCTTATCTTCAATTAAGGAAAAAATCCATGCATAATATTAATCTTGTATTGATGATACTTCTAATGGAAGGTTACAATAAAATCAATATGATCCCCTTCATAAGTTGGGATACAATCAAGAAATATAAAAACAAAGGTGGCTCTAGCTTTCAAATATTTTCAACACATAACATCACACTTGGTGCTAAATCAGTATGAATAATATTTGATAGTTCCTCAACCATCTAGAGTAAGGTGTTACAAAGGAATTATTCAAACAATGGGGATCCAAGTAGAATACTAACCACTGCTTATTCCTTTGAATTACTCGTATATATGGAAACTCATTATGAATTGTAGGCATCTTATCACATTTCATTTATTTTGGGTCATTAATAATAAAAAATATATAAATTTTTGGGTAGCCTCTTGGAACAAAAATGGGCCCCTTGTGGATATTATTGCACTTTGTGAATGCAAGGAAATTATGCAGGATGTGTGGTACAATTTTTTTACAGATTATGTCATTAAAAGAAATAGGGTGAATGGTGTTGAATGAGAATAGAAAGATTTCAATGTGGTGCCTATATCTTTAGAAGCTAATGTTAAATTCAGAGACAAATTAGGAAAAGTAATTTTATTAATAGTTTCCAATGAGGATAAAATTATTTGATGTGGAAAATCAGGAAACTATTTAATCTAACTAGGTTATTAGATTCAAATATTTGTGTCTATCAAACCCTTGTAGTTGATGGATTTTTGTTGGGGAGCATATGTATTACTAAAAGTGGGTGCCTTTGTATGGATGTTTTTGCATAAAAGGGTTTTAAATGAGGACAAACTAAAATCAATTGGTATCTTAGGCACCTCAAGATGCCTATTATGTATTAATGCAAATGAGACCATTAATCATCTCTCATTATGGCGTCTCTTTGCTAATGTTAGTGTTGGTTACTTGAGAGGTTAGGTTGGTTTGGGGTCTTTTAGGAAGATATATTGGTAATATGTCATGGTTTTCCATCCAGAAAAGTAAATCCTCATGGGTTCCAGGGTATGGAAAGTAAGTCCTATGGTTATTGATAAATTTGGAATGAAAAATTCACATAATATTTAAGAGAGGCAAGTAGAAATTAGAGAAGTCATAAAAATAGTCATTGTTGGAATAAGAAAATTCTTAAACGTTAATTATCATAATATAAATAAAAAAACTTCACAACCTAAGATAATCAAATAATGAAATCTTTTAATTTATTAAAAATTCTAATGAATCATAACACCAATGACTCCTAGAAAAATTCTTGAGAACAAATAATTAGGCAAGATGGATGGCCCCTCATAGTGGAAGGCTAAAATAAAATTTTGATGCAATATCTCATGGTAACCCAAGCGCTTCTCATTTGGCCTATATGTAGAAAAATAATTCTTTTTCTCAAACAATGAGTTAGAATTAATGCTCTTTACAAAGGAATCTAGTTGTAAAAATGGAGGAAACTTTGATATATAGACATATGAAGGAGATTCATTAACATATATCAATGTAATTAAAATTCAGAAGGCTCAAAATTGAGGATTTGAAAAATGGTTAGATGTGATATGCCTCACCATAGAAAAAATAGAGTATTTCACCTAAAGACATATCTACTAAGAATCAAATAAAGTAACAAAGCTTCTTTGTCAATCATGATATTGAATAAAAATAAGAGATATTTTAGTGTCAAATGATGGTAAGATATGGGCAAACCTATCCATAAATCTTGATTAGGATCTATCAACTAGATGAAATTTAAAAATATTAATATGGAGAAACATGGGAGTAAGGTGATCCTAAGTTGTATTCACCTAACACCAAATAAATATATGTTGAACACGTGAATGAGGCAAATAAAGGCATTGAATAAAGTTTGCAGAAAGGAGATCACTTGCACAAACATCATTTAACATCGAAGTCTCCACCACCAAAAAAAGCACTCAGGTAAAAAAAAATATTTAAAATAGAAACTTCTCACCGCCATTTCTTTCCACCGACAGTCTAATCTCTTCTCCTCCATCCTTATTTTATGCATGTTTTTGAATGCAAAGTGTTTTGGATGACGAAATTATTGCTATTTTACTAATGTGTTATATGCCAGATAGCTGGGAAAAATTGATTGTCACTATGAGCACTTCAAGGCCTCCAGGAACCCTAAAATTTGATGATGTCAACAACAGTGTAATGAATGAGGAGTTGTGACCAAATTCAAATGTAAAATACAAGGAGGAGAAGCTCTAGCTGATTGTGGTAGGAGGATTGATCGAGGCTATCAAGGACACTCAATATTGAGAGGTTGATCCAAATAAAAAACGGGCAGGATCACTTGTTATCATTATGGAAATTCGGGGCACGTGAAGAGAGAGTGTCGAGTTTGGAAGTGAAGCCAACTAGCACAAATGAAGGTGAGACCATTTTTATAGCTATGGATGGAGATGTTTTACTTATTTTTTTAGAAGAAGATGTATGCTTGAATACCTCTAGCAGTAGCTGTGATTGGATCCTTGATTCTGGGGCATCTCACCATGTAACTCCATGCACAGATAATTTTGTTGCATATAATCCTAGTGATTATAGTAGAGTGCATTTGGGAAATAATAATTTTTGCAGCATTGTTGGAATGGGATATGTCAAAATCATGATGAAGGAAGGACAAGATATCCTATTGAAAGAGGTTAGGCGTGTACCAAAAATGCACATGAGCTTGATCTTTTTGGGACGATTGGATGATCAAGGCTATTTTATAAACTTTGAAAAAGTGGTTGGAAAATCAACAAAGTAGCATTGGTTATGGCTAAAGGACCCAAGACCAAGACTTTGTATACATTGACAACAATGATAGAAAGATCAAATATAGTTGTTGTTGCAAAAGATGGAAAATCGACAGATCTATGCCATAGGCACTTGGGTCGTATGAATGAGAAGGGCCTAAAATCCTCATGGGAAAAAAATTTATACCAGGTTTGAGATCTTATAATCTTGATCTTTGTGAGCATTGTATTTATGGTAGGCAACAAAGAGTTCCATTTCCTAGACGTGGTCATGAACAAAAGAAAAATCTATTAGAAATGATACACTCAGATGTATTTGGGCCTGTTAATATTAAATCATTAGGAGCAACATCATACTTTGTAACATTCATAGATGATGCATCTAGAAGCGTTTGGGCCTACCCCATGAAAAGAAAATGTGAAAGCATGAGAAGACTATCCCTGGTACTCCTCAACAAAATATTGTTGCAAAAAGGATGAATCACACTATCATGTAGAAGGTAAGGAGTATGTTGTCAAATTCTGGTTTAGAAAATAATTTTTGAGTAGAAGTAGTGAGGACAACCTATTATCTCATAAATCGATCTCCTACTACAACCTTGGATGGCGACATTCCTGAAGAAGTTTGGACTGGTAAGAAGGTGAAATGTTCTCACTTGAAAATCTTTGGATGTGAAGCATTTATGCATATTCCCAAAGAGAATAGAACTAAGCTAGATGATAAATCTATGAAATGCATTTTCTTGGGATATGTAGATGGTGAATTTGGTTATCATTTATGGGATCCAGTTAAACATAAGATTATAGAAGCAAGGACACTATATTTAATGAGTTGGGGATGTTTAAGTGGAATATAGGTAGTTTGGAGGTTAAGAAAATTGTCGACAGGTTTGATGAACAATAAGAAAATATCCCACCAATGCAAGAAAATGGGCAACAAGATCAAGAGTATGATGAAAAACAAGAGGAACATGTGGAACAACAACAACAAGAAACCATGTGGGATCCTTTACAAGAGATTCAACATAAAAAACAACACCATAGTTTGTTCGTAGATCCACTAGGCCTCATAAGCCTTCACAAAGGTATACACCCTTAGACTATATTCTATTAATTGATGAAGGTGAACTTGATGGTTTTTAAGAAGCCTATTAAGATGAGCATAACAAAGAATGGAAGAAAGTGAAGGAAGAAGAAATGAACACCTGCTTGAAAATAGAACTTGGGAGTTGGTAAAGCTTCCAAAAGGAATAAAAACCCTACAAAACAAATGGGTGTACAAGATCAAGCATGTGGGTGATGAGAAGAAGGAAAGATACAAAGAAAGGCTAGTAGTGAAGGGATTTTCTCGGAAAGAAGGTATTGACTTTACTAAAATATTTTCACTTGTTGTTAAAATGTCATCCATTAGAGTTATTATTGGTCTTATTGTTTCTTTAGACTTGGAGTGTGAACAATTATATGTAAAGTCAACCTTTCTTCATGGAGATTTGGAAGAGGAGATTTACTTGGAGTATCCAAAATGATTCAAAATAAAAGGTAAAGAGAACTTGGTTTTTCAGGTTGAACAAGAGTCTCCATGGGTTGAAACAAGAACCTTTGATTCATCTATGTTGGAGCATGGTTTTAATAGAAGATATGATCAAAGAAATTTCATTATATTAATGTTTTTTGTAGATGATATGTTAGTGTTTGGATAGGATAAGAATATGATTAACAAGTTAAAGAAGGATTTGGGCAATCAGTTTGCAATGAAGGATTTGGGTCCAACACAAAAAATATTATGCATAAAGATCATTGTGATAGAAAGAAGAGAAAATTATGGTTGTCACAAGAGAAATATATTGAAAAGGTGCTAGACAGATTTAATATGAAGGATGTCAAGCCAGTTGGTACACCTCTTGCTTCTCATTTCAAATTGAGTGATGATTTATGCCCTTGTGATTACAAGGAGAAGGAGGAAATGAAAAATATTCCTCATGCTTCAGTAGTTGGTAGCTTGATGTATGCTACGGTACCCACTTGTCCAGATATTGTACATTTAGTGGGAGTAGTGATCAAGTTCCTTGCAAATCAAGGAAAACAACATTGTAAAATGGATTTTTAGGTATCTCAAGGGTACTAGTCATTATTTTTTATGTTTTTGCAATACTGATATGGTGCTTGAAGGATTTACAAATGCATATATGGCTAGAGACTTGGACACCAGAAATTCCACCACTGTTTATTTGCATACATTTGCAGGTGTTGCAGTATCTTTGGTTTCCGAGCTACAATAAATAGTAGCTCTCTCCACAACAAAGGCAGAGTATGTAGTTGTGATAGAATCTTGCAAGAGATGTTGTGGATGTAACGATTCCTAGGAGAGCTAGGAATAAAAAAAGACAAGCATGTGCTATATTGTGATAGTCATTCACTTGGCGAAAAAACCATCTTTTCACTCACGAACCAAACATACTGACTTGGGGTATCACTGGATTTGGCATGTGTTGGAAGGATAGTTATCCTTGGAAAATATCCATATAGATAAGAACACTACTGATATGCTCACTAAACTTTTTCCAAGAGAAAAGCATGAGCTTTGTGGAGACATGATAGGCTTGGGGGTGACTTGATGATTACAACTTATCTAAAACCCTTCATTTGCTTCAAGTGGGAGAATTTTGAACATGTGAATGAAGCATATAAAGTCACTAAATAAAGTTTGCATAAAGGAGATCACCTGCACAAACATCATTTAATATCAAAGTCTCTACCACCAAACAAAGTCTAATATCTTCTCCTCCATCCATATTTTATGCATGTTTTTGAATGCAAAGTGTTTCCAAAGATTTATAAGACCTCTATTTATAGAGGCATTTGTAATTGTTTTTATAAGCAAGAAAGAGGAAGAAAGGTATGTTTATTGTTTAGCAACAGAAAGATTTTGGGCTCTTGTCTTATATATATTGTTGTGTGTTCAAAGTGCCTTGTTTTATGTACTCTATACTCTTTGTATCTTGTATCCTATGTTCTTGCTATTTTATTTTCTCTTTTTTTTTTATGTTCCTCTGCTTTTGTTACTATGACTGTTTCCACTACTATATAGTTTATTATAGTTTTCATCATACACATCCTCTATTCAATTTCTAACAATATCTTGTGAGGATAACCATTCATGATTTTTTTAGAAATTTCTATTATAATATTTGCATAATAAAATTGAAAAAAATGGTGAATATGATTAATATTCGAGGTAAGTTGGTGCATGAAGGAAACAAAACACTATCATTGTCGACACACTCTATTAGCATCTTACAAAATTCCCAATTTCGTAATCAACCAATCATTTGAATTAACAATTACATTTTTCAATCAAATTTGATTTTAAACTCATATTTACATGCAATAAATAATCAATTAATTATCCCATTTCATATTACTTGAATCAAAACATTACAATCTTTGTTTCAACAAGGCCTCAATAATTCTAATCTTTATCTCCTTATCTATAGTCACAATCTGCTATATGCAGTTTCTCACATGTCAATGCCCCTTTCTTCTTTCTTTTGTCTTGGTTTTAATTCTTCATTTACTTTGTTCTCCACATGATCTCCTTTGCTAACTTCAATTTCCTTTTCCTTGCACAACCACTCTTTTGTTACAAAATTCATTCTTTACTCTCTACATTTTATTAAAATTTTGATTTTTAAATCAACATCCTCTATGACGTGATCTTGCAATTTTCCTCACAATAACATTTGGCACTTCCTTTTTGTTTCTTCCATAAATCAAACTTGGGAAGGTTGCGATAACTTTTCAATATGATTTTTTGTAAAATTTCTTTATGTTTCTCACTTACTGGGTTGTGTGGCCTTCTATCTTCTTATGCATTTTATTCTTTAGATGCCATACAAAAAATGGTGCGACTCTTCAATGTCTATGGTGTGTGTTTTCACATTTCTCATGTCTTGCCAAACATTTTGAATTTTAGATTGTTCTTCAACTATGCAACTCCTTCAATTACCTTTGCATTAATTCTAATTTGCAAAGAATATATCTCCCCTGTGAAGACAAGAATCATGATTCAGTTCATTGCAAAAAGAACCAAACTCAAAATATGATTTAAATAAGATGTTTTGTCAATTAAAAATGATAATAATGTAATTTTTCTCTGCCACTGGTGCAAGAGCACCTATTAGTGTTGTTTTGCCTCAAAATGGAAATTTTGTAAAATTTGAATTTCTAACATGAATTTTTTTTTGTAAATGGCCATGTGAGGGCCCATTCAATTGTATTTGAGTATTTAATAGCTCTCTAGGAGGTCAAAGTAGTTAATTTGCAAAAAGTATCAATTTATTGCAAAACAATGCAAAATTGCAAGAAGAAGTTGAAGAGTCATTTTATGGAAAAGGAAGCTTTGATCGATGGAAGTTGAAGGGGTAGACATATTAACTATTGTGATATATTTATAAAGGCCTTGTGAAGATGTGCAAAGGATTGAGACTTTGTAATCTTGAAACAATTTTGTAGTAAAAGTACTATAATATGTTGTAACAGTGTTTTCTCTCTTATTTCTAGCCTTGTGAAGACTCTACATCAAGCTTAGGCTTCAATTTTCAGTTTGGTTTCATAGTTTAGAGTGTTAGCTAACATTTGGGAGTGATTTGAACATTTTATATCAAGTTTAGTGAAAATAAGAGCCAGTTTACAGAGGACTGCCTGAAAATACATAAAATTGAGGGTTTGATAGTCTAAGTTGTAAATAGCAATTATTCCACTGATTTAGGCATTCTAGGTTGGTGGAATAGGTTAATTAAGGGTGGATTTTATTATTATGTGTGTCTGCAGATACAGAGGAAGGTTGAGTACAAAAGTTATGTTGTTGTCCCAAGTGAATATTTAGTGTTTTGCATGCAAGAATGATGTATGTAAGTTGTGAAATGAAGAAAATACAATGGTCAAGGTTGGAAAATGGTTAACTTTTCTTGTACAGACATATTATCAGATGTTTGAAGCATTGGCAAGCTGATAGGAGGTTTGGAATACAATTTTTCAATAAACCCTCACCCATTTGAGTATTGTTAAGCCTAAAATCAAGGATTTGCATTCTGTGACCTTTGGAAGGATTTAAATTTTATTTATTCAAAATTTTAGAACTTGATAGAATAATTTTTTAGTTATTAGGGGTTGTGGAGTTGACTCGTGAGTACTTGTTTTGTAAATTAGGCCTATTTGAGGCTCATTTGTTGTGGTACAGTCAGTTTTTCTGATATTATTTTCAAAAAAACTATGCTTTCCCTTGAAGAATGTTTAATAAGACTGAAATGGATTCCTAAAAAATTATTTAGTCTATGGAGATTGAATGTGGTTTGCAAGATACACCTAATTTAGTCTTTTGGGCACTTACAAGCAAGTTTTGGTCTTTGAATGCAAGAATTTATGTATCTAATATAATAAAGTTATGAGGTAGTGTATTTGGTTTGTCTCTATCAAAATGATGATATTGAAAGTGTTTTATGGTTTGATGAAAGCTTAGAGACAAGATTTGGTGTTTTGGTGTCTTTTAGCCATGAAGAAGCAAGTGAAAATGAAGGAAATTAATTTGATAGTTTAGTTGATCTTCTCAAAGTTTTTGTTTGGGTCAGAAGTACCCTAGTTGGTTTGTTGTTTTTGATAGATTCTTTACATCAATTGGTATCAGAGCTAGTTGATTTTGATGATTTTTTGAATTGGTAGATTTTTTAAATTGGCGTGTTGAGTAGTTGGTTGGTTGCAAGTGCTTGATCCATCTAAACTATAGAGGGAAAGTGTTGGTGTTTGTGTAGGTTAAGAGAGAACTTGGTTGTTGGTTTCCAAGAGACTAGGTAGAGAAAGTAGGAGACACCTAGGTGAGGCAAATAAGTTTGTTGAGTTTGTGTGGTGGAGCAATGAGGGAGTCGGATATTTGTTTGAAGAAGCACTAGAAGATTTTGGAGCCATTATTTGAAGATGTTAGTCAATTTGAGAGTACTCCACTAATGGGAGTAGATGAAAATATTATTGGTTAGAGAAGGTCAAGGATGAGTTGTTGGAAAAGAGGAAATATATCTTAGAAAACGCAATATGAAAGGATAGTCTTGTGTCCTTTGATTAGTGAGTCTGAAGGCAAAGACAAGTGAAGGCAAAAATGAAGACAAAGGATGGAACCAAGACAAAGATGAGAGAAAGATTCAAGAGAATGATTTCCAGAGCATGAATAATAAAGATGGATGCAATACATGTTTTCAAAGGGACTTGGAAATATTTTTAGGCAACTTGATTGGTGCAAGAACACCTAATAATGTTGGTTTGCCTCCAATTGGAAATTTTGTGAAATTTGAATTTCTAACATGAAAAAAACATTGTAAATGGCCATGTGAGGGCCCATTCAATTGTAATTGAGTATTTAATATGTCTCTAGGAGGTTAAAGTAGTTAATTTGTAAAAAGTGTCAATTTATTGCAAAAAATGCAAAATTACAAGAAGAAGTTGAAGACACATTTTGTGGAAAAGGAGGGTTTGATCAATGGAAGTTGAAGGGGTAGTCATATTAACTGTTGTAATATCTTTATAAAGGCCTTCTGAAGAAGTGCAAAGGATTGGGATTTTGTTATATTGAAACAATATTGTAATAAAAGTACTATAATATGTTTTATTAACGTTTTCTCTCTTATTTCTACCCTTGTACAGACTGTACACCAAGATTAGGCTTCAATTTTGTGTTTTTTTCATATTTTAGACTGTTAGCAAAAATTTGGGAGTGATTTGAACATTTTCTAACAAGTTTAGTGAAAATAAGAGCAAGTTTATAGAGGAATGCCTGAAAATCCCTTAAATTGAGGGTTTGAGAGTCTAAGCTATAAATAGAAACTATAACACCAATTTAGGCATTCTAGGTCGGTGGAATAGGTTAATTTAGGGTGAATTTCATTGTTATGACTTATGTGGGTCTGCTGATATGGAAGGTTGAGTACAAGAATTATGTTCATGTCTTAAGTGAATATTTAGTGTTTTCCATGTAAGAATGATGCCTACAAGTTGTGAAATGAAGAAAAGACAATGTTAAAGGTTGGGAAATGGTTTATTTTGCTTGTGTATACCTATTCTCGGATGTTTGAAGCATTGGCAAGCTGATAGGAGGTTTGGAATACACTTTTTCAATAAACCCTCATTCATTTGAGCATTGTTAAGCCTAAAATTAAGGATTTGAGTGTTGTGACCTTTGGAAGAGTTAAAATGGTTAAAATTTTGTTGATTCAGATGTTTTAGAACCTGATACAAGACTTTTTTAGTTATTTTGGGTTGTGGAGTTGACTGGTGAGTACTTGCTCTATAAATTATACCAATTTTAGGCTCATTTGTTGTGGTATAGTCAGTTTTTCTTATATTCTTTCTAAAACAACTATGTTGGATGTTGAACTATGTTCAGAAAGGCTGAAGTGGGTTCCTAAAAATGTATTTAGTTTGTGGAGATTCAATGTGGTTTGCAAGTTACACTCGATTTAGTGTTTTGGGCACTTACAAGCAAGTTTTGGTCTTTGAGTGCAAGAAATTGTGAATTTGATACAATAGAGTTATGAGGTAGTGTATTTGGTTTTTTTCTAACAAAATGATGATATTGAAAGTGTTTTATGGTCTAATGAAAGCTTAGAGACAATATTTGGTGTCTTTTAGCCATGAAGAAGCAAGTGAAAATGAAGGAAATTATGTTGATAGTTTAATTGATATTCTCAAAGATTGTGTTTGCGTCAGAAGTCCCCTAGTTGGTTTGTTGTTTATGGTAGATTCTCTCTGTCAATTGGTATCATAACTAGCTGATTTTGAGGATTTTTTGAATGGGCGGTTTGTTGAGTTTTTGGTTGGTTGCAGGTGCTTGATCCATCTAAACTCTAAAGAGAATATGTTGGTGTTTGTGTAGGTTAAGAGAAAACCTTTGTTGGTTGCTAAAAGACTAGGTAGAGAAAAGTGGAGACGCTTAGGTGAGGCAATGAATTTTGTTGATTTTGTGTGGTGGAGCAGTGAGGGAGATGGATATTTTTCTGAAGAAGCACTTGAAGAGTTTGCAACCATTATTTGAAGATGTTCGTTAGTTTGAGAGTAATCCACTGATGGGAGTAAACGAAAAGATGATTGGTCATAGAGGCCAAGGATGAGTTGTTGGAAAAGAGAAAAGACATCTTAGAAAAGGAAATATGAAAAGACAGTCCTATGTCCTTTGAATGGTGAGTTTGAAGGAAAAGACAAGTGAAGGAAAAAAATGAAGACAAAGTTGAACAGAAAGGATGGAACCAAGACAAAGACGAGATAAATATTCAAGAGAATAATTTCCAAAGCATGAAGAATCAAGATTGATGTAATACATGTTTCCAAAGGGACTTGGAAAGATTTTTAGGTTGGTTGTTTGGTGCAGGAGCACCTAATAGTGTTGCTTTGCATCCAATTGGAAATTTGGCAAAATTTGAATTTCTAACATGAAGAAAACATTGTAAATGGCCATGTGAGGACCTATTCAATTGTAATTTAGTCTTTAATAGGTCTCTAGGAGTTCAAAGTAGTTACTTTGCAAAAAGTGCCAATTAAAAGGAGATTATTAATGCCAAACTATAGACATTTAATTGCAAACTGGTAATTAAATGTAATTCATTGGAATTTGCACCCTTTTGGAGAAATTTGAACCTTAATTAGGGATTGGCCTTATTAACTCATGAGGAGTTCGACTTGAGCAATTGTGCTATTGATTTTTTGACTTCATGATTTCTACTGTGAAAGAAGCTAAGGGTTTCATTTTATTTCGCCATTGGAGAACGATCTTCTTCAGTGATTGCAACCATTTGAGTTGGTGAGATATCCAGTGAATTTGGTATACAGGGAGCTTCAAACAGAGGTTCCAGATTCAACAGATACAAAGTTTAGATAAGGTTTTCTAGACCAAGTTTAGAAGGGATTAATTGCATATTGAAGTTTCAGATTGGGAGCTACAAACCAGGGATCATTGGCATGTAAACCAAGGTGGTATGGCTTGCATATACTGTGCAGCTACAGCAGCAAAAGATGCTAATCTCTCAGGGACGATTTCATGCTTCTAAGGCACAGAAAAATCTAAGAATATTATGGGGAGTTGACCTAGCTCTGGAGATGGTTTGAGTCAATTTTTGGGGTATTCCAACATCATCTGATGGTGTTAGTAAAATGCTGAGTGGTCTGATTTTTTACTAGAAAATATTTTTTTCTTCTAGAATAACACATCCAGGTATGCATGTATTTATTTTACTCATAATATCAATTGTTAAATCATTTGGATGACTTAAGAGGTTCATTGGCTTTCATTGGCTTAGTTAAACATGCACACTACTTTAGTTCTTTTATTCAATATTTATTTCAATCAACATATGTTCAAAAGTATCAAAAAACATACAAAACCAACAAACAAACAAAAATAAAACATTTCTTTTCAAGGGTTTGAGTTCAGGGGAAGAAGGTGTCTTCACAGTGGTATCAGAGCTTAATCCTGCCATCTTGGAGGGTTAAGGTCGTATGCAACCACGAGAGTCAGGCTCACATAGGTACTTCACACGTCAGAGAGCTTATTTGGAGAATAGCTAGGAAACAGATTTACAACCAGAGCAGATGGGTGATAGAAGAGAAGAGGTTCCACCCAGGGAAGCAGGTAACAATGTAGATGGTGATGCTAGGGAAATGTTCAGAAGGCTTGCTACAGGAGACACTAGGGTAGCAACTACTTTGGATGCATTCACAACCATGCTTCAACACATGGACAATACCAGGTGTCATGATACAATACCAGATGATAATAGGAGTGTAGCTGGGACTCCTAGAGCTTAGAGGGAATAGTCACAGACTGCAGATAGGCCTACACATCCTAATTTTGTTACTCCATAGCCAGAAATTCAGCAACCAGAACCAGAGGCTGATGATAATTTTGTAGATGTTCTCATGGCAGCCCATAATGAATGAGAAATTTTGACACCCGAAATGAAAGAGTGCCTCACATTTGAGAGGTTTGTGAACCAACGAAGGGAGCACTACAGGTTCACCAAGCAGGACAGGAGGCCCAGGAATGAAGATCTTTTCTCTTCTCTTTCATCAGACCATAAAACACCAAATCACCAAATCTTTTTTCTAAGCTTTCATCAGACCATAAAACACTTTAAATATCATAATTTTGATAGAAATAAACCAAATACACCACCTCATAACTCTATTGTATCAGATTCACAAATTCTTGCACTCAAAGACCAAAACTTGCTTGTAAGTGCCCAAAACACTCAATCGGCTATATCCTGCAAACCACATTGAATCTCTGAATAATAAACACATTTTCAGGAACCCATTTCAGCCTTATTAAACATAATTCAAGACAAAGTATAGTTGTTTTGGAAATAATATAAGAAAAACTTATTGTACCACAACAAATGAGCCTAAAATAGGCATAATTTAAAAAGCAAGTACTCACCAGTCAACTCCACAAGCACAAATAACTAAAAAAAGTCTTGTGTTAGGTTCTAAAACATCTGAATCCACAAAATTTTATCCATTTTAACTCTTCCAAAGGTCACAAAACTCAAATCCTTGATTTTAGGCTTAATGATGCTCAAATGAGTGGGGGTTTATTGAAAAGGTGTATTCCAAACCTCCTATCAGCTTTCCAATGCTTCCAATATCTGGTAATAGGTCTGCAAAAGAAAAATAAACCATTCACCAACCTACACCAATTTCTTTTCTTCATTTCACAGCTTGTAAGCATCATTGCTGCATGGAAAACACTAAATATTCACTTGGGACAATAGCATAACTCTTGTACTCAACCTTCCTCTGTATTTGCAGAAACACATAAAAATAAAATCCACCCTAAGTTAACCCACTCCATGGACCTAGAATTCTGAAATTGGTGCAATAGTTTGTATTTACAACTTAGACTCTTAAACCCTCAATTTAAGGGATTTTCAGGCAATCCTCTGTAAACTTGCCCTTGTTTTCAATAAACTTGATGGAAAATGGTCAAATCACTCCAAAATGTTAGTTAACACTCTAAACTATGAAATAAAACTACAAATTCAAGCGTAAGCTTGTTGTACAGTCTGTACAAGGCTAGAAATAAGAGAGAAAACATTGCTACAACAAATTATAGTACTTTTATTATAAAATTATTTCAAGATTACACAAGCCCCAATCCTTTGCACGCCTTCACAAGGCCTTTATAAAGATATTGCAATAGTTAATATGACTGCCCCTTCAACTTCCTTTTATCAAACCTTCCTTTTCCAAAAAATGACTCTTCAACTTCTTCTTGCAATTTTGCATTTTTTTGCAATAAATTGGCACTTTTTGCAAATTAACTACTTTGACCTCCTAAAGACCTATTAAAGACTAAATTACAATTGAATGGGTCCTCACATGGCCATTTACAATGTTTTTTTCATCTTAGAAATTCAAATTTCCCCAAATTTCCAATTGGATGCAAAGCAACACTATTAGGTGCTCCTACACCAAACAACGAACCTAAAAATCTTTCCAAGTCCCTTTGGAAACATGTATTACATTAATCTCGATTCTTCATGCTCTAGAAATTATTCTCTTGAATATTTATCTCGTCTTTGTCTTGGTTCCATCCTTTGTGTTCAACTTTGTCTTCATTTTTTTCCTTCACTTGTCTTTTCCTTCAAACTCGCCAATCAAAGGACATAGGACTGTCTTTTCATATTGCCTTTTCTAAGATGTCTTTGCTCTTTTCCAACAACTCATCCTTGACCTCTATGACCAATCATTTTTTCATTTACTACCATCTGTGGATTACTCTCAAACTAACAAACATCTTCAAATAATGGTTGCAAACTCTTCTAGTGCTTTTTCAGACAAATATCCATCTCCCTCACTGCTCCACCACACAAACTCAACAAAATTATTTGCCTCACCTAGGCATCTCCTCTCTTCTCTACCTAGTCTTTTAGCAACCAACAACTAGGTTTTCTCTTAACCTGCACAAACACCTACATATTCTCTTTATAGTTTAGATGGATCAAGCGACTGCAACCAACCAACAACTTATACTCTTTACAGTTTAGATGGATCAAGCACCTGCAACCAACCAGCAACTCAACAAACCAACATCAACAAACTGCCCATTAAAAAAATCCTCAAAATCAGCTAGTTATGATACCAATTGACAAAGAGAATCTACCAAAAACAACAAACCAACAAGGGGACTTCTGACCCAAACACAATCTTTGAGAATATCAATTAAACTATCAACATAATTTTCTTCATTTTCACTTGCTTCTTCATGGCTAAAAGACACCAAATATTGTCTCTAATCTTTCATTAGACCATAAAACACTTTCAATATCATCATTTTGATAGAAAAAAACAAAATACACTACCTCATAACTCTGTTGCATCAGATTCACAATTTCTTGCACTCAAAGACCAAAACTTCGAGTGTAACTTGCAAACCGCATTGAATCTCCATAGACTAAATACATTTTTAGGAACCCATTTCAGCCTTTCTAAACATAGTTCAAGATCCAACATAGTTGTTTTAGGAATAATATAAGAAAAACTGACTGTAGCACAACAAATAAGCCTCAAATTGGTATAATTTACAGAGCAAGTACTCACCAGTCAACTCCACAACCCAAAATAACTAAAAAAGTCTTGTATCAGGTTCTAAAACATCTGAATCAACAAAATTTTAACCATTTTAACTCTTCCAAAGGTCACAACACTCAAATCCTTAATTTTAGGCTTAACAATGCTCAAATGGGTGAGGGTTTATTGAAAAAGTGTATTCCAAACCTCCTATCAGCTTTCCAATGCTTCAAACATCTGAGAATAGGTATATACAAGCAAAATAAACCATTTCCCAACCTTTAACATTGTCTTTTCTTCATTTCAAAACTTGTAGGCATCATTCTTACATGGAAAACACTAAATATTCACTTGAGAGATGAACATAATTCTTGTACTCAACCTTCTGTATCAGCAGACCCACATAAGTCATAACAATAAAATTCACCCTAAATTAACCTATTCCACCAACCTAGAATGCCTAAATTGGCGGTATAGTTTCTATTTACAGCTTAGACTCTCAAACCCTCAATTTAAGGGATTTTCAGGCATTCCTTTGTAAACTTGCTCTTATTTTCACTAAACTTGTTAGAAAATGTTCAAATCACTCCCAAATTTTTGCTAACACTCTAAAATGTGAAAAAAAACTTAAAATTGAAGCCTAATCTTGTTGTACAGTCTGTACAAGGGTAGAAATAAGAGAGAAAACGTTACTACAACATATTATAGTACTTTTATTACAATATTGTTTCAATATAACAAAATCCCAATCCTTTGCACTTCTTCAGAAGGCCTTTATAAAGATATTACAACAGTTAATATGACTTCCCCTTCAACTTCCATTGATCAAACCTTTCTTTTCCATAAAATGTCTCTTCAACTTCTTGCAATTTTGCATTTTTTGCAATAAATCGACACTTTTTGCAAATTAACTACTTTGACCTTCTAGAGACATATTAAATACTCAATTACAATTGAATGGGCCCTCACATGGCCATTTACAATGTTTTTTTCATGTTAGAAATTCAAATTTCACAAAATTTCCAATTGGAGGCAAACCAACATTTTTAGGTGTTCTTGCACCAAACAACTTGCCTAAAAATCTTTCCAAGTCCCTTTGAAAACATGTATTGCATCCATCTTTATTATTCATGCTCTGGAAATCATTCTCTTGAATCTTTCTCTCATCTTTTTCTTGGTTCCATCCTTTGTCTTCATTTTTGCCTTCACTTGTCTTTGCCTTCAAACTCACTAATCAAAGGACACGAGACTGTCCTTTCATATTGCCTTTTCTAAGATATCTTTCCTGTTTTCCAACAACTCATCCTTGACCTTCTCTAACCAATAATATTTTCATCTACTCCCATTAGTGGTGTACTCTCAAATTGATTAACATCTTCAAATAACGGCGCCAAAATCTTCTAGTGCTTCTTCAAACAAATATCCATCTCCCTCACTGCTCCACCACACAAACTCAACAAACTTATTTGCCTCACCTAGGTGTCTCCTACTTTCTCTACCTAGTCTCTTGCTCTTGGCAAGCAACAACTAGGTTCTCTCTTAACCTGCACAAACACCAACACTTTCCCTCTGTAGTTTATATGGATCAAGCACTTGCAACCAACCAACTACTCAACACGCCAATTTCAAAAAACTACCAATTCAAAAAATCATCAAAATCAACTAGCTCTAATACCAATTGATGTAAAGAATCTATCAAAAACAACAAACCAACTAGGGTACTTCTGACCCAAACAAAAACTTTGAGAAGATCAACTAAACTATCAAATTAATTTCCTTCATTTTCACTTGCTTCTTCATGGCTAAAAGACACCAAAACACCAAATATTGTCTCTAAGCTTTCATCAAACCATAAAACACTTTCAATATCATCATTTTGATAGAGACAAACCAAATACACTGCCTCATAACTTTGTTATATTAGATTCACAAATTCTTGCATTCAAAGACCAAAACTTGCTTGTAAGTGCCCAAAACACTAAATTGGGTGTATCTTTCAAACCACATTCAATCTCCATAGACTAAATAAATTTTTAGGAATACATTTCAGCCTTATTAAACATTCTTCCATTGAAAGCATAGTTTTTTTGAAAAGAATATCAGAAAAATTAACTGTACCACAACAAATGAGCCTCAAATAGGCCTAATTTACAAAAGAAGTACTCTCGAATCAACTCCACAACCCCTAATAGCTAAAAAATTATCGTATCAAGTTCTAAAAATTTTGAATAAATAAAATTGTAATCCTTCCAAAGGTCACAAAATGCAAATCCTTGATTTTAGGCTTAACAATGCTCAAATGGGTGAGGGTTTATTGAAAAATTGTATTCCAAACCTCCTATCAGCTTGCCAATGCTTCAAACATCTGATAATATGTCTACACAAGCAAAGTAAACCATTTTCCAACCTTGACCATTGTCTTTTCTTCATTTCACAACTTGCATACATAATTCTTGCAAGGAAAACACTAAATATTCACTTGGGACAACAGCATAACTTTTTGTACTCAACCTTCCTCTATATCTGCAAACACACATAATAATAAAATCCACCCTTAATTAACCTATTCCAGCAACCTAGAATACTTCAATCGGTGGAATAATTGCTATTTACAACTTAGACTGTCAAACCCTCAATTTAATGGATTTTCAGGCAGCCCTCTGTAAACTTGCTCTTATTTTCACTAAACTTGATATAAAATGTTCAAATCACTCCCAAATGTTAGCTAACACTCTAAACTATGAAACCAAACAGAAAATTGAAGCCTAAGCTTGATGTAGAGTCTATACAAGGCTAGAAATAAGAGAGAAAACATTGTTACCACATATTATAGTACTTTTACTACAAAATTGTTTCAAGATTAAAAAGTCTCAATCCTGTGCACACCTTCACAAGGCCTTTATAAAGATATTACAATAGTTAATATGACGACCCCTTCAACTTCCATCGATCAAAGCTTCCTTTTCCATAAAATGACTCTTCAACTTCTTCTTGCAATTTTGCATTGTTTTGCAATAAATTGACACTTTTTGCAAATTAACTACTTTGACCTCCTAGAGACCTATTAAATGCTCAATTACAATTGAATGGGTCATCACATGGCCATTTACAACATTTTTTTCATGTTAGAAATTCAAATTTTACAAAATTTCCATTTTGAGGCAAAACAACACTAATAGGTGCTCTTGCACTGGTGGCAGAGAAAAATTACATTATTATCATTTTTAATTGACAAAACATCTTATTTAAATCATATTTTGAGTTTGGTTCTTTTTGCAATGAACTGAATCATGATTCTTGTCTTCACAGGGGAGATATATTCTTTGCAAATTAGAATTAATGCAAAGGTAATTGAAGGAGTTGCATAGTTGAAGAACAATCTAAAATTCAAAATATTTGGCAACACATGAGAAATGTGAAAAGAGACACCATAGACATTGAAGAGTTGCACCATTTTTTGTATGTCATCTAAAGAATAAAATGCACAAGAAGATAGAAGCCCACACAACCCAGTAAGTGAGAAAAATAAAGAAATTTTACAAAAAATCATATTGAAAAGTTACCGCAACCTTCCCAAGTTTGATTTATGGAAGAAAACGAAAAAGGAAGTGCCAAATGTTATTGTGAGGAAAATTGCAAGATCACGTCATAGAGGATGTTGATTTAAAAATCAAAATTTTAATAAAATGTAGAGAGTAAAGAATGAAGTTTGTAACAAAAGAGTGGTTGTGTAAGGAAAAGGAAATTGAAGTTAGCAAAGGAGATCATGTGGAGAATAGAGTAAATGAAGAATTAAAACCAAGACAAAAGAAGGAAGAAAGGGGCATTGACATGTGTGAAAGTGGATATAGCAGATTGTGACTATAGATAAGGAGATAAATATTAGAATTATTGAGGCCTTGTTGAAACAAAGATTGTAATGTTTTGATTCAAGTAATATGAATTGGGATAATTAATTGATTATTTATTGCATGTAAATATGAGTTTAAAATCAAATTTGATTGAAAAATGTAATTGTTAATTCAAATGATTGGTTGATTACGAAATTGGGAATTTTGTAAGATGTGAATAGAGTGTGTTGATAATGATAGTGTTTTGTTTCCTTCATGCACCAACTTACTCGAATATTAATCATATTCACCATTTTTTTCAATTTTATTATGCAAATATTATAATAGAAATTTCTAAAAAAATCATGAATGGTTATCCTCACAAGATATTGTTAGGAATTGAATAGAGGATGTGTGTGATGAAAACTATAATAAACTATACAGTAGTGGAAACAATCATAGTAACAAAAGCAAAGGAACATAAAAAAAATAAAAAAATAAAAATTGAAAGAACATAGGATACAAGATACAAAGAGTATAGAGTACATAAAACAAGGCACTATGAACACGCAACAATATATATAAGAGAAGAGCCCAAAATCTTTCTGCTGTTGCACAATAAACATACCTTTTTTCTTCTTTCTTGCTTACAAAAACAATTACAAATGCCTCTATAAATAGAGGTCTTATAATTCTTTGGAAATACTTTGCATTCAAAAACATGCATAAAATGTGGATGGAGGAGAAGATATTAGACTATTAGTGGAAAGAAATGGCGGTGAGAAGTTTCTATTTTAAATGTTTTTGTTGACTTGAGCACTTTGTTTGGTGGTAGAGACTTTGATATTAAATTATGTTTGTGTAGGTGATCTCCTTTATGCAAACTTTATTTAGTGACTTTATATGCTTCATTCACATGTTCAAAATTCTCCCACTTCAAGCAAATGAAGGGTTTTAAATAAGTTGTAATCATCAAGTCACCCCCAAGCCTATCTTGTCTCCACAAAGCTCATGCGTTTCTCTTGGAAAAAGTTTGGTGAGCATATCAGTAGGGTTCTTATCTGTATGGATCTTTTCCAAGGATAACTATCCTTCCAACACATGCCAAATCCAATGATACCCCAATTTAGTATGTTTGGTTCATGTGTGAGAAGACGGATTTTTTGCCAAGTGAATGACACTTTGACTGTCACAATATAGCACATGCTTTTCCTTTTTCATTCCTAGCTCTACTAGGAATCGTTACATCCACAACATCTCTTGCAAGATTCTATGACAACTATATACTCTGCCTCTGTTGTGGAGAGAGCTACTATTTATTGTAGCTTGGAAACCCAAGATACTGCAACACCTGCAAATGTATGCAAATAAACAGTGGTGGAATTTTTGGTGTCCAAGTCTCTAGCCATATCTACATTTGTAAATCCTTCAAGCACCATATTAGTATTGCCAAAACATAAAAAATAATGACTAGTACCCTTGAGATACCTAAAAATCCATTTAACAATGTTGTTTTCCTTGATTTGCAAGGAACTTGATCACTACTCCCACTAAATGTACAATATCTCGACAAGTGGATACCATGATACATGAAGCTACCAACTGCTGAAGCATAAGGAATATTTTTCATTTCCTCCTTCTCCTTGTAATCACAAGGGCATAAATCATCACTCAATTTGAAATGAGAAGCAAGAGGTGTACCAACTGGCTTGACATCCTTCATATTAAATCTGTCTAGCACCTTTTCAATATATTTTTCTTGTGACAACCATAATTTTTTCTTCTTTCTATCACGAATGATCTTTATGCCTAATATTTTTTGTGTTGGACCCAAATCCTTCATTGCGAACTGATTGCACAAATCCTTATTTAACTTGTTAATCATATTCTTATCCTATTTAACAACTAACATATCATCTACAAAAAACATTAATATAATGAAATTTCTTTGATCATATCTTCTATTAAAACCATGCTTCAACGTAGATGAATCAAAGCTTCTTGTTTCAACCCATAGAGACTCTTCTTCAACCCGAAAACCAATTTCTCTTTACCTTTTATTTTGAATCATTTTGGATGCTCCATGTAAATCTCCTTTTCCAAATCTCCATGAAGAAAGGTTTTCTTTACATATAATTGTTCACACTCCAAGTCTAAAGAAACAATAAGACCAATAATAACTCTAATGGATGACATTTTAACAACAAGTGAAAATATTTTAGTAGAGTCGATACCTTCTTTCTGAGAAAATCCCTTCACTACTAGCCTTTCTTTGTATCTTTCCTTCTTCTCGTCACCCACATGCTTGATCTTGTACACCCATTTGTTTTGTAGGGTTTTTCTTCCTTTTGGAAGCTTTACCAACTCCCAAGTTATGTTTTCAAGCAGGTGTTTATTTCTTCTTCCTTCACTTTCTTCCATTCTTTGTTATGCTCATCTGAACAAGCTTCTTAAAAACCATCAAGTTCACCTTCATCAATTAATAGAATATAGTCTAAGGGTGTATACCTTTGTGAAGGCTTATGAGGCCTAGTGGATCTACGAACCAACTGTGGTGTTGTTTTTTATGTCGAATCTCTTGTAAAGGCTCCCACATGGTTTCTTGTTGTTGTTTTTCCACATTCTCCTCTTGTTTTTCATCATACTCTTGATCTTTCTGCCCATTTTCTTGCATTGGTGGGATATTTTCTTGTTGTTCATCAAACTTGTTGACAATTTTCTTAACCTCCAAACTACCTATATTCCACTTCAACATCTCCAAATCATTAAATATAATGCCCTTTCTTCTATAATCTTATGTTTAACCGGATCCTATAAATGATAACCAAATTCACCATCCGCATATCCCAAGAAAATGCATTTCATAGATTTATCATCTAGCTTAGTTCTATTCTCTTTGGGAATATGCATAAATGCTTCACATCCAAAGATTTTCAAGTGAGAATATTTCACCTTCTTACCAATCCAAACTTCTTCAGGAATGTCGCCATCCAAGGTCATAGTAGGAGATCGATTTATGAGATAATAGGTTGTCCTCACTGCTTCTACCCAAAAATGATTTTCTAAACCGAAATTTGACAACATACTCCTCACCTTCTACATGATAGTGTGATTCATCCTTTTTGCAACAATATTTTGTTGAGGAGTACCAAGGATAGTCTTCTCATTCTTAATTCCAAACTTGTCACAACATTCCTTGAATGCATTTGAACAATATTCTCCACCATTATATGTCTTCAAGCACTTGAGAAATTTGTTAGTATCTCTTTCAAAAGCAACATGGAACTTTTGAAATATCTCAAATACGTCATATTTTCTTTTCATGGGGTAGGCCCAAACCTTTGTAGATACATCATCTATGAATGTTACAAAGTATGATGTTTCTCCTAATGATTTAATATTAACAGGCCCAAATACATCTGAGTGTATCATTTCTAATAGATTTTTCTTTTGTTCATGACCACCTCTAAGAAATGAAACTCTTTGTTGCCTACCATAAATACAATGCTCACAAAGATCAAGATTATAAGATCTCAAACTTGGAAGAAATTTTTTTCCCATGAGGATTTTAGGCTCTTCTCACTCATACGACCCAAGTGCCTATGCCATAGATCTGTTGAGTTTCCTTCTTTTGCAACAACAACTATATTTGATCTTTCTATCATTGTTGTCAATGTATACAAATTCTTGGTATTGGGTCCTTTAGCCATAACCAATGCTACTTTGTTGATTTTCCAACCACTTTTTTCAAAGTTTATAAAATAGCCTTCATCATCCAATCGTCCCAAAAAGATCAGGCTCATGTGCATTTTTGGTACATGCCTAACCTCTTTCAATAGGATATCTTGTTCTTCCTTCGTCATGATTTTGACATATCCCATTCCAACAATGCTGCAAAAATGATTATTTCCCAAATGCACTCTACTATAATCACTAGGATTATATGCAATAAAATTATCTTTGCATGGAGTTACATGGTGAGATGCCCCAGAATCAAGGATGCAATCAAAGCAACTGCTAGAGGTATTCAAGAATACATCCTCTACTAAAAAAATAAGTAAAACATCTCCATCCATAGCTATAAAAATGGTCTCACCTTCATTTGTGCTAGTTGGATTCACTTCCAAACTTGACACTCTCTCTTCATGTGCCCCGACTTTCCATAATGATAACAAGTGATCCTGCCCCTTTTTTATTTGGATCAACCTCTCAATATTGAGTGTCCTTGATAACCTCGATCAATCCTCCTAGCACAATCAGCTAGAGCTTCTCCTACTTGGATTTTTACAATTGAATTTCGTCACAACTCCTCATTCATTACACTGTTGTTGACATCATCAAACATTAGGGGTTCTTGGAGGCACTAAAGTGCTCATAGTGACAATCAAATTTTCCTAGCTATTTGGCATAGAACACATTAGTAAAATAGCTCTAATTTCATCATCCAAAACACTTTGCATTCAAAAACATGCATAAAAAAATTGTACCACACATCCTCCATAATTTCCTTGCATTCACAAAGTGCAATAATGTCCACAAGGGGCCCATTTTTGTTCCAAGAGGCTAACCAAAAATCTATATATTTTTTATTATTAATAACCCAACATAAATGAAATGTGATAAGATGCCTACAATTCATAATGAGTTTCCATATGTGAGAGTAATTCAAAGGAATAAGCAGTGGTTAGTATTCTACTTGGATCCCCATTGTTTGAATAATTCCTTTGTAACACCTTACTCTAGATGGTTGAGGAACTATCAAATATTATTCATACCGATTTAGCACCAAGTGTGGTGTTATGTGTTGAAAATATTTGAAAGCTAGAGCCACCTTTGTTTTTATATTTCTTGATTGTATCCCAACTTATGAAGGGGGTCATCTTGATTTAATTGTAACCTTCCATTAGAAGTATCATCAATACAATATTAATATTATGCATGGATTTTTTCCTTAATTGAAGATAAGACATCAAATAGAATGGGATTGTATAGAAAAAATATTCTCATCATAATTATTTCTGCCAAATTTAATCAATAACCTTTCTAAGCCTCATATTTTATTTTGCAAGATGTAAAGGTATCATCTTGTAATCCCATTTTCTAGAACTTTTGAACAAAGGTCCCTTAAATACTGTCTTGGAATAGAGTTGATATTGAAACCTACAAAGTTTGTAATTACTTTTTGTGTCATGCTCCTTGTGTGAAAAAATACTTTAATTTTCCATTGTTGATTAATCGAATAGATAAAATAAATATAGCTATCATGAGTGGATTTGGCTATGATAACCTCATCCATATGAGCTTCCCCATATGAAATGGTGTCATCAATGAATTGATCTAATGAGTAATAGGTTTCATATTTCTAGCAATTTGTACTCCACACCAAAATCCCATAAAATCCTTCACAGTGATTTCTCTTCTAAGGGAATTTTTCATTATGACAAAGAGGAAGGGAGATACAAAGTCTCCTTGTCTAATACCCATTGAAGCTTTGAAAATTTTGTAAGGCCTCGATTAACTAAAAATAGAGAATCTAGGAGTTAAGATGACACTATAAATCTATTCCAATTGAATTTTCTAGAAACTAGTTTTTTTCATAATTTGTATTAAAAGAACAAACTCACCCTATCCATATGCCTTACTAATGCCCACTTTTATCATTATACTTTTTATCTTGGAATTGATGATTGTTTGAATTGACTCATGATCCACTATTATTAGATTTTTAATATTTTAGCTAGTTGTGAACCCACTTTACTCAGAGGAAATAAGGTTAAGAAGAAAAACCTTTAATCTATTCACAAATATCTTTGAAATTATTTTATTAATGGTATTGCACAATGAAATGGATCAATAGTCCACAAATGAGCCATAATCCAATCTTTTAAACTTGAATAAGATCAATTTGTTTGTATTATTTAAATATTTGGGAATCTTTTTGGACTTACATAAACCCTTCACCACCTCCCATACATCTCTTCTAATGGATCCCCAACACTTTTGGTAGAAACATGGGGAGCTCATCCAAATTTGGGGATTTGTTTGGAGGTAATTGGAAAGTCACTTTTTTATTGCTAAATCGGCTACTAGAGCCATTAATATCTCATTATCTTCTTCCTTTATTAAGAAAGGAATGTTCTATAACACTACTACCCACCACCATGTTTTAAAAAAACATGAATTCAAGATGGATATCTTCATATTTTGTTAGATGGTTATCTATTGAAGAAATGTTGTCAATTGTATTTTAGCTTCTACGAACTTTTGAAGCATTGTGGATTTTTTTTTGTGTTTAAATATCCTTCACCTAACCAAGTTCTCTAGATTTTCATTTCTATTTAAAAAATTCTTTATGCATGATGAGTCATTAAATCCTTTTCTTTTAGGTGATCTACTTAAAACCAGAATTTGACAACATGCTCCTCACCTTCTACATGATAGTGTGATTCATCCTTTTTGCAACAAAATTTTGTTGAGGAGTACCAGGGATAGTCTTCTCATGCTTAATTCCAAACTTGTTACAACATTCCTTGAATGCATTTGAACAGTATTCTCCACCATTATATGTCTTCAAGCACTTGAGAAATTTGTTAGTATCTCTTTCAAAAGCAACATGGAACTTTTGAAATATCTCAAATATGTCATCTTTTCTTTTCATGGGGTAGGTCCAAACCTTTCTAGATGCATCATCTATGAATGTTACAAAGTCTGATGTTGCTCCTAATGATTTAATATTAACAGGCCCAAATACATCTGAGTGTATCATTTCTAATAGATTTTTCTTTTGTTCATGACCACCTCTAAGAAATGAAACTCTTTGTTGCCTACCATAAATACAATGCTCACAAAGATCAAGATTATAAGATCTCAAACCTGGTAGAAATTTTTTTCCCATGAGGATTTTAGGCTCTTCTCACTCATACGACCCAAGCGCCTATGCCATAGATCTATCGAGTTTCCTTCTTTTGCAACAACAACTATATTTGATCTTTCTATCATTGTTGTCAATGTATACAAAGTCTTGGTCTTGGGTCCTTTAGCCATAACCAATGCTAATTTGTTTATTTTCCAACCACTTTTTTCAAAGTTTATAAAATAGCCTTCATCATCCAATCATCCCAAAAAGATCAGGCTCATGTGCATTTTTGGTACATGCCTAACATCTTTCAATAGGATATTTTGTTCTTCCTTCGTCATGATTTTGACATATCCCATTTCAACAATGTTGCAAAAATGATTATTTCCCAAATGCACTCTACTATAATCACTAGGATTATATGCAACAAAATTATCTTTGCATGGTGTTACATGGTGAGATGCCCCAGAATCAAGGATCCAATCAAAGCAACTTCTAGATGTATTCAAGCATACATCTTCTACTAAAAAAATAAGTAAAACATCTCCATCCATAGCTATAAAAATGGTCTCACCTTCATTTGTGCTAGTTGGATTCACTTCCAAACTCAACACTCTCTCTTCACGTGCCCCGACTTTCCATAATGATAACAAGTGATCCTACCCCTTTTTTATTTGGATCAACCTCTCAATATTGAGTGTCCTTGATAGCCTCGATCAATCCTCCTACCGCAATCAGCTAGAGCTTCTCCTCCTTGGATTTTTACAATTGAATTTCATCACAACTCCTCATTCATTACATTGTTGTTGACATCATCAGACTTTAGGGTTCCTGGAGGCGCTGAAGTGCTCATAGTGACAATCAAATTTTCCTAGCTATCTGGCATATAACACATTAGTAAAATAGCTCTAATTTCATCATCCAAAACACTTTGCATTAAAAAACATGCATAAAATGAGGATGGAGGAGAAGAGATTAGACTGTCGGTGGAAAGAAATGGCGGTGAGAAGTTTCTATTTTAAATGTTTTTTTTTGACTTGAGTGCTTTGTTTGGTGGTGGAGACTGGTATGTTAAATGATGTTTGTGCAAGTGATCTCCTTTCTACAAACTTTATTCAATGCCTTTATTTACTTCATTCACGTGTTAAACATATATTTATTTGGTGTTAGGTGAATACATCTTAGGATCACCTTACTCACATGTTTCTCCACATTAATATTTTTAAATTTCATCTAGTTGATAGATCCTAATCAAGATTTATGGATAGGTTTGCCCATCTTTCAACATCATTTGACACTAAAATATCATGATTGACAAAGAAGCTTTGTTACTTTATTTGATTCTTAGTAGATATGTCTTTAGGTGAAATCCTCTATTTTTTCTATGATGAGGCATATCACATCTAACCATTTTTCGAATCCTCAATTTTGAGCCTTTTGAATTTTACTTACATTGATATATGTTAATGAATCTCCTTCATATGTCTATATATCAAATTTTCTTCCATTTTTACAACTAGATTCCTTTGTAAAGAGCATTAATTCTAACTCATTATTTGAGAAAAAGAGTTATTTTCTAGATATAGGCCAAATGAGAAGCTCTTGGGTTACCATGAGATATTGCATCAAAATTTAATTTTAGCCTTCCACTATGAGAGGCCATCCATCTTGCCTAATTCTTTGTTCTCAAGAATTTTTCTAGGAGTCATTGGTGTAATGATTCATTAGAATTTTTAATAAAATACAAGATTTCATTATTTGATTATCTTAGGTTTTGAAGTTTTTTTATTTATATTATGATAATTAATGTTTAAGAATTTTCTTATTCCAACAATGACTATTTTTATGACTTCTCGAATTTCTACTTGCCTCTCTTAAATATTATGTGAATTTTTCCTTCCAAATCTGTCAATAACCATAGGACTTACTTTCCATACCTTGGAACCCATGAGGAGTTACTTTTTTGGATGGAAAACCATGACATATTACCAATATATCTTCCTAAAAGACCCCAAACCAACCTAACCTCTCAAGTAACCAACACCAACATTAGCAAAGAGACACCATCATGAGAGATGATTAATGGTCTCATTTGCATTAATACATAATAGGCATCTCGAGGTGCCTAAGATACCAATTGATTTTAGTTTGTCCTCATTTAAAACCGTTTTATGCAAAAACATCCATAAAAAGACACCCAATTTTAGTAATACATATGCTCCCCAACAAAAATCAATCAACTACAAGGGTTTGATAGACACAAATATTTGAATCCAATAACCTAGTTAGATTAAATAGTTTCCTGATTTTCCACATCAAATAATTTTATCCTCATTGGAAACTATTAATAAAATTACTTTTCCTAATTTGTCTCTGAATTTAACATTAGCTTCTAAAGATATAGGCACCACATTGAAATCTTTCCATTCTCATTCAACACCATTCACCCTATTTCTTTTAATGATATAATCTGTAAAAATATTGTACCACACATCCTCCATAATTTCCTTGCATTCACAAAGTGCAATAATATCCACAAGGGGCCCATTTTTGTTCCAAGAGGCTACCCAAAAATTTATGTATATTTTATTATTAATAACCCAACATAAATGAAATGTGATAAGATGCCTACAATTCATAATGAGTTTCCATATGTGAGAGTAATTCAAAGGAATAAGCAGTGGCTAGTATTCTACTTGGATCCCCATTGTTTGAATAATTCCTTTGTAACACCTTACTCTAGATGGTTAGGAACTATCAAATATTATTCATACCGATTTAGCACCAAGTGTGGTGTTATGTGTTAAAAATATTTGAAAGCAAGAGCCACCTTTGTTTTTATATTTCTTGATTGTATCCCAACTTATTTTCATCTCAATGTGCTATATTTTATCCCCATTCGTCTAATAATTTATTCAAAAATTGAACTAAACATTTAAATAGTATAATTATATTAATGTTTTTTCTCAAATATAATTTTATCGACTTTAAATGTGATATCAGAAACAAGGCATTGTTATTAACTAGTCCTGGTCATGCTATAACACAAACTCATTAAAAACCACGACTGTGTTGTAGTGGGGAAAGGGGTTGAATGACATTTCAATGTAAATTGAAATTTGTTCAAAATGCATGAATATCTAAGGACATTGGTATGCCTAGAATCTCTCCCCACATGGAGTCACAATATAAATTACATCCTTTTTTTTCTTATTATATTCATTTTTTGAAAATTAAACCTATTTTTCAAAATCAACATCAACTTCACTTTATATTTGAAATTTTTAGCTCATTATTCAGTTATTTTAGTGGGCAGACCTCTAAAACTGAAAAAGAATATATAAATGTTTTAGTTATTTGTTTTTATAATAGGATAGCCGTTGAGAGTTTAAAACTGATGGGGAAAGAAAATTCAAAATTCCGTTGAGGCTTGAGAGTAAGAAAATGAGGGAGAGAAATTTTAAATTTCTGTTGAGATTTGAGAGTTAAAAACTGAGGTACAGGAAAATTCAACAGTAAAATTTCTGTTGAGAGTAAAAGACTAACGGTAAAGAAAATTCAAAATTTGGAGAGCAGCAAAAAGCATTTCAATATATGATATAAATGAACAATTCTATTTCATTCAGTCACAGATCATTTCTGATCGTTTTTCATTTTTGAAAATGTTTTGTTCTTTTTCTCATTGTTATTTTTCTGAGTGTTTTTCTTTTTCTTAGGATTTAGAGTTTTTTTTAACAAGGTTGTTCATAGTGTGCACACTGGTCTGGTCCAGTCTGTCTTTTGTTCTGTTTTTCTTTTCTTTTTTTCTTTTCTTTTTTGGTGAGCAGATTCAGAGGCAGGGCAGTTTAAGAGGCAGAGCAGAGGAAAGAGGCAAAGAAAAACGTGGAAGGTAAATTTAGGCTTAGTAGTTGTGATTTTCTTTTTCCTTTTTAGTTGTTTTTTTTTCTTTTTAGTTGTGGAAGGTAAAGACTGATGAAATGAGACTCTAGTGCAGGCATGAGATGCAGGACCAAGTTCATATAACCGATGCAGAGATGGGAATTTCCTAGATCACGAGCCAACCCAGTGTTTGAATTCTCTCAGTTCTCAAGCAGTGAGTTGATCTTCTCTTGCACAGCTAATCCTTTTGGATTTTCTATCAGGCGCAAATCAGCTTCACTGTATGTACTCGGAGAGAACACACAGCCCAATGGGGTTTAGATTCCTCCAAATGAAGCTTATACTCTTTATACAACTGACATTGCCGCCTTTAATTTAAACACAAATTTGTTGAACAGCTATGGGATGGTTGCTTTCAAGTTTTTATAGTGGCAGTAATGGGGTTTGCTGGACTTCAATTTCTTTGCAGGTCAACATTAGATGTGGTTCAGCAGTTCACTGACCTCATAGGACGTCTAGCTGCCTATTGGGCTTTTGGTATGTCTGTGCATGCCCTGCTCTGTAGTTTTTTTTGTTGTTTTCATTATTTTTCTTATTGGGTTTCAAATATTTTACAAACATGCAAATCATCTGCAATAGTGAAGTTCGTTTACCACTGGAATGTAGTAATTTAGTTTTGGGTTAAATGTTCCTTGCTTGATGTCATTCCCGGAAGCTATTGTGAACTCATCTTTTCTCCACCTTATTCCAATTTTAGATGCACCTATCAAAGGTCTTCTCCTTTCTCCTTTCTTCTTGGGTCTTCATGGATAATTCTTGATCCATCATCTAAGATCCATCAGGATAGTTTTGCTGACCTGTAGCACAAAAATAATCTCTATTCTCTTTCCTCACTACTGCTAGCACAAAAATAATCTAGCCTTAATCTAGCCCTCCATCTTTAGGGTTTTAATCTCCCATTAGTTTATTAATTCAAAATCGAATAGATATAAAGAATGTGGCTCCTTATAACTCAACTTCCTTGGGACATGTATAGATTAATATCTAAAACTTCAACATATAACTATTAAAGGAATCCTTTCACCAGATATCCACTGCGCTCTTCCATAATTTATCTATTTCATATATTCTTTCCAATCATTTTGTCATACAAGAGTTCGTTCTCCCAAAAAGTCTCACTCAATCTCGACATGTTAAATTAGCTCTGGCAGCTTTGCAAGGAAGACTTAATACAAAGGATCAAAAATTTCTCTCTCCAGCTAGGCTCTAGGCTCCAAATTACCACAGAAAACAACGTTTTGAGCATACTGAATAAATTCTAGGCCAATCCAACGCTCAACTTATTCCAACATAAACCAAGCCATATGCAATTCATTTTAGTTTATATCCCTAAGTGAATATACAATTCGTAAGGTGAGGACTGATCGTCCAGCCCTGCGCACCTATTTAAACCCTTTGAAATCAAAAGTCCTGTTTATCGATGAGTTACAAGGTTCTATAGGTAATAGTTCATAAGGTACAATATTTGTTGAAGGTTTTGTAAATGAAGTAGCAAGTTAAATAGGTTTGATCTTGGGAAAACTTCATGATTAAACATGCTTGAGATGGAGTACTATTGAAATGGGCAATCTCCTGAAAAGCCTTAAAAATTTCTGAAAGTATTATCTAAATACAATAAGTGTTGAGTCTACCATTCATTTTCATGAGAGATGGGTTCATGTGTACTACTACTCAGGAAATATTGGTCAATGAGAAAGCTTAAATGAGCAATTCGTTTTCATAAGAAATGAATTAATGTTTATCACTACTATAAAATATGAGTCAATAATAGTGCTTAAGTAGATTCATGCTCACAGAATTAGGTTTTCTATCACATTTG
>CM021100.1:261989003-262097295 GCA_007115665.2 Sequoiadendron giganteum | reverse complement strand
AAAATCCCATAAAATCCTTCACATTGATTTCTCTTCTAAGGGCATTTGTCATTATGAAAAAGAGGAAGGGAGATACAGAGTCTCCTTGTCTAATACCCATTGAAGCTTTTAAATTTTTTTAAGGCCTCGATTAACTAAAAATAGAGAATCTAGGAGTTAAGATGACACTATAAATCTATTCCAATTGAATTTTCTAGAAACTAGTTTTTTTCATGATTTGTATTAAAACAACCAACTCACCCTATCCATATGCCTTACTAATGCCCGCTTTTATCATTATACTTTTTATCTTGGAATTGATGATTGTTTGGATTGACTCATGATCCACTATTATCAGATTTTTAATATTTTGGCTAGTTGTGAACCCACTTTACTTAGGGGAAATAAGGTTAAGAAGAACAACCTTTAATCTATTCACAAATATCTTTGAAATTATTTTATTAATGGTATTGCACAATGAAATGGATCAATAGTCCACAAATGAGCCATAATCCGATCTTTTAAACTTGAATAAGATCAATTTGTTTGTATTATTTAAATATTTGGGAATCTTTTTGGACTTACATAAACCCTTCACCACCTCCCATACATCTCTTCTAATGGATCCCCAACACTTTTGGTAGAAACATGGGGAGCTCATCCAAATTTGGGGATTTGTTTGGAGGTAATTGGAAAGTCACTTTTTTATTGCTAAATCGGCTACTAGAGCCATTAATATCTCATTATCTTCTTCCTTTATGAAGAAAGGAATGTTCTATAACACTACTTCCCACCACCATGTTTTAAAAAAACATGAATTCAAGATGGATATCTTCATATTTTGTTAGATGGTTATCTATTGAAGAAATGTTGTCAATTGTATTTTAGCTTCTGTGAACTTTTGAAGCATTGTGGATTTCTTTTTGTGTGTTTAAATATCCTTCAGCTAACCAAGTTCTCTAGATTTTCATTTCCATTTAAAAACTTCTTTATGCATGATGAGTCATTAAATCCTTTTCTTTTAGTTGATCTACTTAAAACATAATTTGACAACATACTCCTCACCTTCTACATGATAGTGTGATTCATCCTTTTTGCAACAATATTTTGTTGAGGAGTACCAAGGATAGTCTTCTCATTCTTAATTCCAAACTTGTCACAACATTCCTTGAATGCATTTGAACAATATTCTCCACCATTATATGTCTTCAAGCACTTGAGAAATTTGTTAGTATCTCTTTCAAAAGCAACATGGAACTTTTGAAATATCTCAAATACGTCATATTTTCTTTTCATGGGGTAGGCCCAAACCTTTGTAGATACATCATCTATGAATGTTACAAAGTATGATGTTTCTCCTAATGATTTAATATTAACAGGCCCAAATACATCTGAGTGTATCATTTCTAATAGATTTTTCTTTTGTTCATGACCACCTCTAAGAAATGAAACTCTTTGTTGCCTACCATAAATACAATGCTCACAAAGATCAAGATTATAAGATCTCAAACCTGGTAGAAATTTTTTTCCCATGAGGATTTTAGGCTCTTCTCACTCATACGACCCAAGCGCCTATGCCATAGATCTATCGAGTTTCCTTCTTTTGCAACAACAACTATATTTGATCTTTCTATCATTGTTGTCAATGTATACAAAGTCTTGGTCTTGGGTCCTTTAGCCATAACCAATGCTAATTTGTTTATTTTCCAACCACTTTTTTCAAAGTTTATAAAATAGCCTTCATCATCCAATCATCCCAAAAAGATCAGGCTCATGTGCATTTTTGGTACATGCCTAACATCTTTCAATAGGATATTTTGTTCTTCCTTCGTCATGATTTTGACATATCCCATTTCAACAATGTTGCAAAAATGATTATTTCCCAAATGCACTCTACTATAATCACTAGGATTATATGCAACAAAATTATCTTTGCATGGTGTTACATGGTGAGATGCCCCAGAATCAAGGATCCAATCAAAGCAACTTCTAGATGTATTCAAGCATACATCTTCTACTAAAAAAATAAGTAAAACATCTCCATCCATAGCTATAAAAATGGTCTCACCTTCATTTGTGCTAGTTGGATTCACTTCCAAACTCAACACTCTCTCTTCACGTGCCCCGACTTTCCATAATGATAACAAGTGATCCTACCCCTTTTTTATTTGGATCAACCTCTCAATATTGAGTGTCCTTGATAGCCTCGATCAATCCTCCTACCGCAATCAGCTAGAGCTTCTCCTCCTTGGATTTTTACAATTGAATTTCATCACAACTCCTCATTCATTACATTGTTGTTGACATCATCAGACTTTAGGGTTCCTGGAGGCGCTGAAGTGCTCATAGTGACAATCAAATTTTCCTAGCTATCTGGCATATAACACATTAGTAAAATAGCTCTAATTTCATCATCCAAAACACTTTGCATTAAAAAACATGCATAAAATGAGGATGGAGGAGAAGAGATTAGACTGTCGGTGGAAAGAAATGGCGGTGAGAAGTTTCTATTTTAAATGTTTTTTTTTGACTTGAGTGCTTTGTTTGGTGGTGGAGACTGGTATGTTAAATGATGTTTGTGCAAGTGATCTCCTTTCTACAAACTTTATTCAATGCCTTTATTTACTTCATTCACGTGTTAAACATATATTTATTTGGTGTTAGGTGAATACATCTTAGGATCACCTTACTCACATGTTTCTCCACATTAATATTTTTAAATTTCATCTAGTTGATAGATCCTAATCAAGATTTATGGATAGGTTTGCCCATCTTTCAACATCATTTGACACTAAAATATCATGATTGACAAAGAAGCTTTGTTACTTTATTTGATTCTTAGTAGATATGTCTTTAGGTGAAATCCTCTATTTTTTCTATGATGAGGCATATCACATCTAACCATTTTTCGAATCCTCAATTTTGAGCCTTTTGAATTTTACTTACATTGATATATGTTAATGAATCTCCTTCATATGTCTATATATCAAATTTTCTTCCATTTTTACAACTAGATTCCTTTGTAAAGAGCATTAATTCTAACTCATTATTTGAGAAAAAGAGTTATTTTCTAGATATAGGCCAAATGAGAAGCTCTTGGGTTACCATGAGATATTGCATCAAAATTTAATTTTAGCCTTCCACTATGAGAGGCCATCCATCTTGCCTAATTCTTTGTTCTCAAGAATTTTTCTAGGAGTCATTGGTGTAATGATTCATTAGAATTTTTAATAAAATACAAGATTTCATTATTTGATTATCTTAGGTTTTGAAGTTTTTTTATTTATATTATGATAATTAATGTTTAAGAATTTTCTTATTCCAACAATGACTATTTTTATGACTTCTCGAATTTCTACTTGCCTCTCTTAAATATTATGTGAATTTTTCCTTCCAAATCTGTCAATAACCATAGGACTTACTTTCCATACCTTGGAACCCATGAGGAGTTACTTTTTTGGATGGAAAACCATGACATATTACCAATATATCTTCCTAAAAGACCCCAAACCAACCTAACCTCTCAAGTAACCAACACCAACATTAGCAAAGAGACACCATCATGAGAGATGATTAATGGTCTCATTTGCATTAATACATAATAGGCATCTCGAGGTGCCTAAGATACCAATTGATTTTAGTTTGTCCTCATTTAAAACCGTTTTATGCAAAAACATCCATAAAAAGACACCCAATTTTAGTAATACATATGCTCCCCAACAAAAATCAATCAACTACAAGGGTTTGATAGACACAAATATTTGAATCCAATAACCTAGTTAGATTAAATAGTTTCCTGATTTTCCACATCAAATAATTTTATCCTCATTGGAAACTATTAATAAAATTACTTTTCCTAATTTGTCTCTGAATTTAACATTAGCTTCTAAAGATATAGGCACCACATTGAAATCTTTCCATTCTCATTCAACACCATTCACCCTATTTCTTTTAATGATATAATCTGTAAAAATATTGTACCACACATCCTCCATAATTTCCTTGCATTCACAAAGTGCAATAATATCCACAAGGGGCCCATTTTTGTTCCAAGAGGCTACCCAAAAATTTATGTATATTTTATTATTAATAACCCAACATAAATGAAATGTGATAAGATGCCTACAATTCATAATGAGTTTCCATATGTGAGAGTAATTCAAAGGAATAAGCAGTGGCTAGTATTCTACTTGGATCCCCATTGTTTGAATAATTCCTTTGTAACACCTTACTCTAGATGGTTAGGAACTATCAAATATTATTCATACCGATTTAGCACCAAGTGTGGTGTTATGTGTTAAAAATATTTGAAAGCAAGAGCCACCTTTGTTTTTATATTTCTTGATTGTATCCCAACTTATTTTCATCTCAATGTGCTATATTTTATCCCCATTCGTCTAATAATTTATTCAAAAATTGAACTAAACATTTAAATAGTATAATTATATTAATGTTTTTTCTCAAATATAATTTTATCGACTTTAAATGTGATATCAGAAACAAGGCATTGTTATTAACTAGTCCTGGTCATGCTATAACACAAACTCATTAAAAACCACGACTGTGTTGTAGTGGGGAAAGGGGTTGAATGACATTTCAATGTAAATTGAAATTTGTTCAAAATGCATGAATATCTAAGGACATTGGTATGCCTAGAATCTCTCCCCACATGGAGTCACAATATAAATTACATCCTTTTTTTTCTTATTATATTCATTTTTTGAAAATTAAACCTATTTTTCAAAATCAACATCAACTTCACTTTATATTTGAAATTTTTAGCTCATTATTCAGTTATTTTAGTGGGCAGACCTCTAAAACTGAAAAAGAATATATAAATGTTTTAGTTATTTGTTTTTATAATAGGATAGCCGTTGAGAGTTTAAAACTGATGGGGAAAGAAAATTCAAAATTCCGTTGAGGCTTGAGAGTAAGAAAATGAGGGAGAGAAATTTTAAATTTCTGTTGAGATTTGAGAGTTAAAAACTGAGGTACAGGAAAATTCAACAGTAAAATTTCTGTTGAGAGTAAAAGACTAACGGTAAAGAAAATTCAAAATTTGGAGAGCAGCAAAAAGCATTTCAATATATGATATAAATGAACAATTCTATTTCATTCAGTCACAGATCATTTCTGATCGTTTTTCATTTTTGAAAATGTTTTGTTCTTTTTCTCATTGTTATTTTTCTGAGTGTTTTTCTTAGGATTTAGAGTTTTTTTTTACAAGGTTGTTCATAGTGTGCACACTGGTCTGGTCCAGTCTGTCTTTTGTTCTGTTTTTCTTTTCTTTTTTCCTTTTTCTTTTTTGGTGAGCAGATTCAGAGGCAGAGCAGTTTAAGTGGCAGAGCAGAGGAAAGAGGCAAAGAAAAACGTGCAAGGTAAATTTAGGCTTAGTTGTTAGTTGTGATTTTCTGTTTTCTTTTTAGTTGTTTTTTTTTTCTTTTTAGTTGTGGAAGGTAAAGACTGATGAAATGAGACTCTAGTGCAGGCATGAGATGCAGGACCAAGTTCATATAACCGATGCAGAGATGGGAATTTCCTAGATCACGAGCCAACCCAGTGTTTGAATTCTCTCAGTTCTCAAGCAGTGAGTTGATCTTCTCTTGCACAGCTAATCCATTTGGATTTTCTATCAAGCGCAAATCAGCTTCACTGTATGTGCTCGGAGAGAACACACAGCCCAATGGGGTTTAGATTCCTCCAAATGAAGCTTAAACTCTTTATACAACTGACATTGCCGCCTTTAATTTAAACACAAATTTGTTGAACAGCTATGGGATGGTTGCTTTCAAGTTTTTATAGTGGCAGTAATGGGGTTTGCTGGACTTCAATTTCTTTGCAGGTCAACATTAGATGTGGTTCAGCAGTTCACTGACCTCATAGGACGTCTAGCTGCCTATTGGGCTTTTGGTATGTCTGTGCATGCCCTGCTCTGTAGTTTTTTTTGTTGTTTTCATTATTTTTGTTATGGGGTTTCAAATATTTTACAGAACATGCAAATCATCTGCAATAGTGAAGTTCGTTTACCACTGGAATGTAGTAATTTAGTTTTGGATTAAATGTTCCTTGCCTGATGTCATTCCCGGAAGCTATTGTGAACTCATCTTTTCTCCACCTTATTCCAATTTTAGATGCACCTATCAAAGGTCTTCATCTTTCTCATTTCTTCTTGGGTCTTCATGGATAATTCTTAATCCATCATCTAAGATCCATCAGGATAGTTTTGCTGACCTGTAGCACAAAAATAATCTCTATTCTCTTTCCTCACTACTGCTAGCACAAAAATAATCTCTATTCTCTTTCCTCACTACTGCTAGCACAAAAATAATCTAGCCTTAATCTAGCCTTCCATCTTTAGGGTTTTAATCTCCCATTAGTTTATTAATTCAAAATGGAATAGATATAAAGAATGTGGTTCCTTATAACTCAACTTCCTTGGGACATGTATAGATTAATATCTAAAACTTCAACATATAACTATTAAAGGCATCCTTTCACCAGATATCCACTGCTCTCTTCCATAATTTATCTATTTCATATATTCTTTCCAATCATTTTGTCATACAAGAGTTCGTTCTCCCAAAAAGTCTCACTCAATCTCGACATGTTAAATTAGCTCTGGCAGTTTTGCAAGGAAGACTTAATACAAAGGATCAAAAATTTCTCTCTCCAGCTAGCCTCTAGGCTCCAAATTACCACAGCAAACAACATTTTGAGCATACTGAACAAATTCTAGGCCAATCCAACACTCAACTCATTCCAACATAAACCAAGCCATATACTTCTCCTTCCATTTTTAAAGATTCATTCAAACCCTTAATCAATACAGTAGAGATAAATTTCAACAAAAATGACTGATGCAATCCACGCACAGCAACAAACAAAGAATGTCCCACCAACACAACACAACAGGGAAAATAGTCATCACCTGCACTTGCAGTTTCAAATGTCTGCTGAGTTCGATTTAGTAACACAGTTAAGGGACCCACAGAATTGACTATTAGCAGACATGGACAAATCCTGCTCTAACCCTCCTATTCATTTTAGTTTATATCCCTAAGTGCATATGCAATTCATAAGGTGAGGACTGATCATCCAGCCCTGCGCACCTATTTAAACCCTTGGAAATCAAAAGTCCTGTTTATCGATGAGTTACAAGGTTCTATAGGTAATAGTTCATAAGGCACAATATTTGTTGAAGGTTTTGTAAATGAAGTAGCAAGTTAAATAGGTTTGATCTTGGGAAAACTTCATGATTAAGCATGCTTGAGATGGAGTACTATTGAAATGGGCAATCTCCTGAAAAGCCTTAAAAATTTCTGAAAGTATTATCTAAATACAATAAGTGTTGAGTCTACCATTCATTCTCATGAGAGATGGGTTCATGTGTACTACTACTCATGAAATATTGGTCAATGAGAAAGCTTAAGTGAGCAATTTGTTTTCATAAGAAATGAGTTCATGTGTATCACTACTATAAAATATGAGTCAATAATAGTGCTTAAGTAGATTCATGCTCACAGAATTAGGCTTTCTATCACATTTGGATCATTCATTGACCGTGACAACACAACAGGGAAGAGTTACTGAAAGGGTCTATCACTTAGATTCTAAAGGACCTAATCGCTGAACTCCGTGTAGTTTCATTAGCAGACTGGGATCAATCGATTTGTCAAGATCTACACAACTAACACTACTTAGGGATGCATTCAAGTTACACTTACCCACTGACAAGAAAACAAGGTCATCCATATAAAATTTCAACAACAACTATGCAACGAGTTATTTTATTATTTAGGTAACAGAGAGTACGTATCACAATACAACATGTTATGACAGCCAATCCTTAAGGAGGCTCTATATTAATCATCTATAGAAACTCCCAACCTAGTTACATTGCACATCAGTGCTTTCTATGCACCATAAACATCCTTCATCTGTCACAACAACTAGGTCAGCGTTTATTGCAATTATGAAAACATCATCTTATTTATCATCACAGCCCATTGTATGCTCATTTGTTCCTATATCATTCAAAATTGTGAGGCTATCCATTGGTCTCCTTTAAGGAGCCTTCACTTTCTTTTATCGTCTCTACACCAACATCTGTATACCCTTCATGAAATCTCTATTCTCTTCTCTCGCTACTACCTTATTTACTTATCCCCATGACAATCGCTTTGCCAGAGTTTTCTATGGCCCGTCACAGAGGTCATTATATGTTTAAGATGTGAAAAGGGATTCTGCATGTCTGTCACACACTCTATCATTATCTTCGTCACTCATGTCTTCCATACAAAACACATTGTTGATGCTTTAGCATAAGTTATTTGCTGAAGTTCTTTTAAAGGGCTTATTGACTTGTGAGTAAACAGTGGAAGTTAACTTGAGGCACAATCACTCATAGTAGCTCTCCTTGGTTGGGTTTTGAAAGGTAGCTCTATGGTGCATATCTGTTCTGAAACTATTGGACCTGTACCATTCCCAGGGTTGGGGTGATTTCTCCTGTTTTGTGAGCCTTCCCTGGGTCATCATATTGCTTGCAAGCGACCATTGTGTAGCCACTTAAAGATTATGAATTATGGTGACAGCTCAATAATTGTCTCTAGTGGCCAAATAGGACCTATTCTGTCACCTATGCAGAGGAGAAACTATTCGATCCATACCATTCACAGGGCTGGGGTGATTCCTACTATTTTGTGAGTTTTCCCTGGGTCATCAGATTGTTTATAAACGACGATTGTCAAGCCACCTAATAAAGATTTTGAACTCTGGTGGCAGTTCAGTAGTTGTTTCCAGTGGCTAAGGTGTTGACCTGGACCAAAGTAAGATTGTGTCTCAATAACCATTGATTATATTGCTCAGAGAATGTTACATTCCAACATTGGATATATCACAACAGTGTAATTTTCACATATTCACAAATCAAAATACAGACATTGAAGTCATTAAATGGCTTGCTGACATGGAATTTGACCTATGGCCATTGCATATTCACCCTATACCCTATCATTCTTTTAAACCTCAGAACCCTTTGCAAATGACTAGAATTTACATTTTAAAGAAAAATCAAAAACCTTAGACTCCACTGTTAACACCTGCCACAATGTGGACTCTCTGATCTGCAACTGAAAATGGTATTTGGAGTATGATATCACACTCTTATCTTTCCCCATTATCTGCTCATTTATTTGCAACTGAAGATTGTTATCACCATTTTTCTTTTCAATCTTGTGCAAAAATTACAAGTGCATGTTAAAACTCGTTAACTCCTGCATTTTTACTTTTATGTGATTATTTTACATTTGCATAAATTCCATTTCACTAGAAGTGAAATAATACATTTTACCACACATTTTAATCTCTAAATCCTCTCTATTTTCTCAGCAATTAGTTTGACATTTTGTCAAACGGTTGGTCTGTAACCGCTCCTTCGTGCATTTTTTGCTCTACAACTAACTCATCTTTAACATTTTTAACCTTATGAACTAAGCATTATTTTCATTTCTCCAGTGCCTCTTTTCTTTATGTGTTTTCTCTACCATCACTAATTTCCCTGCATTCTTTACTCGAATCATTTATCTACGCTGGCCATTTCATCTCTCATCTCATCTCTATCGAAGTCCTAACCCATACATATCATCATCACTAAAGCTACCCTCCACTAAAAAATTCTCAATTGTGTCATTACATTGTTGGCAATCTCTACCTTCTTTAGCAAATTTGCAATAAGCCAGGATGATTCCAGACCTTAGATAAGGATGATTTCAGGTCTTTTTTGGCCTGTCGAGCATTTCAAACTCCTCTGAACAATATTAAAATTGTTGTCAATGCATGGGGGACAGTTGCAAGTCGATTGACAAATTTAAGAAATATGAGGGTGCGTTCGGGCTCTAGGACTTAACAGGTTAAATACTTTAAGAGAGATGGAAATGGCTTAAGTATAACAGAAGAGAAAAAATGTCGTTAGCATTTGTTACCGTATCCAAAGGATCAATGCAATATCTTCATTGGGTAAAAAGTCATGCAGATGATAAGGAACGCATACTTTGATAATTTCTTAGATCGAATAACAGAACAACACATCATTGCTCCAGTGATTATCAGATAAACACCCTCAGACATCTTTTTTCTAATCTCCTTATGCAAATGGGCCTTGATTTCCTGGAGCTGCTTAATACATTTTGCTAAGTCATTCATCCATCGGAGAAGAGCCACTGCTAACAACCCAACTGCACTCCAGTGGATATTACCCACTCCTCTGAGAACATCCACAGCCACTGTTCTTGCATCAGTAGCCCATGTGCTCGAGGACAACGATGCCATTTTCTTTCCCAGGACGAGCAAAATCTGGAATCTCTTGATGTTCATAGTTACCATAACCAACATTCATCATCTTTCGGTGAAACCATATGATAAGTTGTTATGGAAACATAGGCTTGTTTATCATCACTGCCCATTGTATGCTCATTTGTTCCCATATCATTCAAAATTGTGAGGATCTTCATTGGTCTCTTTTAAGGAGCCTTCACTTTCTTTTATCCTCTGTACACAAACCTCTGTGTACCCTTCATGAAATCTCTATTCTCTTCTCTCACTACTACCTTATTTATCGATCCCCATGCCTGTCGCAGACGTACATTATATTTTTAAGATGTGAAAAGGTGTTCTGCATGTCTGTCACTCCATACAAAACACATTTTCACCATTTTTTTTATATTTCGAAGTAGTCACCACTTCTCATATTTTCAGTGTAGAATGTTGATGCTTTAGCATAACCTTCAAGTATTGTGCCAGTCACTCCTTATGTTCCTTTTTCATCTTCACTATTTCACAGCCGTACATTATTTCTCAAAGAGGTAAAGCACCTGTTCACTGTCACCACACAATTCTACTTACTATCATCACACAGTTCTTTATTTTCTAGATGGATTTTAGATTATTTGCATTATATATTTTACTGTCTATGTAACTCATGTTGTTCTTTAAATTGAATGTTGATATCTGCTATAGTATGGTAGATTGATTTATAACTAAATGATGTGGCAGGTTGACAGGGTTACACACAATTCAAGTAGACTGTGCAAGCTCACAACCCCTCTCTGTAACTTGAATCCTATTACAAATTGTAAGCAAGTTGCGGGCAGTTGTAGCTTGTTCCTCTTGGAACAAGCAGGTTGAAGAGCTACCATAATAGCAAGCCTAGGAGTTACATTTCTAGTGTGTATTTAGAGCAACAAGAGATGGAATTGGACATTGACCATTTCTTTAGTAATACTTTGGTCAAGCACATTGATCTAATAGCATTGTAACATGTACAAATACAATTTTTAATAAAAGAATTTATTGGAAGGGGCTAAAAACCCCTTCTAAAGACCGAAGGGAATAGCCAGTGGCCATGGTTATTTCTTGAGGTCGTGTGTTTGTCCCACAGCTTAAAGAATGGTTTATAGGCCAACACCATTCTTTAAGTTTTGTTTCTCGTTTTCTTTGCATTCTTGAATTATTTTGATTAATGTTTAATTTTTATTTAATAATTTATTAATTCTAATCTCAACACTAAAGTTAGAAAGGACAATTTTGAAAATAAATTTACCACTTATTAATCGCAACATAAATCCCTTCCTAAATATTTTATGCATCACTTATAAAACAGTTCAAAAAGGATAATCATAAACTACCTTTATGTAAACAAAATGTATTCACTTTATATTCGCATTGCATAAGCATGCCAAAAAAAATACAAAAATAAACATTTTAACTTGTCATAATAATAACAATTTTTTAAATGCCTTACAAAAATATCATTTAAAAAAGCATAATGAATTATGATGTCGCCACAATTATAAATATTTTAATATCTATAATTAATTAAAAATGTTAAAACATGAAAAAAAAATAAAGATTGTGATTAAAATTTAATAATAAATATTTCGCTTCTCACATATTAACATCATTGCAAATGACTAAAATAATCATATATAAAGCTATATAAATATTTTTTAATAAATAAAATTAAATGTATGTGTTGTGTTGTTTTGTATGATGTTGTATTGTTTGTGGTGTTGTGTTGTTTTGTGCGGTGTTCTGTTGTTTTGTGGTTGTCTTAGGTCAATTAGGGGAGGCCATGCAAGCTTCCACCTTCACGTGGTTGGCCTTGTTAGTAGAGAATATTTGAATAAATATTCTTGAAGCTAAGAGAAGCTTATGTGTAAATATTTTCATTTGAAATATACAATGTTTTATAAATTTAAGGTAGTTCATATTACATGCATGGTGAAATTAAGAAAATTGTGATTGCAAAGGTGAATCAAGAGAATCATGAAAAGTTGGTAGAATATTGAGCAAAAGAATATCACAATTAGTACTTCATATACTTTTAAATAACTATAAAATTATAGAATAGCTATAACATTGAAAACTTGGTAGAATATTGACTTGTTAATAATAAGATCCTCTTGTTTTTAAGTCTTCTTTAAGCTCAGAATTTTTTTTTACTTGAAAACTCTAAACCCTAAAACCCTAAACCTAAACCATAAACCTTGAACCCTAAACCCTAAACCATACCCCCTAAACCCTAAAACCCCAAACCCTAAACCCTAAACCCTAAACCCTAAACCCTGAACATTCAGACCTAGACCCTAACCCCTACACTCTAATCCTTGAACCCTAAACCCTAAACCTTGAACCCACCCTAAACTCTAAACCCTATACTCTAAACCCAAAACCCTAAACCTTAAATCAACCCTCAACACTCAACCCTAAACCTAAACCCTAAACCCTAAAATATTATTGAACAAAAACCTAAAAATAGTAATTTAAACCCTAAACCCTAAACCCTAAACCTTCAACCCTAAACCCTAAACCCTAAGCCCTAAACCCTAAACCCTCAATCCTAAACCCTAAACCCTAGAAAATTATTGAACAAAACCTAAAAATAGTAATTTAAATCCTAAACCCTAAAAACATTGAACCTTGAAACTTAAAACCTAAACCCTGAACATTGAACCCTAAACCCTCAACCCTGAACACTAAACACTAAACCCTGATCCTTGAACCTTGAACCCTAAACTTTGAACCCTAAACCCTAAACCCTAAACTTGAACCCTAAACCCTAAACCCTAAACCCTAAACCCTAAACCCTAAATAATTATTGAACATAAACCTAAAAATAGTAATTTAAAATTCCTAAAATGATTGAACAACCACTCAAGAAAATTGTGATTGCAAAGGTGAATCAAAATATATTTTAATAATAATTTTCTTTATGATTTCATATTTTGTTTAAAGTGTCACTAAGAGACAAATTATTTTAAACACTATATATTGTTGGTGTATTTAATCTTGATAATAATGCTAATCCTTTGGATCTATTTCAACTTGTGCATGACAAAATCTTATGAAATGGAGGTTTTAAGACATTGTTAAAAGATAATAAGCTCATCAAGGTTTCTTAATGATTTAATTCAAAATTTTGGAACCTACAAGTTAGTCTCTTTGTTTCACACCCTTGAGAATCAAAACATTTTCATTAATAGAGAATCATGAAACCATATATACACTACGCAATGAGCAAAAGAAATACATAGTTAGTAGTTCATATATTGTTTAAATAACTAGAAAATTATAGAATAGCTATATCATTGAAAAGTTGTTAGAATATTGACTTGTTACTAATAAGATTCCCTTGTTTTTTATTCTACTTTGAGCTCATAATTTTTTTTTACTTGAAAACTCTAAACCCTAAACCCTAAAACCCTAAATTATAAACCCTAAACCTAAACCATAAACCTTGAACCCTAAACCCTAAACCATTTACCCTAAACCCTAAAACCCCAAACCCTAAACATTGAACCCTAAACCCTAAACCCTAAACATTCAAACTTGGACCCAAAACCCTAAACTCTAAACCTTGAACACTAAACCCTAAACCTTGAACCCTAAACCATAACCCTAAACCCTCAACTCTAAGCCCTAAACTCTAAACCCTAAACCCTAAATCTTGAACCTTCAACCCTCAACACTCAACCCTCAACCCTCAACCCTAAACACTAAACCCTAAAAAATTATTGAACAAAAACCTAAAAATAGTAATTTAAACCCTGAACCCTGAACCTTCAACCCTAAACCCGCAACCCCAAACCCTAAACCCTAAAAAATTATTAATCGAAAACCTCAAAATAGTAATTCAAACCCTAAACCCTAAAAACATTGAACCTCGAAACCTAAAACCTAAACCCTAAACCCTAAACATTGAACCCTAAACCCTGAACCCTCAACCTTGAACACTGAACACTAAACCTTGATCCTTGAACCTTGAACCCTAAACCCTAAACCCCAAGCCCTAAACCCTAAACTCCAAACCCTAAACCCTAAACCCTAAACCCAAAACCCTAAACCCTAAACTTGAACCCTAAACCCTAAACCGTAAATCGTAAACCCTAAATCCTAAACCCTAAACACTAAACCCTAAACCCTAAAAAATTATTGAACATAAACCTAAAAATAGTAATTTAAAATTCCTAAAATGATTGAACAACCACTCAAGAAAATTGTGATTGCAAAGGTGAACCAAAATATATTTTAATTATTCATATTATAGTTTTAATAATAATAATTTTCTTTATGATTTCATTTTTTGTTTAAAGTGTCACTAAGAGACACAAATTATTTTAAACACTATATATTGTTGGTGTAATTAATCTTGATAATAATGCTAATCCTTTGGATCTAGTTCAACTTGTGCATGGTAGAATCTTATGAAATAGAGGTTTTAAGGCATTGTTAAAAGATAATAAGCTCATCAAGGTTTCTTAATGATGTAATTCAAAATTTTGGAACCTACAAGTTAGTATCTTTGTTTTGCACCCTTGAAAATAAAAAAAAATTCATTAATAGAGAACCATGAAGCCATAATACACTACTCAATGAGCAAAAGAAATACACAGTTAGTAGTTCATATATTGTTTAAATAACTAGAAAATTATAGAATAGCTATATCATTGAAAAGTTGGTAGAATATTGACTTGTTACTAATAAGATCCTCTTATTTTTTAGTCTACTTTGAGCTCATAATTTTTTTTACTTGAAAATTATAAACCCTAAACCCTAAAAACCTAAACCCTAAACCCTAAAATCTTATACCTAAACCTTAAACCCTAAACCCTAAACCCCTAAACCCTAAACCCCAAACCCTTAAACCTAAATCCTAAACCCTAAACCTTCAAACCTAAACCCTAAACCTAAATCTCTAAACCCTTAAACCTAACCCTAAACCCTAAACTTTGAACCTTGAACCCTAAACCCTAAACTCTGAACCTTGAACCCTAAATCGTAAACCCTAAACGCTAAAACTTGAACCTTGAACCTTAAACCCTAAAGCCTAAAAGCTAAACCCTAAGCCCTCAACCCTAAAACCTCTCAACCTCAACCCTCAACCCTAAAACCCTAAAAAATAGTAATTTAAACCCTATACCCTCTAAACCCTCTAAACCCTAAACCCTAAACCCTGGACCCTGAAACCTAAAACCTAAACCCTAAACCCTAAACCCTAAACCCTAAACCCTAAATCCCAAACCTTCAACCCTAAACCCTAAACCTTGAACCCTGAACACTGAACACTGAACCTTGATGAACTCTAAGCTTGAATCCTTAACCATGAACCCTAAACCCTAAACCCTGAATCCCAAACCTTGAACCCTAAACCCTAAGAAAATATTGAACATAAACCTAAAAATAGTAATTTAAAATTCCTAAAATGATTAAACAACCACTCAACAAACTATATGTGGGAGGAGACAATTAGAGTAAATGCTTCACAAAACTTAATGATACACCTAGATCCTCCACAATCTCTTATATTTTGCATTCCCCATGATACCTTGCCTATTTTGATCTTCAAACCCAATGTATCTCAAGTCATGATAACTCTTATACTGCTTTCGTTCTAGAAACCTTGAGAGTTGCTACTTCTCATATCCAACATAAACCCAATGTTCTCTCTCATGCATCTCATACCATTAGTCCCCCTCTAATGTTTTCCAACCCATCATCACTCATGTTCTCTCTTATGTTTCCATTTTCATTAGCCATACCTCCACTATCAATACTATTATTAAGAGATAATAAAGTGTAAAGTAGGGTAAGTAGCTTATTTCCAAGCACTAAATAGCACATGTACTATTGAGCTACAACATAATTTTCTTATTATGAAATAAGAAAATCAATGTGTGTTCAATGTTTAGGGTTTGGGGTTAACAGTCCAGGGTTTGGGTTTTAGGGTTTAGGGTTTAGGGTTTAGGGTTTAGAGTTCATGGTTAAGGGTTTAGGGTTCAAGGTTTATGGTTTAGGTTTAGGGTTTTAGGGTTTAGTGTTTTCAAGTAAAAAAAATTTATGAGCTCAAAGTAGACTTAAAAACAAGAGGATCTTATTATTAACAAGTCAATATTCTACCAACTTTTTCATGTTATAGCTATTCTATAATTTTCTAGTTATTTAAACAGTATATGAAGTACTAATTGTGATATTCTTTTGCTCAATATTCTACAAACTTTTCATGATTCTCTATTAATGAAAATGTTTTGATTTTCAAAGGTGCGAAACAAAGACTAACTTGTAGGTTCCAAAATTTTGAAATGAACCTTGATGAGCTTATTATATTTTAACAATGCCTTATAACCTCCATTTTATAATATTTTACCATGCACAAGTTGAACTAGATCCAAAGGATTAGCATTATTATGAAGATTAAATACACCAACAATATATAGTGTTTAGAACAATTTGTGTCTCTTAGTGACACTTTAAACAAAATATGAAGTCATAAAGAAAATTATTATTATTAAAACTATAATATGAATAATTAAAATATATTTTGATTCACCTTTGCAATCACAATTTTCTTAATTTCACCATGCATGTAATATGAACTACCTTAAATTTATAAAACATTGTATATATTTCAAATGAGAATATTTACACATAAGCTTCTCTTAGCTTCAAGAATATTTATTCAAATGTTCTCCACTAACAAGGCCCACCACGTGAATGTGGAAGCTTGCATGGACTCCCCTAATTGACCTAAGACAACCACAAAACAACACAGTACTGCAAAAAACCACACAACACAACATATACATTTTATTTTATTTATTCAAAAATATTTATATATAGCTTTAAATGTGAAACTTAAATATGACTATTTTAGTCATTTACAATGATGTTAATATGTGAGAAGCTAAATGATTATTATTAAATTTTAATCACAATCTTTAAAGGAAGAGGGTGTAGGGTTGAGAGAGAGAGGGGGTTGGGGATTTTACGGTTGAGGGTTGACGGTAAAAGGTTGAGGGTTGAGGGTTGAGGTTAGAGAGAGAGAGATAAAGAGAGAGATAGGGTTGAGGTTAGAGGGTAGAGGGTAGATGGTTTAAGTGTTTAGGGTTTAGGGTTTAAGGGTTTACGGTTTATGGTTTAAGGGTAGAGGGTGTAGGGTTGAGAGAGGAGGTGTTGTGGGTTTACGGGTTTAAGGGTGGAGGGTTGAGGGTAAAGGGTTGAGGGTAGAGGGTTGACGGTTGAGGGTTTAAGGATTTACGGTTTAAGGGTTTACAGTTTAAGGGTTAAGGGTAGAGGGTAGAGGGTAGAGGGTAGAGGGTAGAGGGTTTAGGGTTTATTATTTAAGGGTGGAGGGTGTAGGGTTGAGAGAGAGATAGAGAGAGGGGGGTTGAGGGTTTAAGGGCTTAAGGGTTGAGGGTTGAGGGTTGAGTGTTGAGGGTTGAGGGTAAAGGGTTGAGGGTAGAGGGTAAAGGGTAGAGATAGATAGAGAGAGAGGGTTGAGGGTAGAGGGTAGAGGGTTAAGGGTAGATAGTTTAAGTGTTTAAGGTTTAGGGTTCAAGGGTTTATGGTTTACGATTTACGGTTTAAGGGTAGAGGGTGTAGGGTTGAGAGAGAGAGAGAGGGGGGGTTGGGGGTTTTATGGTTTTATGGTTTAAGGGTTGAGAGTTGAGGGTAAAGGGTTGAGGGTAGAGAGTTGAGGGTAGAGTGTTGAGGGTAGATGGTAGATGGTAGAGGGTAGAGGGTAGAGGGTAGAGAGAGACATAGAGGGAGGGTTGAGGGTTTTAGGGTAGATGGTTAAGGGTTAAGGGTAGAGGGTTTAAGTGTTTAGGGTTTAGGGTTTAAGGGTTTAGGGTTTAATAATTATGCAACAATTCATTTTATTATTTATAAAATAGAGAGTATATATCACATTACAACATGTTATGATATCCAATCCTTAAGGAGGCTTCATATTAATCATCTATAGAAACTCCCAAACTAGTTATATTACACATCAGTGCCTTGTATAGCACATTAGATTCAAGTTAGAATATGGGCTAGAGGCCTCAAAATTTGGAAAACATGTTAGTATGCACCATAAACATCCTTCATCTTTCATAATAACTAGGTCAAAATTTATTGTAATTATAGGTTAGTTGTTATGCAACCATCGGCGTAATTACCATCACAACCCATTGTATGCTCATTTATTCCTATATCATTTAAAATTGTGAGGCTCTCCATTGGTCTCTTTCTAAGGAGCCTTCACTTTCTTTTATCATCTCTACACCAAACCTCTATATACCCTTCATGAAATCTCTATTCTCTTCTCTCGCTACTACCCTATTTATCTATCCCCATGACAATCACTTGGCAAGATTTTTATATGGCCCATCATAGAGGTAATTATATGTTAAAGATGTGAAAAGGTATTCTACATGTCTATCACATACTTTGTCATTATCTTCGTGACTCGTGTCTTCCATACAAAACACATTTTGACCCACTTTTTATATAGCGAAGTAGTCACCACTTCTCATATTTTCAGTGTAGAATGTTGGTGCTTTGGTATAACCTTCAATTATTGTTCACTTGGATTGGAGGCTCTAGTTATTATGAAGCTTTTCTAGGTTTGCACACTTGTCTTTTCTAGTCACTCCTTATGCCGTCTGTTCATCTTCTCTATTTCCATGCTCATTTGCATAGAATTGACAACCTTACATTATTTCTCAAAGAGGCAAAGCACCCATTCACTGTCACCGCACGATTCTACTAGATAGCATCACATAGAACTCACAAATAACATCCTTTAGTTGTCTAGCATGTCCAAGCTCTATGATATTTCCTCTTGTAGGGTATAAAGTTATATTGTATTATGAGGCCTTCCTAAACATATTCATCTTTTCCTCTTCTATTTTATCCCCCTTCCTCTTAACCATGACCATTTTCATTCATGTCTATGATTTTCTTTCATCCTTTGTGAAAACCCTTAACATTGATTAGAATTTTCCTCATGAACACACAGATTATTAAGGTATGTAGATAGATTATATATGATTTAAAATGACTATTTTTGCATCTATTTGACATGGAGAGTTGATAGACCTTGTTCATCAACAACCCAAACTGTACTTGTCGTTGTTTGATAGTATTCTTGGTGTTAGACCTCTAATTTGAAAGATCAAACAATTGTTCACTCATTTATTGTTATAAGCCTAATGGTCCTTAATGGTTTTTATGTGACAAAATATTTACTTATAGACTTAACTATCCCTTACACATCATGAATTCTTTTTTTATTATTATTAGACTGTAGGAATCGGGTAGCAGGACCCCCTCTAAACTGTAGTGCGCCTGGTAAACTTTTTAACCTGACTGGTGGCGCTGGCGCGACATGCCCTCCGATACCACGGGGGTGGGGGAGACTAGACCTCGTGACCAACCTCCCGCAATAGGAAAGATTTAGCCAACCGAGCTAGGGCCCCAACCCCACACATCATGAATTTTGAATGCTTCATAGGTCTTTGCAATTTCCCAAATGGTTTGATCACTGCACAAAATATCAGATGGTAATCCTTGCAAATATCTATGGGATTAGATAATAGGTAGATACAGTTGGATTTATCACTATCAAAATGTAAACAAAGGACTAATGGATCTAATGAGAAAACCATACTTGATTGAGTGTATAAATTTTTATAATGTATTGACCTACTAAACCCAACAGTGTTGATAACCCTTACCCTCTAGATTGTTAGTGTAATTAATTAATTATAACACTAGCATAAGATAAATTAAGTCTTAATTAATCATATTAGTCCTAGGTTGCATTTAATCATTTAATAATGTTGTTGAGATAAGATTCCCTTCTAGAAGATGAGTTGTCTTTTCTAGAACTTATCTCCATCTTGTTATCATTCCCTAGGTAGTTGGTTAGGGTTTCTTGTTGTCACATGAAGTGTGATTTGAACACTTGGAAACATCCTCTGCATTCTAGGTTTAGCACTTGCCTATATAATCAAGCATATGTACTCTTTGTAAATCATCTGATAGATCATAATAGAATCTCTATTTGAATGCCATTATCATACTTTCTGTTTGGTTGAATATTTCTTCCTGGAAAAGGTCCTCCATTGAAGACTGTAACTTCATCAAGGACACCTGTGCATCCATCATTCCAACATGGTATCAGAGCTATTCTAGTGAAGGTTCATCCCAGGATATAAAAAGTTTGGCTAGTGAGATTCTTTGCAGGCTTGAGGGTTTTCTTTGCAGGCTAGTTGGTTCTACTCGGGGACCAAGCTGATTTCTGGAGTAGATTGAGTCAGATCCGAGCTCCCCATTGTCTTCAGAAGGCCTTGAAACCCTAGGATCACCTACCCATTCGTCTGATTTGGACATATTCACACCGGGAGCCATTTGAGGTATCTAGGGTTTTTTGCATTTTGTACGATCCATACAGTTTTTGCAGAAATAAAATTTCCCCTTTCTGTGCTCCATCATGGCATTATTTTTTTAAGTCATTGGGTAATTTTTATTTCGCAAAATGGAAAAAATTTTATATAGTTTCTGCAAAAATCATTCTCTGCGGGTGACCTGCTATTTTATTGACAATCGGCATATTTATTTTTCGTGGCTTCAATAGTTTGGGTTTGCAATTTTTTCGGTTCGCTCGGCATTTGTTTCTGAGGGTTATATTAAAAAAACAAAAACTATTATTATCGACATTTATTTTTGAATTGCAAATTGCAATATTCAAAAATATTTTCGGCTAGTCTGTAGTCGTGGTCGGCCCTGTCACATCTATCACCATCATCCGACGTCACCTCCGACCGACCAATTACCTCCTTCAACACCTGTCACATCCATCTGGCCTGTGTTGCTCCCACCGACCACTCATCGACCGTCCGCTGACCTGTTCATCCCAGCGTTCGCTCTGCAAGCCCCCGCTACAATCACCTCAGCGACCAGGGGCCCTGCTTGTTCCAAGCGGCACCGCCTGCTCCGCCCAGCAGCCGCTCCTCTCGCACTTCGCCCGACAACGTTTCCTTTTTTTTTTTGTCGGACTTAAGCCCATGGTCCTATCAACGACCAATAGCTCCATTTTTTTTTTTGCCCCCAGGTGCTTAATTTTTGCATCTGTTTAGTTTGAGCAAGTCTATTTTAACAGTGATTTTTCGAAGGCCATATCTTTCGCATACGGTATTGAAAATTCGTACACGATATACCGTTGGAAAGGTATCGACGTCTACTTTTCAGTAGTACACTATTTTTCTAGATTATGCTTCTATCAAACATACCATCCAGTTGAAGTGCAAACCCTAATTTGGGGTTTTGGAGGTGATAATTTTTCAGTTTGTCGAAATTCTGCCATCAACAGAGTATTACTATGTTTTTCCAGCTTTTCAACACTATCATCAGATTTTTTGCATTCCTTTTCAAGGATATTTGTCTTGTGCTCTTTTTCTCTCTAATGGTTGAATTAGGTTTTGAGCTTCTGACTCCCCATAATTTCCACACATGGAAAATTGGTATGTAGCGTCTCCTCTGGTCTAAAGGCCTTTGGTCTACATTGGATGTGAATCAACCTAATCTGACTAGGGAATATGAGAAGTTTTAGCATCAGATCTAGTGTGAGGAGGCTATGGGACTGATTGCTATTAATAAAAAATGTTAAAACATAAAAATAAATAAAGATTGTGATTAAAATTTAATAATAATCATTTAGCTTCTCACATATTAACATCATTGCAAATGACTAAAATAGTCATATTTAAGTTTCACATTTAAAGCTATATATAAATATTTTTGAATAAATAAAATAAAATGTATGTGTTGTGTTGTGTTGTTTTGTGGTTGTCTTAGGTCAATTAGGGGAGGCCATGCAAGCTTCCACATTCACATGGTGGGCCTTGTTAGTAGTGAATATTTGAATAAATATTCTTGAAGCTAAGAGAAGCTTATGTGTAAATATTTTCATTTGAAATATATACAATGTTTTATAAATTTAAGGTAGTTCATATTACATGCATGGTGAAATTAAGAAAATTGTGATTGCAAAGGTGAATCAAAATATATTTTAATTATTCATATTATAGTTTTAATAATAATAATTTTCTTTATGATTTCATATATTGTTTAAAGTGTCACTAAGAGACACAAATTGTTCTAAACATTATATATTGTTGGTGTATTTAATCTTGATAATAATGCTAATCCTTTGGATCTAGTTCAACTTGTACATGGTAAAATATTATAAAATGGAGGTTATAAGGCATTGTTAAAATATAATAAGCTCATCAAGGTTCATTTCAAAATTTTGGAACCTACAAGTTAGTCTTTGTTTCGCACCTTTGAAAATCAAAACATTTTCATTAATAGAGAATCATGAAAAGTGGGTAGAATATTGAGCAAAAGAATATCACAATTAGTACTTTATATACTGTTTAAATAACTAGAATATTATAGAATAGCTATACCATTGAAAAGTTGGTAGAATATTGACTTGTTAATAATAAGATCCTCTTGTTTTTAAGTCTACTTTGAGCTCATAATTTCTTTTACTTGAAAACACTAAACCCTAAAACCCTAAACCTAAACCATAAACCTTGAACCCTAAACCCTTAACCATGAACCCTAAACCCTAAACCCTAAAACCCAAACCCTGGACCCTTAACCGAAAACCCTAAACATTGAACACACATTGATTTTCTTATTTCATAATAAGAACATTATGTTGTATCTCAATAGTACATGTGCTATTTAGTGCTTGGAAATAAGCTACTTACCCTACTTTACATTTTATTATCTCTTAATAATAGTATTGATAGTGGAGGTATGGCTAATGAAAATGGAAACATAAGAGAGAAATGAGTGATGATTGGCTGGAAAATATTAGAGGGGGAATAATGGTATGAGATGCATGAGAGAGAACATTAGGTTTATGTTGGATATGAGAAGTAGCAACTCTCAAGGTTTCTAGAAGGAAAGCAGTATAAGAGTTATCATGACTTGAGATACATTGGGTTTGAAGATCAAAATAGGCAAGGTATCATGGGGAATGAAAAATATAAGAGATTGTGGAGGATCTAGGTGTATCATTAAGTTTTGTGAAGCATTTACTCTAATTGTCTCCTCCCACATATAGTTTGTTGAGTGGTTGTTTAATCATTTTAGGAATTTTAAATTACTATTTTTAGGTTTATGTTCAATATTTTTTTAGGGTTTAGGGTTCAAGGTTCAGGATTCAGGGTTTAGGGTTTAGGGTTCATGGTTCAGTGTTCAGTGTTCAGGGTTCAAGGTTTAGGGTTTAGGGTTCAAGGTTTGGGTTTAGGGTTTAGGGTTTAGGGTTGAGGGTTTAGGTTTCAGGTTTCAGGGTCCAGGGTTTAGGGTTTAGGGTTAGAGGATTTAGAGGGTATAGGGTTTAAATTACTATTTTTTAGGTTTTTGTTCAATAATGTTTTAGGGTTTAGGGTTTAGGGTTTAGGGATGAGGGTTGAGTGTGTAGGTTGATGGTTGAGGTTGTAGGGTTGAGGGCTTAGGGCTTATCGTTTAGGGTTTAAGGTTTAAGGTTCAGGGTTCAAGTTTTAGCATTTAGGGTTTACGGTTTAGGGTTCAAGGTTCAGAGTTTAGGGTTTGGGGTTCAAGGTTTAGAGTTTAGGGTTTAGGGTTCAGGTTTGAAGGTTTAGGGTTTAGGGTTTAGGTTTAAGGGTTTAGGGTTTAGGGTTTAGGGTTTAGGGTTTAGGGTTTAGGTTTAAGATTTTAGGGTTTAGGGTTTTGGTTTTTAGGGTTTAGGGTTTATAATTTTCAAGTAAAAAAAATTATGAGCTCAAAGTAGATTAAAAAACAAGAGGATCTTATTAGTAAAAAGTCAATATTCTACCAGCTTTTCAATGATATAGATATTCTATAATTTTCTAGTTATTTAAACAATATATGAACTACTAACTGTGTATTTCTTTTGCTCATTGGGTAGTGTATTATGGCTTCATGATTCTCTATTAATGAAAATGTTTTGATTTTCAAGTGTGCGAAACAAAGAGACTAACTTGTAGGTTCCAAAATTTTGAATTACATCATTAAGAAACCTTGATGAGCTTATTATCTTTTAACAATGTCTTAAAACCTCTATTTCATAAGATTCTACCATGCACAAGTTGAACTAGATCCAAAGGATTAGCATTATTATCAAGATTAATTACACCAACAATATATAGTGTTCAAAATAATTTGTGTCTCTTAGTGACACTTTAAACAAAATATGAAATCATAAAGAAAATTATTATTATTAAAACTATAATATGAATAATCAAAATATATTTTGATTCACCTTTGCAATCACAATTTTCTTGAGTGGTTGTTCAATCATTTTAGGAATTTTAAATTACTATTTTTAGGTTTATGTTCAATAATTTTTTAGGGTTTAGGGTTTAGGATTTAGGGTTTATGATTTACGGTTTAGGGTTCAAGTTTAGGGTTTAGGGTTTCGGGTTTAGGGTTTAGGGTTTATAGTTTGGTGTTTAGGGTTTAGGGTTTGGGGTTTAGGGTTTAGGGTTGAAAGTTTAGGGTTCAAGGTTCAGGGATCAGGGTTTAGTGTTCAGTGTTCATGGTTGAGGGTTCAGGGTTCAGGGTTTAGGGTTCAATGTTTAGGGTTTAGGGTTTAGGTTTTAGGTTTCAAGGTTCAATGTTTTTAGGGTTTAGGGTTTAAATTACTATTTTTAGGTTTTTGTTCAATAATTTTTTAGGGTTTAGGATTGAGGGTTCAGGGTGTAGGGCTTAGGGTTTAGGGTTTAGGGTTGAAGGTTCAAGGTTTATGGTTTAGGGTTTATATTACTATTTTTAGGATTTTGTTGAATAGTTTTTTAGGGTTTAGGGTTTAGGGTTGAGGGTTGAGTGTTGAGGATTGAAGGTTCAAGATTTAAGGTTTAGGGTTTAGGGTTTAGAGTTCAGGGTTTAGAGTTTAGGGTTTAGGGTTCAAGGTTTAGAGTTTAGGGTTTAGGGTCTTGGTTTGAATGTTCAGGGTTTAGGGTTTAGGGTTCAATGTTTAGGGTTTGGGGTTTTAGGGTTTAGGGTTTATGGTTTATGGTTTAGGGTTTAGGGTTCAAGGTTTATGGTTTAGGTTTAGGGTTTATAATTTAGGGTTTTAGGGTTTAGGGTTTAGAGTTTTCAAGTAAAAAAAAATTATGAGCTCAAAGTAGAATAAAAAACAAGGGAATCTTATTAGTAACAAGTCAATATTCTAACAACTTTTCAATGATATAGCTATTCTATAATTTTCTAGTTATTTAAACAATATATGAACTACTAACTATGTATTTCTTTTGCTCATTGCGTAGTGTATATATGGTTTCATGATTCTCTATTAATGAAAATGTTTTGATTCTCAAGGGTGTGAAACAAAGAGACTAACTTGTAGGTTCCAAAATTTTGAATTAAATCATTAAGAAACCTTGATGAGCTTATTATCTTTTAACAATGTCTTAAAACCTCCATTTCATAAGATTTTGTCATGCACAAGTTGAAATAGATCCAAAGGATTAGCATTATTATCAAGATTAAATACACCAACAATATATAGTGTTTAAAATAATTTGTCTCTTAGTGACACTTTAAACAAAATATGAAATCATAAAGAAAATTATTATTAAAATATATTTTGATTCACCTTTGCAATCACAATTTTCTTGAGTGGTTGTTCAATCATTTTAGGAATTTTAAATTACTATTTTTAGGTTTATGTTCAATAATTATTTAGGGTTTAGGGTTTAGGGTTTAGGGTTTAGGGTTTAGGGTTCAAGTTTAGGGTTTAGGGTTTAGGGTTCAAAGTTTAGGGTTCAAGGTTCAAGGATCAGGGTTTAGTGTTTAGTGTTCAGGGTTGAGGGTTTAGGGTTCAATGTTCAGGGTTTAGGTTTTAAGTTTCAAGGTTCAATGTTTTTAGGGTTTAGGATTTAAATTACTATTTTTAGGTTTTGTTCAATAATTTTCTAGGGTTTAGGGTTTAGGATTGAGGGTTTAGGGTTTAGGGCTTAGGGTTTAGGGTTTAGGGTTGAAGGTTTAGGGTTTAGGGTTTAGGGTTTAAATTACTATTTTTAGGTTTTTGTTCAATAATATTTTAGGGTTTAGGGTTTAAGGTTTAGGGTTGAGTGTTGAGGGTTGATTTAAGGTTTAGGGTTTTGGGTTTAGAGTATAGGGTTTAGAGTTTAGGGTGGGTTCAAGGTTTAGGGTTTAGGGTTCAAGGATTAGAGTGTAGGGGTTAGGGTCTAGGTCTGAATGTTCAGGGTTTAGGGTTTAGGGTTTAGGGTTTAGGGTTTGGGGTTTTAGGGTTTAGGGGGTATGGTTTAGGGTTTAGGGTTCAAGGTTTATGGTTTAGGTTTAGGGTTTTAGGGTTTAGAGTTTTCAAGTAAAAAAAAATTCTGAGCTTAAAGAAGACTTAAAAACAAGAGGATCTTATTATTAACAAGTCAATATTCTACCAAGTTTTCAATGTTATAGCTATTCTATAATTTTATAGTTATTTAAAAAGTATATGAAGTACTAATTGTGATATTCTTTTGCTCAATATTCTCTTGATTCACCTTTGCAATCACAATTTTCTTAATTTCACCATGCATGTAATATGAACTACCTTAAATTTATAAAACATTGTATATTTCAAATGAAAATATTTACACATAAGCTTCTCTTAGCTTCAAGAATATTTATTAAAATATTCTCTACTAACAAGGCCAACCACGTGAAGGTGGAAGCTTGCATGGCCTCCCCTAATTGACCTAAGACAACCACAAAACAACACAACACCGTACAAAATAAAAAAACACCACAAACAATACAACATCATACAAAACAACAAAACACATACATTTAGTTTTATTTATTAAAAAATATTTATATAGCGTTATATATGATTATTTTGGTCATTTGCAATGATGTTAATATGTGAGAAGCGAAATATTTATTATTAAATTTTAATCACAATCTTTATTTTTTTTTATGTTTTAACATTTTTAATTAATTATAGATATTAAAATATTTATAATTGTGGCGACATCATAATTCATTATGCTTTTTTAAATGGTATTTTTGTAAGGCATTTAAAAAATTGTTATTATTATGACAAGTTAAAATGTTTATTTTTGGATTTTTTGTGGCATGCTTATGCAATGCGAATATAAAGTGAATACATTTTGTTTACATAAAGGTAGTTTATGATTATCCTTCGTGAACTGTTTTATAAGTGATGCATAAAATATTTAGGAAGGGATTTATGTTGCGATTAATAAGTGGTAAATTTATTTTCAAAATTGTCCTTTGTAACTTTAGTGTTGAGATTAGAATTAATAAATTATTAAATAAAAATTAAACATTAATCAAAATTATTCAATTATGCAAAGAAAACGAGAAACAAAACTTAAAGAATGGTGTTGGCCTATAAACCATTCTTTAAGTTGTGGGACAAACACACGACCTCAAGAAATAACCATAGCCACTGGGTATTCCCTTCGGTCTTTAGAAGGGGTTTTTAGCCCCTTCCAATAAATTCTTTTATTAAAAATTGTATTTGTACATGTTACAATGCTATTAGGTCAATGTGCTTGACCAAAGTATTACTAAAGAAATGGTCAATGTCCAATTCCATCTCTTGTTGCTCTAAATACACACTAGAAATGTCACTCCTAGGCTTGCTATTATGGTAGCTCTTCAACCTGCTTGTTCCAAGAGCAACAAGCTACAACTGCCCGCAACTTGCTTACAATTTGTAATAGGATTCAAGTTACAGAGAAGGGTTGTGAGCTTGCACAGTCTACTTGAATTGTGTGTAACCTTGTCAACCTGCCACATCATTTAGTTATAAATCAATCTACCATAATATAGCAGATATCAACATTCAATTTAAAGAACAACATGAGTTACATAGACAGTAAAATAAATAATGCAAATAATCTAAAATCCATCTAGAAAATAAAGAACTGTGTGATGATAGTAAGTAGAATTGTGTGGTGACAGTGAACAGGTGCTTTACCTCTTTGAGAAATAATGTACGGCTGTGAAATAGTGAAGATGAAAAAGGAACATAAGGAGTGACTGGCAAAGACAAGTGAGCAGACCTAGAAAAGTTTCAGAAAAACTAGAGCCTCCAATCCAAGCGCACAATACTTGAAGGTTATGCTAAAGCATCAACATTCTACACTGAAAATATGAGAAGTGGTGACTACTTCGAAATATTAAAAAATGGTCAAAATGTGTATTGTATGGAAGACACAAGTCACGAAGATAATGACAGAGTATGTGACAGACATGCAGAACACCTTTTCACATCTTAAAAATATAATGTACGTCTGTGACAGGCATGGGGATCGATAAATAGGGTAGTAGTGAGGGAAGAGAATAGAGATTTCATGAAGGGTACACAGAGGTTTGTGTACAGAGGATAAAAGAAAGTGAAGGCTCCTTAAAAGAGACCAATGAAGATCCTCACAATTTTGAATGATATGGGAACAAATGAGCATACAATGGGCAGTGATGATAAACAAGCCTATGTTTCCATAACAACTTATCATATGGTTTCACCGAAAGATGATGAATGTTGGTTATGGTAACTATGAACATCAAGAGATTCCAGATTTTGCTCGTCTTGGGAAAGAAAATGGCATCGTTGTCCTCGAGCACATGGGCTACTGATGCAAGAACAGTGGCTGTGGATGTTCTCAGAGGAGTGGGTAATATCCACTGGAGTGCAGTTGGGTTGTTAGCAGTGGCTATTGTCCTGGAAAGACTCGACAAAATTTCCTCAAACGACAGAGAATGTGTGGATCTTCTCCGATGGATGAATGACTTAGCAAAATGTATTAAGCAGCTCCAGGAAATCAAGGCCCATTTGCATAAGGAGATTAGACAAAAGATGTCTGAGGGTGTTTATCTGATAATCACTGGAGCAATGATGTGTTGTTCTGTTATTCGATCTAAGAAATTATCAAAGTATGCGTTCCTTATCATCTGCATGACTTATTACCCAATGAAGATATTGCATTGATCCTTTGGATACGGTAACAAATGCTAACGAAATTTTTTCTCTTCTGTTATACTTAAGCCATTTCCATCTCTCTTAAAGTATTTAACCTTTTAAGTCCTAGAGCCCGAACGCACCCTCATATTTCTTAAATTTGTCAATCGACTTGCAACTGTCCCCCATGCATTGACAACAATTTTAATATTGTTCAGAGGAGTTTGAAATGCTCGACAGGCCAAAAAAGACCTGACATGGCAAAATACGACTTATAAATTAATTCCAGTGCTTATTAATTTTTTTTTGTAGAGAACAAATAATCAAATGGTGTGATAATCATGAGTTAGAAATCGAATATCTTCTGTGGGCAGCTAAAGGGTTTTGTGCAAAGTATGGGAATGACAAAAATGCCACAAATTTATTAAGTATGGCAAGAGGGCATCTACGGTGGGATCTTAAAGAAAAAAATTCTTTAATACATATCATTCCTTATCTAAGGTCTGGAATCATCCTGGCTTATTGCAAATTTGCTAAAGAAGATAGAGATTGCCAACAATGTAATGACACAATTGAGAATTTTTTAGTGGAGGGTAGCTTTAGTGATGATGATATGTATGGGTTAGGACTTCGATAGAGATGAGATGAGAGATGAAATGGCCAGTGTAGATAAATGATTCGAGTAAAGAATGCAGGGAAATTAGTGATGGTAGAGAAAACACATAAAGAAAAGAGGCACTGGAGAAATGAAAATAATGCTTAGTTCATAAGGTTAAAAATGTTAAAGATGAGATAGTTGTAGAGCAAAAAATGCACAAAGGAGCGGTTACAGACCAACCGTTTGAAAAAATGTCAAACTAATTGCTGAGAAAATAGAGAGGATTTAGAGATTAAAATGCGTGGTAAAATGTATTATTTCACTTCTAGTGAAATGGAATTTATGCAAATGTAAAATAATCACATAAAAGTAAAAATGCAGGAGTTAACGAGTTTTAACATGCACTTGTAATTTTTGCACAAGATTGAAAAGAAAAATGGTGATAACAATCTTCAGTTGCAAATAAATGAGCAGATAATGGGGAAGGATAAGAGTGTGATATCATACTCCAAATACCATTTTCAGTTGCAGATCAGAGAGTCCACATTGTGGCAGGTGTTAACAGTGGAGTCTAAGGTTTTTGATTTTTCTTTAAAATGTAAATTCTAGTCATTTGCAAAGGGTTCTGAGGTTTAAAAGAATGATAGGGTATAGGGTGAATATGCAATGGCCATAGATCAAATTCCATGTCAGCAAGCCATTTAATGACTTCAATGTCTGTATTTTGATTTGTGAATATGTGAAAATTACACTGTTGTGATATATCCAATGTTGGAATGTAACATTCTCTGAGCAATATAATCAATGGTTATTGAGACACAATCTTACTTTGGTCCAGGTCAACACCTTAGCCACTGGAAACAACTACTGAACTGCCACCAGAGTTCAAAATCTTTATTAGGTGGCTTGACAATCGTCGTTTATAAACAATCTGATGACCCAGGGAAAACTCACAAAACAGTAGGAATCACCCCAGCCCTGTGAATGGTATGGATCGAATAATTTCTCCTCTGCATAGGTGACAGAATAGGTCCTATTTGGCCACTAGAGACAATTATTGAGCTGTCACCATAATTCATAATCTTTAAGTGGCTACACACAATGGTCGCTTGCAAGCAATATGATGACCCAGGGAAGGCTCACAAAACAGGAGAAATCACCCCAACCCTGGGAATGGTACAGGTCCAATAGTTTCAGAACAGATATGCACCATAGAGCTACCTTTCAAAACCCAACCAAGGAGAGCTACTATGAGTGATTGTGCCTCAAGTTAACTTCCACTGTTTACTCACAAGTCAATAAGCCCTTTAAAAGAACTTCAGCAAATAACTTATGCTAAAGCATCAACAATGTGTTTTGTATGGAAGACATGAGTGACGAAGATAATGACAGTGTGTGACAGACATGCAGAATCCCTTTTCACATCTTAAACATATAATGACCTCTGTGACGGGCCATAGAAAACTCTGGCAAAGCGATTGTCATGGGGATAAGTAAATAAGGTAGTAGCGAGAGAAGAGAATAGAGATTTCATGAAGGGTATACAGAGGTTGGTGTAGAGACGATAAAAGAAAGTGAAGGCTCCTTAGAGGAGACCAATGGATAGCCTCACAATTTTGAATGATATAGGAACAAATGAGCATACAATGGGCTGTGATGATAAATAAGATGATGTTTTCATAATTGCAATAAACGCTGACCTAGTTGTTGTGACAGATGAAGGATGTTTATGGTGCATAGAAGGCACTGATGTGCAATGTAACTAGGTTGGGAGTTTCTATAGATGATTAATATAGAGCCTCCTTAAGGATTGGCTGTCATAACATGTTGTATTGTGATATGTACTCTCTGGTACCTAAATAATAAAATAACTCGTTGCATAGTTGTTGTTGAAATTTTATATGGATGACCTTGTTTTCTTGTCAGTGGGTAAGTGCAACTTGAATGCATCCCTAAGTAGTGTTAGTTGTGTAGATCTTGACAAATCGATTGATCCCAGTCTGCTAATGAAACTACACGGAGTTCTTGGGTGAGCGATTAGGTCCTTTAGAATCTAAGTAGTAGACCCTTTCAGTAACTCTTCCCTGTTGTGTTGTCACGGTCAATGAATGATCCAAATGTGATAGAAAGCCTAATTCTGTGAGCATGAATCTACTTAAGCACTATTATTGACTCATATTTTATAGTAGTGATACACATAAACTCATTTCTTATGAAAACGAATTGTTCACTTAAGCTTTCTCATTGACCAATATTTCATGAGTAGTAGTACACATGAACCCATCTCTCATCAGAATGAATGGTAGACTCAACACTTATTGTATTTAGATAATACTTTCAGAAATTTTTAAGGCTTTTCAGGAGATTGCCCATTTCAATAGTACTCCATCTCAAACATGCTTAATCATGAAGTTTTCCCAAGATCAAACCTATTTAACTTGCTACTTCATTTAGAAAACCTTCAACAAATATTGTGCCTTATGAAGTATTACCTATAGAACCTTGTAACTCATCGATAAACAGGACTTTTGATTTCAAAGGGTTTAAATAGGTGCGCAGGGCTGGATGATCAGTCCTCACCTTATGAATTGCATATGCACTTAGGGATATAAACTCAAATGAATAGGAGGGTTAGAGCAGGATTTGTCCATGTCTGCTAATAGTCAATTCTGTGGGTCCCTTAACTGTGTTACTAAATCGAACTCAGCAGACATTTGAAACTGCAAGTGCAGGTGATGACTATTTTCCCTGTTGTGTTGTGTTGGTGGGACATTCTTTGTTTGTTGCTGTGCGTGGATTGCATCAGTCATTTTTGTTGAAATTTATCTCTACTGTATTGATTAAGGGTTTGAATGAATCTTTAAAAATGGAAGGAGAAGTATATGGCTTGGTTTATGTTGGAATGAGTTGAGTGTTGGATTGGCCTAGAATTTGTTCAGTATGCACAAAATGTTGTTTGCTGTGGTAATTTGGAGCCTAGAGGCTAGCTGGAGAGAGAAATTTTTGATCCTTTGTATTAAGTCTTCCTTGCAAAACTGCCAGAGCTAATTTAACATGTCGAGATTGAGTGAGACTTTTTGGGAGAACGAACTCTTGTATGACAAAATGATTGGAAAGAATATATGAAATAGATAAATTATGGAAGAGAGCAGTGGATATCTGGTGAAAGGATGCCTTTAATAGTTATATGTTGAAGTTTTAGATATTAATCTATACATGTCCCAAGGAAGTTGAGTTATAAGGAGCCACATTCTTTATATCTATTCCATTTTGAATTAATAAACTAATGGGAGATTAAAACCCTAAAGATGGAAGGCTAGATTAAGGCTAGATTATTTTTGTGCTAGCAGTAGTGAGGAAAGAGAATAGAGATTATTTTTGTGCTAGCAGTAGTGAGGAAAGAGAATAGAGATTATTTTTGTGCTACAGGTCAGCAAAACTATCCTGATGGATCTTAGATGATGGATTAAGAATTATCCATGAAGACCCAAGAAGAAATGAGAAAGATGAAGACCTTTGATAGGTGCATCTAAAATTGGAATAAGGTGGAGAAAAGATGAGTTCACAATAGCTTCCGGGAATGACATCAGGCAAGGAACATTTAACCCAAAACTAAATTACTACATTCCAGTGGTAAACGAACTTCACTATTGTAGATGATTTGCATGTTCTGTAAAATATTTGAAACCCAATAAGAAAAATAATGAAAACAACAAAAAAACTACAAAGCAGGGCATGCACAGCCATACCAAAAGCCCAATAGGCAGCTAGACGTCCTATGAGGTCAGTGAACTGCTGAACCACATCTAATGTTGACCTGCAAAGAAATTGAAGTCCAGCAAACCCCATTACTGCCACTATAAAAACTTGAAAGCAACCATCCCATAGCTGTTCAACAAATTTGTGTTTAAATTAAAGGCGGCAATGTCAGTTGTATAAAGAGTATAAGCTTCATTTGGAGGAATCTAAACCCCATTGGGCTGTGTGTTCTCTCCGAGCACATACAGTGAAGCTGATTTGCTGTGCAAGAGAAGATCAACTCACTGCTTGAGAACTGAGAGAATTCAAACACTGGGTTGGCTCGTGATCTAGGAAATTCCCATCTCTGCATCGGTTATATGAACTTGGTCCTGCATCTCATGCCTGCACTAGAGTCTCATTTCATCAGTCTTTACCTTCCACAACTAAAAAGAAAAAAAAACAAACTAAAAAGAAAAAGGAAAATCACAACTAACTACTAAGCCTAAATTTACCTTCCACGTTTTTCTTTGTCTCTTTCCTCTGCTCTGCCTCTTAAACTGCTCTGCCTCTGAATCTGCTCACAAAAAAAAAAGAAAAAAAAGAAAGGAAAAACAGAACAAAAGACCAGTGTGCACACTATGAACAACCTTGTAAAAAAAAACTATAAATCCTAAGAAAAACACTCAGAAAAATAACCATGAGTAAAAGAACAAAACATTTTCAAAAATGAAAAACGATCAGAAATGATATGTGACTGAATGAAATAGAATTGTTCATTTATATCATAATTTGAAATGCTTTTTGCTGCTCTCCAAATTTTAAATTTTCTTTACCGTTAGTCTTTTACTCTCAACAGAAATTTTACTGTTAAATTTTCCTGTACCTCAGTTTTTAACTCTCAAATCTCAACAGAAATTTAAAATTTCTCTCCCTCAATTTTTTACTCTCAAGCCTCAACGGAATTTTGAATTTTCTTTCCCCATCAGTTTTAAACTCTCAACGGCTATCCTATTATACTCGTGCATGGACATAAAAAAAAATAACTAAAACATTTATATATCCTATTATACTCGTGCATGGACATAAAAACAAATAACTAAAATATTTATATATTTTTTTCAGTTTTAGAGGTCTGCCCACTAAAATAACTGAATAATGAGCTAAAAATTTCAAATATAAAGTGAAGTTGATGTTGATTTTGAAAAATGATTTTCTAAGAGACACCAGACTTCTAATAGGTTTAATTTAAAAAAATGAATATAATAAGAAAAGAAAAGGATGTAATTTACATTGTGAGTCCATGTGGGGAGAGATTCTAGGCATACCAATGTCCTTAGATATTGATGCATTTTGAACAAATTTCAATTTACATTGAAAAGTCATTCAACCCCTTTCCCCACTACAACACAGTCATGGTTTTTAATGAGTTTGTGTTATAGCATGGCTAGGACTAGTTAATAACAATGCCTTGTTTCTGATATCACATTTAAAGTCAATAAAATTATATTTGAGAAAAAACATTAATATAATTATACTATTTAAATGTTTAGTTAAATTTTTGAATAAATTATTAGATGAATGGGGATAAAATATAGCAGATTGAGATGAAAATTAGTTTTTTAACAAGAGCTCTAAAGGAGCTAGAGTCCCTGCCAAGTGCAAAAAAAATCGTTTTAGATATGTGAAATAGAGCCTGAAAGATAAAGCAAGCAACTATAAATCATGGTGTGAAATTTATACTTTATTGAAGTACTATAGTGTGTGTGTGTATAAAGCAGTTGCACATATATGGATATAGTATGGATGTGCAATTGCATACAGTTTTATATAAATTTATATATATATATATTTACATGTATATAGACATATATGTAGATACATATGTAGATATATACATATACATAGATATATATATTCATCCTTACATATACATAGTTACATACATAGATACATGCTTAGATATTATAAAGAAAAGGCATTGGTGGATTTAAAATAAACAAGCTAGAATAGGCAAATCACATTAGAAATAGGTGGGCTTATTAGTGGCAACACAAAGTCTTGTTAGAGCTTTGATTGCTCAGTTTCAATTTGTCTTTGCAATGAGAAAGGTGACTGAGAGAATATTAACATTAGGTGTATGCTTCATCTTGTAAGTTTTTTGTCTTGATTACTCATATTTAAGCATGTGGATGACAAACAATGTATAGTCTTCAGACAATATGAGATGTGGACATTATCTATTCTTAGCAATACTTAGAGTAGCCATAGAACATCTTTCCAACTAAGCACTCTCATGGAATGCGTAGATTTGGGAAACTATTCATTTTGATTGCTATGAGACAATCTTTTCAATATAGGATGTTGACCATGACCATTTCTAGATATAGACGTATATATAGATACATATATATAAGCACACATACATACATACATATACATGTATAACATATCTTGAAATGTATTATCAAAAAAATTATCCAAACATTTGCATCAATGGTAGGTTATGTTTCTTGAATCTTGTCACATCAAAAACTAAAGCTTGAGAATGATTGAGGGAGTGAAGCAAATTTCTTTTTCTTTATGTGAAGTGCAAAATGGTGTTCTCCAAATTTTTTGCTTTGATATATGTATTGTAACTTGAACGAAAGTAGATTGGTTATGCTCACTTGTCCGTCGTTTCATTAATCTTTGTTGTTAAATTACATGTTTAATTATAGTAGTAGGCTAGAGCCAAACAAAATGATAAGCATATAATATCGATGAAGTTTCCTACTTTGATTCATACAAAGTTAGTTGTTTTTGCTGGTGTATGAAATGCGTGGGCTGGAACATTTCCAATACAAACTAAAGAATAGGGATTGAGGAGAGCATCTGCTTTATCATGCCGGTGAAAATTTGGAACGAAACAAAAAACATTACAAATATAAGAACTTAAAAAACCATTAAATGACACTACAAAAGGTCTAGGAACTAGCATATGCATCATGGTTCAGTTCCAACATGATAGACACAAAACCTATCAGCGGACATAGATTCCACCCTTGTCCAAAAATGTGGGGAAACGAGTATAGATATTCATTTCATTTGCATCAAATAATATGAGCAAATGATCAAGAAACATAAACAATCTTTTGTGTGATAGATTTAAGACTTGACATTGTAAGCCATTAATGAATTGCAATGCACATAAACTATAATATAATATTATGAAAGATATAGGGAGGTATACATGTCTTGTTTTTTATCTATTTGTAATGAATGAAAAGTAGATCCAAATAGAAGCATAGCGTTGTTACAGAGAAACAACATGTTAAATAGCAGATTTTAGTATTGTTAAACAATGTGAAGAAATGAGTAGAGAACACAAGGAAATGACACTGTTGTGGGTATAGGAACTTACAAACACTTCATTCTTTGTGTGTAACATAGAAGACAAAATTTTCCAATAGTATCTGAATTACCTCTTGTGAAAGAATTAAAGAAAATGGAGAAGAAATGCAAACAATTTTATGCCATAATTAAGGCTTGACAGCTTAAGCCACTAATTGGTTGCAGATGCATATAAACTAAAAATTAAGAGTGTCAAAGATATAGGAAGGTATAGAGTCAAAAAAAGACTAAACCAGTTGATAGTAGGAGATTTAGGTTGCTCATCAAAAAATTTATATGATTATATCATATATTTAGTGTATATAATTCTCTATCTTTAAATATAGGCCATCAAATTCAAGACCTAAAGCTATGGATTCTAAACATAAATTTGTTAAGATTATTATTCGGCTGCTAAAAGGTACCTTCAAGGCTAGGGGTACCTTTGGGAATGTAAAACCAAGGTTCATATATAGATTACGAAATTTTAAACTCCAAAGAATAAGAGTGAATAATCTCTCTTACACTATGGTCTCAACTAAAATATAGGAGGATGTTCCTAACGGTCTGCTAAATAAAATTGAGGGTGTTGAAATATGACAATATATGAATCTAAAAGTTGTATCCAATGTAAGTTTAACTCCAAATACTGTCATTAGGTTAAAGACTAATCAATTGTGCATATGACCCCTTATATATTTGATAATGACATCATTTCAAGAAACACAAGACGAAAGCAAATATACATCATCTAAGAATATTATCCTTATTTAAGTATTGAATCACATATTGTAAATTAAATCTAATTCATTATAGATTATTTGTGAAGGATTTATTTTTTTTCTAAAATGTGTGCTTGAATCATTTGTTTCCTAAATTAGTCCCTAGTCAAAGGGTTATATAGTCACAATCCATAGAAGGGAAAATGTAATGAATAGAAGAATAAATGGCCCTAGAATCACATTCATGGTTTTTTGTGGGTACATGCAATATACAATGGGGCTAATGGTCAATTGAGCTAACCTCTGTATGACACTTTTTCCAATGGTCTCTGGGCTCTTGATTTGTTTCAAAAACTAAAACAGATATATATTATGATTGCAAGATATAAATGCACGAAGTTGACTAAGACTAACATTACCTAAAGTGCATTATCTGTTGGTTTATCTAATACTCTTTGATGTGGGAAATCCTGATGTATCAGGTTTCTCGATGAATCGGTTGAATCCTATGAGAAATCCATTTATTGATGTGATCTCGTGGGTTGGAGCGGTTTCTATCGAGGGTTTTTCTCTTGAGTCTAGTTTCACATCACGAGAAATATTTTTGGGAATACTACACATGGAAGATTTTCTAAATATGAAAATTTCTTCAGGACTGAGATCTTCTAAACATAGAAATTTCTCAATTTTCGTATTTTCTTTTGTTAGTATTTCTATGTTTAATGGAGTATAAGATACTAGCAAGAAGAGCTTGTAGTATTGACAAGATGTGAATAATGGACACCTCCATTCAATTAATTTGTTCCAAGCAAAAAATGGCTTTTGGGGGATAATAACATAGTGCAGACTAGGAAATGTTTATAAAACTCATAGCCCAATGCTTGTCTATGTGATTCTAGAAATTATAGTTAAGTAATTTTTGGAGGAATACAGCACAGTATGTAAAAGAACCATGCATTTAAGCAAATATTTTCTATTTCACATAAAAGCACTATTGGATCATCCATTAGACATGGAACATTAGTTATAATTGTTTGTGAAATTGCAAAGAAAGTTGTTTATATCTATAGTATGTATATTTGAAACAAATGAGTACACAAGTGTGAAGCTGTATGGTGAATATAAGAAGTCAAAATAAACTAAAACATTACTTATAATTGTTTATGAAATTGCAAGATTTTCCAATTAAATAGTCCCTTGTACTGTGTAGCTTTGACAAACTATTCGTTTTGATCACTATGGCACAATCTATGACATGCAAACACATTCAAGACGAGTTACTTTCTAATCTATAATATTGATCATGACCAATTTTATATATGTATGTGTATGTATATATACTCATACATATATATAGTATGGATGTATAGAGATATATATAGTAATTCTATACACATATATCGAATATATAGATGTATATATATAGAAACATATTTGTAGATATATGTGTATCTGAATATATACATGTGCATGTATACATATATAGATTTACGTCTACATTACATTTATAGATAATAGATATATCTATCTATCTATCTATATATATATTATTGATAATACACATGCATATAGATGTATTTATAGATAATCTACAAATATGTACATAGTTTCAATTTTATATTTGTTATGCAACTTTGTTTTTATTGTTTAAATTAATAATTTTAGTTGATTTTCTTATGTTTCTTGAATCCGTTCATATCAATAAACAAAATTTTACGATGATCAAAGGAGTCGAGAATTTTTTCTTTGTTATATGTGTTGTAAAGACAAGAAATGTAGATTAGTTTTTTTCACTTTTGCACGATGTCATTAATATTTATCATGTAATCACATGTTTAATTAAATCGGTACATTAATGCCAAAGAAAATGATAAGCATATTATATTGATGTAGTTTTTTACTTTGACTCATACATGGTTTAGTGTTTTTGGCAGTGTGTTTTGTTGCGAGGAGGTTTTCTGCACATACATTTTTTATTCACATGTTTTAATGCCTCGTCGTGGAACACAGGGAACGACACATCACTAACGCTAAACAACCAAATTATTTTATTTTTAACATAATGTGAACAAAAACATAAACATGAACATTCTTGGATTCCACAACCACACTACTAAAGTCAAAAAAGATGTATAAAACATCAAGTACTATAAAAAGTAACATATGAATAAACCATATAAATATTACATCATCAATAAGAGATTCATTAGAAGTTCAATTACATCAAACGAGATTGTGACAAATCTTGATACATCAAAAATAACAATACAATGAAACCTCATGTAACATCATGAGTGTGTACAGTAAAGAATAAGAACAAGAATAGTTGGTGACCAAGTCGACGGGCTCGCTTGACGAACAACTCCATGAATAATGTATATACAGGATCCTACCAGGAACAAACATGTCTAAAAAAATATCACTTGCAAGGGACCCAATGGAAGAAATGGCACATTCCTCCCAACTGTGTGCAACTCAAAATTCCACCCCCCTGTGCTAGGAGATAGAACAGGTCCTTAAGTCAAAACAGACAAAAGAAAGGGACAACATACAACACATGGTCGACATACATGATATCATAATTACAAGACAACTGACATACTCCTAGAGGCAACAATATAATTAGAGGTGACTCTACAAAAGAGATCCAAAAAATGTATAAGGACAGTAATTTCATCACATAAACATAATAGGTTACCCTAGAGAATCTTCCTAGGTTACCGACCCTCAACCTAATTTACCCTGGCAACCTCTTACGATTTTCGGCCCCTAAACAAACCTATTTGGTATCGATACACTTTTTGAGGAAACAAGGTGATCGATAAGCCATTCCAGGCCATCTCAACTTACCCTTAGCCTATAAAAGCTCTAAGGTGTAAGGTGAGGCATTACATTATCTAAATTAGTTATGAATACCATCCAACCCCCAGTACATTAATTAATGTTTTCACTTAATTACCAACTTCTGATAGGTTACCCATGCAACAAATTTTGAGTTCGGTCCCTAACAAAAGCCACTCTTCCTACATACATTACTCACAATAAAAAACACAAAGGATAGTCAAGATGTATGCCATAAAAAACTATGAACATAGACATCACAAACATGACAATACCATATAAATTCAAACACCTCTAATGAGATAACACTTTGTGCATGGCTAAGTCCAAAAATCAAGTTATTCTGAGAGAACAACAATAACCGAGCATCAAATGCATTACAATGCAAATATTCATCCTAGCCTTTGGAATACTTCTAAGGTTCACTACACAAAAAAATTTAGACATGAATCAAAATCCACTTTTCATTTCCAATTACAACCATACTCTTGTTTCGCACAAAAAAATAAAAATCTAAATAATACTAGAAGAATATTTACAAGGGTGAGTATACAAAACACTCAATTCATGTTACAAAATGATCAACATAAACAAGGTAATCTCCTTATTTTGTCTACATATAACAAATAATTTTCCTTTCTTTAATTTTCATACAATCATTCACTTAGTCCTTCAATACGTTTCTGCTCATAACCAAGTAATTATCGAACATAGATCAATTCCTGAAATTCAAATACAACATTTCATGTTATAGTATAATAAGTACAAATATTTACCTATATACATATACATCCATATTTACAAGGAAAAATATTGAATGTCAAAGCATAGACAAGTATATGTCAAAGGACTGGACGAGAAGGAGCGACATAGACAAAAGAAAATTGTTCAACACCGAGCAAGGGAGCAGGTTAAATTTACAACTAGTCTAAACATCTTATCATTCCAGAACCGACTATATATCATGTCTTTAAAGAGTGAAATAAAACCCAAAGAAACTATAATTAAAGAGGATTTTGGCATCTATAGGGAACACTTGATTTGATGATAGAGAACATAAATGACTAAAAGAAGACCTGTGTAGGAATCTTCAATAGAGCTTCAAAGGCAATGGAATAAAGGAATAGCAACACTGATATTACCAAGAAGACATGCATATTAAAGGAATGAGGAACAATAAGATCGTGAAGCATACGCAGAGTTTAGGAGGTGATGAATTTTTAGATAATAAGACTCCCATAATCAAATCTAATCAACAACCTACTTGCAAATCATGCACAAAAGAATAGTCATATTCAAAGATGGAGATTATTCAATTGATGCCCAAGAAAGAATGTTATTTCAACATAACAGATAACACATATGGCATGCATGCTTCATCTCATGTAGTCACTGTTAAAAATATTACAAATCTATAATACGAAGGAATCCTCTACGATTATTCTCTACTATTCAATAACACACTTCGTTTCTAATGTTTGTTCAAAATTTGAGCAAGTGAGTCTACCACTAGGAAGATCAAATATTGTAAATGACAATTAGAAGGTTCAATTCAAAAAATACAAACAAAGAGGAAAACCGAGATATTGATCTTGATTTTTGATGAAGAACAAAGAAAGGTCTGGATGAACTAAATCAGGATACCTTTCGTCACACACACGCCCTTGAATTCACAATCTTCGGAATTTTTCAAGCAAAACACTTAGAGAAACAAAGAAATATTCTTCCCAAAAATATTGTCGTGAAAACAACCTTCCCCCCCAAAACCAATTGTCATGTAGCAAATATATTGCATCCCATGATTATTCATTGATTTATAATTAAAATGCAATTCACACATCTTAACTGATAGATTGCATGCAATTGATCAACAAGTTCAACTTTTCTAACATCATGTTCAAAACATGATATTTTTACAAATTCAATTCAAAACTGATTGTCATAATTTAACAGTTTTCAAAAACATTAAGGTTGCACAAACAAAACAACTACACATGATTATTCTTCCATATATAATATATTTTTAATAATCCTTAATATATTATTTCCTCAAATGTTTTAAAATAAACTTTCAAATTAAACATAATAATTCCTACTTAATTCTGATAAAGCAATAAATCATTGATATTTCTAGTACAGACGATTAAACCATTTAATTAATCTAAGCAGATCAATACAAGACATGACGAAATAATAAACAACTTGACAGAATGAACAACAACAAGACAAAGGGGTAACAAAATGATACTCATTCTTTCCATAACAATGGCTCATGATAGAGGAATAGAACTATCTCCCTTCAACGAATTTCATTGGTCCTTAGCATGCTTTGACTTGACAAAGCAGGTGGAGTTAATGCCTATACCTAAAAGCTGCATCAAACTGCATGGTCAACCATAACACCATATATAATAGAAAACACACTGTGAAGAAGAATTGCAACGTAGCAAAGCACTCATGAATGAGTACTGCTACACTGTCTCCTTCACCCAACTGACACAAAACATTACATATAACATCAATACATCATAGTACCATCATTAACATTCAAGAATAATAATTACCATCATAATTATGTCATCTCACAAAAGTAAACAGAGCATCATAAAGTAAAGTGTATCATCAACTGATTTTCACAACTAACCATATAATCCAAGACATAATGCATCAAAGTAACATACTCTCAAAACAACTGATGACTAACAACAACTCAAAAATAGCAGACATAACAATGTCATTTGGAGGGTCACTACATCGCCCCCCCTAGGGTGAGGCTTACTCTTGGAATCCTAAAAATAGATAGGGATAAAGTTCCCCCATACGTGTTGCATCCTCCCAAGTAGTTGAAGCCTCGTTACTAGGGTCCCACTGCACCATCACCTGATCAATGTCTCGACCCCTAATGGTGAGTCTCTTGTGCTTCTCGTCCACTACCTGATGCTTCTGAAACTGAACCATGATACCCAACCTGGTGGTTATCAACCACGGAAAATGCTCGGTGAGACCTACCTGCACTACCTACAGACAACTCCCGAGTGGAAAAGAGAAAACAACCCAAAAGAAAAAAAACTCAAAAGTACAACACCTAGGTCAATGTAATGGGCTCACATGTATCTAGAGTGTCCAATGTATGAACCTAGTTCTTTGATACCAAGCTTTTCAAATGTCAGCAACTCAAAGTGCATCCCCACTAGATGCAAAAATCTAGCAAATAAATAAAATGAGCGACTGCAGTGCATGATTGATCTTGCATGAACTAGGAAGAGAGAGAGGAAGCCATAAGACACTAAATCCAACAATAAACAAGGAGGCACACATATTGAAGAGTGAGCTTGGAAGATGAAAGAAGTAGGGCATATACTAGATTCAAGACATTAGTTAATGTTGAGAAAAAGAGGGGAAAATGAATTGTTTATCTGCGATCATAGTGAAAATTCAACACAAGCGCCTGAATCAATAAACATGGCCCTTGACATAACAAATAGAATATGTTAAGAGCCCCAAGAATGATCCAATTGTCATGCTGCATCTTTATCATCTTTAGGTGAAGAGGTATCGAGTTTGGCGAACCACAACACAATGCAGAAGTTCCAATCTACTCCTCGGCTGACTAGAAAAGGAGCCAACATTTAAAAGAATGGAACTAAGAAATGGACACAGTCACCAAATTTTTTAATATCATAAGACTTTAATTAAAATAGTATTCCTTTTGCATGCAAAAATAAATGATGCAAGAAAAGGACTTGGGCCACGGATGGGACCATATCATAGTATCTAAAGTAGGAGCTGGGTATGTGCAGGATCATGATGGGCCAAAAAGTGGCGATATGTAAGCCATATGATAACCCATGTGGCTGATGACTTTTTTTTAACCCAAAATTGATGAACCGAAAAGGGTTTTTAGAGTAGATTCTCAGCTTTCCACCAATATAAATTGTTCTTTACTTTTAATTTAATAAATAATTATTATTCATTTTCTATTAGAATTACGAATAAAGTCCTGATTGATAGGTTGATTGAAAAACATATATAAATTTCAAATGGTATAACCTTTTTTGAATCCAAAATATGCGTCACATTCTATGCTTCACATAATATAGGATTATAAAAAAAAAAATTGAATTTCATGAATTTTTGACCAAGTTAAGGTGGTTAGATAGACAAACTTTTATATTTTTTAAAATTTGTAATACAAAATTCATAATTAATTATTTACAAGGAAAAAAATTATAAAAAAATATGCATCACATCGGGACATGAGTCCTCTACTTATATCTAAAAGCTTATAAAAAAATATTATTATTTTATGGTTAGGGTGGTCAGACAGACACCTAATTCTTATTTTTACCCTGAAATTTAAATACTACTGCATTGAAATTTCAAATTTTCACCAAAGAGATTTTTAAAAAATAAATAAAGGTCTAGTAGTTTAGAAACTAAATTCAATTTGCCATAGATTCTATTTTTATATTTTTTTGAAATAATATAGATAATTTATTCAAATGTTTACGTCAAGTTGTCTAACTCTGATTTTTTGTCTTTTTATTCCCACTTAAGGGCCTATTTTCTCCATGATGATCCTGGACATACCCAACTATTCAAACCTTCCCATACTCTGCATTGAATATTAGATTAGTGTACTCTGGTCATATGTCTAGTAATGTACTTTGTGAATTGTTTACAGATGAACAACAATGTGGCATGGAAAGAAAATGAACCAATGTGCAAAAAAATATTCACACACTCTAAGAGTTTGGTTAATTGTGATCAAGAATTTGGAAATTTCTTTAAGATTTTTCTAGGAAATTTTGGGTCAATTGGTATTTCACTTCTGGTAAGGACACTTAAAGTTGGTTCTTCTTTTGGTGAGATGGAAAGAAAGAAGGAAATAAAAAAGAAATTTGGCTTTTGTACTCCTCTAGAATGCAAGATTCCCAAAATTGAAGGAAAAGGAAAGGAACAAGAAATTATGGATATATTAGATGAGGAATCTAACAAAAAAACTGGGGACACACAGGGAAAAGTTCAAGAATCAGCCACACCTGAATGAGAAAAGGAAATGTCAGAAGCAAGTGAAGAAGAATATGACTTGACAAAGGAGAGGCTACTGCAGTTTATTCACTAGGAAGGTGGAATGTAAAAAATTTCTAAGTTATGGTCTATTAGACCCACATATGATCAGGATATGATTCTAAGTGTAATAAATGCTCATGTTGTGCACAGTCATATCAAATTGGAGAGTTTGCAGAATATCTTGCAAGAAGAAATGATTGAATGCATAAAGGAGATAATGGACTCTGAGTCTCAAAATAAAGAAGAAGGAGAAGTTATCTCACATTTGAAGGGGTAGTTTAGGTTATCACTCACAAAGTTAAAATAAAATGAATGAGCTGAGACAATGCATAAGTGTAGCATATTAAATCTATAACTATTGCATCTGTTGGCCTCATGCAGTTGGGAAATATAAAGAGAAGTTGGAGAAAATTGAAACAAAATTAAATGGGATTGGAAAAAGTTTTGATATGTTTCAAGATCAGGATGGTATAATTAAGAAAATAATTCAAGAGCTATAGTCTGAGCACGCAAAAATTCAATTCACTAAAAACACACTTGTGGACACCTTTTGGAAAGTAAAGGACCTAACTGAATGTAGACTAGAACAAATGGTTGAGATACCGAGGAAAGGAGAGAATCTAGAGAATATGATTAAAATTCTATAATCCCTCATCGAGATTGTCAACAAGACGTCCTATAATTACAACATGATCATAATCATTGGGATTGAAATAGAAGCTTGGAAGAAATTTCTTCTGGAGATGAAAGAAAATCACAAGATAATTTTCTAACTCGAGTAGCAGTTCTTTTTCAAAATTTTGAATCAATTTTGAATTTTTGGTTATATTTCAAAGGGGGAGATTGGACACGTGTTTTTTCATTGATGTCAAAGGGGGAGAGAGAGCAGTTAAAAATGCCTCATTAATCTCAGGGGGAGCTATGTTTTGAAATTTTGAAGTTTCGCAGCGTACTCATATTGGTTTTGACACATAATCATTTTTCACTAAGTGTTGGAATCAATGCCAAAGGGGGAGATTGTTGGCATATCGCTTCTAGTGTTGTCATTGATGGCAACCTAAGTCATTCATCCAATCCACATTCTAGTATTGGTTCATACCGGAATACAAAATAAAGAACAGGGTATCCGATTAAAGGTAAAGATGTTGATTTGTGTACTTCATCGGACTATTATTTTCAGTTGTGGATCTCAAAGAAAGGGTTGATGTTTGTATTACCTTATTCAATAATTATTGAGGTGTGCATTTACTGGTGCAAGATCTAGGAGATCTGATGCATTGATTTTTTATTATCTATGCTAGAAGCCTGACTTTATGGATATAGTCATTGTGGATGCCTAAGGAGTAATTGGTTAATTTTTTTTTTGTTTGAACTTGTTTCTTTGGGTCATCACTATGCTATGACCAACTATGGTTGGTGCACATATAGAATTATTTTTGGATTTAGCTGACAGTTGAAAAATATTCTATGTTTTATAAAAAGTCGACATATGGATGATCAAATCCTTGGTAGCGGATATATATAAGAGATTGGTTGTATCTTTATGAAGGTGTTAATTCATGTGATGTGAATTATGATAGCGTGTGATGCAAAATTTAAGAGGATAGTGATGCGAAATCATATGCACATGGATTTATGATGTGAATTATAGAACATAGCATAATAGAGCAGAATAGAGCGAAGTGTAGAATTAGATAGAAGGTCCAAAATCTGATCTATGAGCCTAACAAGTTTTGTAACCTGACATGAGTAGATGATATCACTTCAGCTCAATCCTTTAGATGGTCTTAATCTAAATATCTTGTATGGTAGTGAGCCTTTCTATTTTGAGCAGTGATCTCTAGGCAATGAGCCTGAATTCAAGTGCATTCCCATTTTGTAAAACTTATATTTGAGTATTCAAATTGTGGATAGACCTGCACCATGGTTTTTCCCCTAATAGGGTTTCCACGTAAAAATTCTTGTGTTATGGTGTTGTGGATGATTACTTTGTGTGATTGCATCTTTCCTTGGTTTAAATATTAATTTAATAAAGTTCAGATTTGTAGAACACTAATTCACCTCCCCTCTTAGTGTTCCCTTGAGTCGAAAAAAATTTACGTGGAAAAAATAATATGGTAAAAACCACAGTGATTACTAACTCACAATATAATAGTAATACAAAAACTGGATACAAAGGCTATTGCCAGAGGACTCATTGCCTAGAAAGGACTCACTATCCAGACACAAAAGCTCACTTCCTACAGTTAGGAATCATTGTCTAGAAGGAGGCTCACTACCTACAAATGAAGAAAGACAATAGAAAATCCACCATAACAAGTTCCACACATTCATAGCTTGATCAAAGGATTGCAAACACCATCATCTCACTACTTTCAAGAATCTGACACATCAAAGTATTGTTGCCTTGATTCACTTTCACAGACTCTACTTTTCATACTCGGCTTGCACACTTCATGAGCTTTCAATTTTCGACATCTTGACTTGTATTTATACCATCTTGAATCTTGAAAATGTTCTCCAAGGTCAGCTACACATCCATTATTTTAAAAATTCAAATTAGGTCACTGACTCAACATTTGGATAAGAATGAGAGTGGACCAATTACATACTTAATTAGAACCCAAACAAGATCTTGGATCAATCACACACTTCCTTAATCGATACTTATTCTCCATGTAACATGTAAACACCAGGTCATCCAAACCTAATGAAAACACCAATCAAATTTGAAGTGCGCACATCCACAACAAGATGATGACATGCGGATCACACAACATGATTCGCCAAACACTAGAGCACCTCTTAAAAACCTCCAGATACATTCATAGCAATTGCAGGGTAAAAGCACAAAGTTGTGTCACACTTTATAAAGGAAACGACCAACATTTATCCAACTTTTAAACCTGAATCACTAAAAGGTGGCATATATGTTTTGAATTTTTGAATGATGTAAACTAGTAAAATGTGTATGTTTTTAGTATATTTTATGTTTGTATTTTTATTTTTTTTTTAAATAAAATTTTAAACTAGTTTTTTAATAAATTAACACTATAATTTAGTTGTTGGTAAAATGCTGAAAAATGAAGTTGCATGGGACGTCAAACTTTTTATAGTAAATTTTATTATTTATCTTTTAATTTTTTTGTGTATTTATAACTTGAAACTTTAGTGCATGGATATATTTTTTCCAATTTTGATAGATATTTTTTTTAAATAAATATTAAAATGTGCATGAATCAAAAAAGAGGTGTTTCCATCAGACATCAACTTTCATATTAAATATTTATCTACAATGGAAAAAAATTATACAATCTTGAAATATATTCTTTTATCTAGTGCATCATATTTTTTTCAATATTTTTTAATAAGTTTTAGTACTTTTCTTTGGCATGGTAATCAACCTAATAGTTTTTGTTGATAACCTAATTTTAGTAAAAATAAAAAATAAAATATAAATAATAATTAAATTATTACAATAAATATAGTTTTGAAAACTACACTTATGAATCTACAAAAGGGTATTTTTATATTTTTTTAAAAATGTTATTTACATTAGTAGGAGTTATTGAAACTTGAAGTTTTTCAAATAATTTCATTTTTTTGGTAAATTGGACTAAAAGTAGTCCTCCATATATTTTTAGCCAACAATATTAGTTGAAAAAGTTGTGGAAGTATCTAAATTAGCTAGAATGAGTCTTACTAGATCATTTGTTTGACCAAAATTGATTTTTAGTTAAAAATACTTAAATTCAGTTGTGCTGATAAGTTGGTTGAAAGTGTGACACAACTTTGTGCTTTTACCTTGCAACAATCTTCATACACATAGCATTCTTCAACAATCCAACTAGACCGTGCAGACACACACAATAGCTTTGGAACAAGCCTTCTAGAGCACCAAACCCCAAGCACATTTTCCAAAACACATAGAACATCAATATTAACCTTCTTCTAGATCCACAAGATCTGAGACAAACCACCTGAAGAATTTGGAGCAGAGACATCTCTCCCATTCCATGGATAAAGAGTTTTGCCAAATCGGTTCACACACCGATGAACACATACTTCGCTCTCCATCAACCCATAAGCTAAAACTCAAGATGTATTATCCATTGAAGCCCATAAACAATACTACAAATCTGCATAGGCATAGGATCAATACAAAAGAAATGTAGAGCACATTACCAAAGCACACTCAGAACACACACACAACACCATCTTCATTGTTTATTAATTTTCTCAAAAGCATTTGACATTAGTACATCAGCACCATAAATATAGCTCCATGTACTCTCAACACTTCTACAGTATCTCAACTATACATGTACCACCTACAATCATCCTGAACTATGTTGACATCAATGACAATACTAATGACAACACCACCAAAAACATTAAGACTTGCAACAAATTTTACATTATCTCTTTCAAACTAATACCCATTGCTAGGTGCCATGTATAACTCCTTGCTAACCTTTGAAAATTATAAAAAATTAACTCCAATATCATTTATTCCTTCCTAATTTTTGTATAGTTTTGAAATCAACACATACTGTAAACAAATGGTAAAGTAGTAATTTATAAATTACTTTACTATTTGTCATAAAATGCAAAATTAGGAGGCAGAGTTAACCGAGGTTCTCAAGTCATGCAAATTCAAAGAAATGAGAAGTAAAACTAAAGATTGTTTTCATGCATTGAGGAGTGAAACAAGCAATATTCATGCATTGGATTGAGACAAAGTTGAGCTTCAATGATACTAAATTGTTCACATGCACTTGATGACACTTGGAGTCTTTTTGCTTCAACTTTCAATCAGATTTGAGCCTTTTTACGAGCCTTTTTGGGTCGACCATCATGCAAACTAAGTTTGCAACTGTTTGCACCCAGTTTACATCAGTTTTTACTCCCCTTTTGTGGGATTTCATCTTAACTCATGGGTGAGTTATTTACAGATATTTTCACTATCAGTTAGTTGCTTGTGGCACCTCTTAGTTCTTTGGAGCCATCTATTGTATATATTGAAAATAATATCTTTTTCTCAGTTCTTGCCTTTTTGAGAAGGTTTTGTAACTCATTTTGTTGAAAATTTTATACAAATTAGCAAGTTACAAGTTACAAATTTTTATCTTTATGTAGAATTTTCCTAATGTTTTCATTCAGAATCTATCAGGTTTGCCTCTTCATAATAATGCAAAGTGTCTTTATGAATGATTTTGATGAAACTATTATGTTTTAAACAATCAAAACCTTTATTTTTTTTCGTTCATTATTGTACATCCATCACAGGTCTTAAGTTGTACTTGTTTTCATTTTGATCTTCAAGCTGTGAGAATTTATTTTCCTTTTGAAGAAACCAAACTATTTAGCCTCCTTTAGAATCATTTTTGTGATTAATTTACTATTCTCAAACTATGTAAATAGTTTCTCTGAGAATAGATGTGAATCATTATGCAAGCTTTATTATCATTTAGGTGCATCACCATAGTTAAATTTCAGTTTATGCATTCATTTCAAAGCCTTTCTTCCCTTTTCTGTCAAGAAATCAGTTATTCATTAGAAAATCTTAAGGGAACCAGCCCATAATCTAGAGATTCATCTTCGCTATGAGCATACCCAAAGGCTCGAAGATGTTTCCATTTTTCATGAGATTGTTGAGCATTTAAACTTGGCATCTTGGTGCAATCTCCATGAAGACATTAACATCGTTACAAATGATTAAAATCATCATATTTAAGTTGCACATTCAAAATTATATAAATATTTTTTATAAATAAAATAAAATGTATGTGTTGTGTTGTTTTGTATAATGTTGTATTATTTTGTGGTGTTGTGTTGATTTGTGTGGTGTTGTGTTTTATGGTTTTCTTAGTTCAATTAGGGGAGGCCATGCAAGCTTCAACCTTCACGTGGTTGGCCTTGTTAGTAGAGAATGTTTTATAAATATTCTTCAAGCTAAGAGAAGCTTATGTGTAAATATTTTCATTTAAAATAAACAATGTTTTATAAATTTAAGGTATTTCATGTTATATGCATGGTGAAATTCTACTAAATTCTACTAAATGCTACTATATGATCTATGGTTAAATGTGGGATGAAAAATTATAAAGGGAAGAAAATGTGTTGTCAAATGGGCAACCAATAATTAAAAATTTGTGTTGAAGATCTAAGGGAGCAATTCCTCCCTTAGAGAGCAATGCAGATTGCCACATGGAATGTTATAGTATTGAATCTACCTAAATAAATGTGTATGAGAAAATGTCAAATTGAAAACCTATTGGTCAATATCATTCTATTACAACAACAACAAAAGTCTTTAGTTGTTAACATCTTTTTAAACCAATGTAAAAATTAGAAAGGATTATGTGTGGATGCAATTGAGATAGCAGAGGTTCTAGGAATCTTATTAAAACCCTTTCGAGTATTTATGGAGTTAATTATCTTTTCATCAAATTGGATGCTTCTTGAGGTAAGAATTTTACCTTTTTATGTTTCCTTTTGCTTAATTAATGTTTATGGTTTGACTAAATCTAAAGAAAAAATATGGGTATAGAATCAGTTATGATCTCAAAGTCGAACTACAAATTTATCCTTGAGGGATATTTAAGTGGAATTCTTTCTATATAAGAAAAAAGTGGCTGTATTTCTTACATTTCACAATCTCAGATTGATTTTCAAAATTTTTTAACAGATACAGATCTCATGGATGTAGCTCCAAAATATAGGACTCCAATAGGCATGCAAGGTTTATAAATATTGCTAAAACTCTTAATAAATTCTATTTATTATAAATTGGTTAAAGTTACCCTCAAATTTTGGAATTGCCAATTTCAAGCTCTAATCATTTCCTTATGCTACTAAAAATCTCAGAAGATAAACCCCCTCTTAAATATAGGTTAATGTTTGAGAAGATGTGGTTCATAAGAGAAGATTTAGTGGATTTGATTCTATAATGGTTTTTTAATCCAATGAATCTAAAAGGAACAAATATGTTCATCTTTTTTTTAAAAATGTTTCACATTGAAACAAAGCTTAATGATTGGAATAAAAAATATTTAAAAATAATAATTTATGGATAAGATTATAATAAAAAAGGAACTAGAGGAGTTAAATCCAAAGGTTGTTTCCGTAATTATGTTTTAAGTAGATCACCTAAAAGAAAAGGATTTAACGACTCATCATGCATAAAGAAGTTTTTAAATGGAAATGAAAATCTAGAGAACTTGGTTAGCTGAAGGATATTTAAACACAAAAAAAAATTCACAATGCTTATAAAGTTCAGAGAAGCTAAAATACAATTGACAAAATTTCTTCAATAGATAACCATCTAACAAAATATGAAGATATCCATCTTGAATTCATGTTTTTTTAAAACATGGTGGTGGGTAGTAGTGTTATAGAACATTCCTTTCTGAATAAAGGAAGAAGATAATGAGATGTTAATGGGTCTAGTAGCCGATTTAGCAATAAAAAGGTGACTTTCCAATTACCTCCAAACAAATCCCCAAATTTGGATGAGCTCCCCATGTTTCTACCAAAAGTGTTGGGGATCCATTAGAAGAGGTGTATGGGAGGTGGTGAAGGGTTTATGTAAGTCCAAAAAGATTCCCATATATTTAAATAATACAAACAAATTGATCTTATTCAAGTTTAAAAGATCAGATTATGGCTCATTTGTGGACTATTGATCCATTTCATTGTGTGATACCATCGATAAAATAATTTCAAAGATATTTGTGAATAGATTAAAGGTTGTTCTTCTTAACCTTATTTCATCTAAGTAAAGTGGGTTCACAACTAGCCAAAATATTAAAAATCTGATAATAGTGGATCATGAGTCAATTCAAACAATCATCAATTCCAAGATAAGAATTATAATGATAAAAGTAGGCATTAGTAAGGCATATGGATAGGGTGAGTTGGTTGTTTTAATACAAATCATGAGAAAAACTAGTTTCTAGAAAATTCAATTGGAATAGATTTATAGTGTCATCTTAACTCCTAGATTCTCTATTTTTAGTTAATGGCGGCCTTACAAAATTTTCAAAGCTTCAATGGGTATTAGACAAGGAGACTCTGTATCTCCCTACCTCTTTTTCATAATGACAAATGCCCTTAGAAGAGAAATCAATGTGAAGGATTTTATGGGATTTTGGTGTGGAGTACAAATTGCTAGAAATATGAAACCTATTACTCATTAGCTCAATTCACTAATGACACCATTTTATATGGGGAAGCTCATATGGATGAGGTTATCATAGCCAAATCCACTCATGATAGCTATGTTTATTTTATCTATTCGATTAATCAACAATGGAAAATTAAAGTATTTTTTCACACAAGGAGCATGACACAAAAAGTAATTACAAACTTTGTAGGTTTCAATATCAACTCTATTCCAAGATAGTATTTAAGGGACCTTTGTTCAAAAGTTCCAGAAAATGGGATTACAAGATGATACCTTTACATCTTGGAAAATAAAATATGAGGCTTAGAAAAGTTATTGATTAAATTTGGCAAAATAATTATGATGAAAAGATTTTTTCTATACAACCCCATTCTGTTTGATGTCTTATCTTCAATTAAGGAAAAAGTCCATGCATAATATTAATATTGTATTGATGATACTTCTAATGGAAGGTTACAATAAAATCAATATGATCCCCTTCATAAGTTGGGATACAATGAAGAAATATAAAAACAAAGGTGCCTCTTGTAACAAAAATGGGCCCCTTGTGGATATTATTGCAATTTGTGAATGCAAGGAAATTATGGAGGATGTGTCATACAATTTTTTTTCACAGATTATGTCATTAAAAGAAATAGGGTGAATGGTGTTGAATGAGAATAGAAAGATTTCAATGTGGTGCCTATATCTTTAGAAGCTAATGTTAAATTCAAAGACAAATTAGGAAAAGTAATTTTATTAATAGTTTCCAATGAGGATAAAATTATTTGATGTGGAAAATCAGGAAACTATTTAATCTAACTAGGTTATTAGATTCAAATATTTCTGTCTATCAAACCCTTGTAGTTGATGGATTTTTGTTGGGGAGCATATGTATTACTAAAAGTGGGTGCCTTCGTATGGATGTTTTTGCATAAAAGGGTTTTAAATGAGGACAAACTAAAATCAATTGGTATCTTAGGCACCTCGAGATGCCTATTATGTATTAATTCAAATGAGATCATTAATCATCTCTCATTATGGTGTCTTTTTGCTAATGATGGTGTTGGTTACTTGAGAGGTTAGGTTGGTTTGGGTTCTTTTAGGAACATATATTGGTAATATGTCATGGTTTTCCATCCAAAAAAGTAACTCCTCATGGGGTCCAGGGTATGGAAAGTAAGTCCTATGGTTATTGATAAATTTGGAAGGAAAAATTCACATAATATTTAAGAGAGGCAAGTAGAAATTAGAGAAGTCATAAAAATAGTCATTGTTGGAATAAGAAAATTCTTAAACATTAATTATCATAATATAAATAAAAAAACTTCACAACCTAAGATAATCAAATAATGAAATCTTGTATTTTATTAAAAATTCTAATGAATCATAACACCAATGACTCCTAGAAAAATCAAGATGGAATCAAGACAAAGATGAGATAAATATTCAAGAGAATAATTCCCAGAGCATGAAGAATCAAGATTGATGTAATACATGTTTCCAAAGGGACTTGGAAAGATTTTTTAGGTTGGTTGTTTGGTGCAGGAACACCTAATAGTGTTGCTTTGCATCCAATTGGAAATTTGGAAAAATTTGAATTTCTAACATGAAAAAAACATTGTAAATGGCCATGTGAGGACCCATTCAATTGTAATTTAGTCTTTAATAGGTCTCTAGGAGGTCAAAGTAGTTAATTTGCAAAAAGTGCCAATTTATTTCAAAAAATGCAAAATTGCAAGAAGAAGTTGAAGAGTCATTTTGTGGAAAAGGAAGGTTTGATCAATGGAAGTTGAAGGGGAAGTCATATTAACATTTCAATATCTTTATAAAGGCCTTGTGAAGGCATGCAAAGGATTGGGGCTTTTGTAATCTTGAAATAATTTTGTAATAAAAGTACTATAATTTGTTGTAGCAATGTTTTCTCTCTTATTTCTAGCCTTGTACAGACTGTACAACAAGCTTACGCTTGAATTTGTAGTTCTGTTTCATATTTTAGAGTGTTAGCTAACATTTTGGAGTGATTCAAAAATTTTCTATCAAGTTTAGTGAAAATAAGGGCAAGTTTACATAGGACTACCTGAAAATCCCTTAAATTGAGGGTTTAAGAGTCTAAGTTGTAAATACAAACTATTGCACCAATTTTGGAATTCTAGGTCCGTGGAGTAGGTTAACTTAGGGTGGATTTTATTTTTATGTGTGTCTGTAGATACAGAGGAAGGTTGAATACAAGAGTTACGCTACTGTCCCAAGTGAATATTTAGTGTTTCCCATGTAGGAATGATGCTCACAAGCTGTGAAATGAAGAAAAGACATTGGTGTAGGTTGGTGAATGGTTTATTTTTCCTGTGCAGACCTATTCTCAGATAGTGGAAGCATTGGAAAGCTGATAGGAGGTTTGGAATACACTTTTTCAATAAACCCTCACTCATTTGAACATCGTTAAGCCTAAAATCAAGGATTTGAGTTTTGTGACCTTTGGAAGGGTTAAAATGGATAAAATTTTTTGGATTCAGATGTTTTAGAACCTAATACAAGACTTTTTTTAGTTATTTGTGCTTGTCGAGTTGACTGGTGAGTACTTGCTTTTTAAATTATGCCTATTTTAGGCTCATTTGTTGTGGTACAATAAGTTTTTCTGATATTATTTCCAAAACAACTATGCTTTCTATTGAATTATGTTTAATAAGGCTGAAATGGGTTCCTAAAAATGTGTTTATTGTTTGGAGATTCAATGTGGTTTGCAGGATATAGCCGATTGAGTGTTTTGGGCACTTACAAGCAAGTTTTGGTCTTTGAGTGCAAGAATTTGTGAATCTAATACAACAAAGTTATGGGGTGGTGTATTTGGTTTATTTATATCAAAATTATGATATTTAAAGTGTTTTATGGTCTGATGAAAGCTTAGAAAAAAGATTTGGTGATTTGGTATTTTATGGTCTGATGAAAGAGAAGAGAAAACATCTTGATTCCTGGGCCTCCTATCCTGCCTAGTGTACCTGTAGTTCTCCCTTTGTTGGTTCATGAATCTCTCAAATGTGAGGCATTCTTTCACTTGGGGTGTCAAAATTTCTCATTCATCATGGGCTGCCATGAGAACATCTACAAAATTATCATCAGCCTCTAGTTCTGGCTGCTGAATTTATGGCTCTAGAGTAACAAAATTAGGATGTGTAGGCCTATCTGTAGTCTGTGACTGCACCCTCTAAGCTCTGGGAGTCCCAGGTACACTCCTATTATCATCTGGTATTGTATCATGACACCTGGTATTATCCATGCGTTGAAGCATGGTTGTGAGTGCGTCCAAAGTAGTTGCTACCCTAGTGTGTCCTGTAGCAAGGCTTCTGAACATTTCCCTAGCATCACCATCTGCATTGTTACCCGCTTCCTTGGATGGAACCTCTTCTCTTCTATCACCTATCTGCTCTGGTTGTAAACCTGTTTCCTAGCTATTCTCCAAATAAGCTTTCTGACCTATGAAGCACCTATGAGAGCCTGACTCTCATGGCTGCATACGACCTTAACCCTCCAGGATGGTAGGATTAAGCTCTGATACCACTGTGAAGACACCTTCTTCCCCTAAACTCAAACCCTTGAAAAGAAATGTTTTATTTTTGTTTGTTTGTTGGTTTTGTATGTTTTTTGATATTTTTGAACATATGCTGACAAAAATAAATATTGAATAAAAGAACTAAAGTATTGTGCATGTTTAACTAAGCCAATGAACCTCTTAAGTCATCCAGATGATTTAACAATTGATATTATGAGTAAAATAAATACATGCATACCTGGATGTGTTATTCTAGAAGAAAAAAATGTTTACTAGTAAAAAATCAGACCACTCAGCATTTTACTGACACCATCGGATGATGTTGGAATACCCTAGAAATTGACTCAAACCATCTCTAGAGCTAGGTGAACTCCCCATAATATTCTTAGATTTTTTTGTGCCTTAGAAGCATGAAATCGCCCCTAAGAGATCAGTGTCTTTTGGTGCTATAGTTGCATAGTATATGCAAGCCATACCACCTTGGTTTACATGCCAATGATCCCTAGTTTGTAGCTCCCAATCTGAAACTTCAATATGCAATTAATCCCTTCTAAACTTGGTCTAGAAACCCTTATCTAAACTTTATATCTGCTCAATCTGGAACCTCTATTTGAAGCTCCCTGTATACCAAATTCACTGGATATCTCACCAACTCAAATGGTTGCAATCACTGAAGAAGATCGTTCTCCAATGGCGAAATGAAATGAAACCCTTAGCTTCTTTCATAGTACAAATCATGAAGTCAAAAAATCAATAGCACAATAGCTCAAGTCGACCTCCTCATGAGTTAATAAGGCCAATCCCTAATTAGGGTTCAAATTTCTCCAAAAGGGTGCAAATTCCAGTGAATTACATTTAATTACTAGTTTGCAATTAAATGTCTATATTTTGGCATTAATAATCTCCTTTTAATTAATCATTCAAATGGCCACGTCGGATGATGAGATAACCCTTCACTGAAATCACTTGTTATAATATAAAAGTATATTATAAATTATAATATAAGCTCACCCATTTAATATTTATTAACGTCATTATTACTTATCAGAAATGCATGCCATTTGAACTAGAGGCTGGCAAGTGGATCTTGCATACGACCATACCCATTTACTAAAAATAGCAAGTGTCCATATCTATCCTCAAATGACTTACTAAAAATAGTAAGTTCTGCTATGGACTCTGAAAAGTATCAATGAAAGCCAAAGCTGAATAATATCTCCCATTGAAGATCATCCATACCCCAAATAACCCTCTATCCACGCACACTAGCCTATGAGGGTCAGTAATAGGCTAATCTCCCTCATCAAAAGGATGTCAAGTGAAAGGGAACATTACAAATTGTAGAATTTAGTTACCATATCGATATTATTCCACTAAGTTTAAATAATTTTAGAGCATAAACTTTAGCGGGAAAACATTTCGAGAACTCTTATGTGTAACCTGCATTTGAAGGTTTGACTTACAAGAACTTCAAAGGGATATTGTATAGAAAGGTTTGGTTTGAAACATTTAACTATACCATACAAAGTGACACAACTTCGAGGAAAAAAGAAAAAGAAAACTCAAACAAGAATTTAAGAGTTTAATCTTTCTTTTCTTGTGTTATGATTTAGCTATACAAACTTCTCTAAGCATTACCGAGGCCTTCCAATTTCTAAAGACAATCCAGAAAACCCCATTATTTTTACAAAACTGTGCTTGAGTTATACAAAATTGTGCTTGAGTTATACTTATTAGGCCCACCTTCTACAGTTGTTTAATTGCTTATAACCATTTGCTATCAATTGCTAATAGTTATCAGTCGGAAATTTTCCTTTATAGTTGTACTTCTTCAGAACGAAATCAAATAAATTATCCTTTCTATAAAATTCATGCATTAATCTTTCAAGTTCCAGCCTTTACTTTCATTCTTCTCTTTTATATATTTTACCTTGGGCTCTTACACTCACTAATAATAAACTAGGAGCCAAAGAGAAGATAGAGTATGCAAAAATTTAGAGTCCAAAACAAACTAATAATTTTTGTCACATACCCATCCAAAATCTAAATCAAAATCAGAGCTAGCTTTTTTTGAAATCTTTATCTTTGTTCCTAACTATCCTTAACTATTTCTACATCTGTTTGGAATTTCTTCTTGAGCATACTTAATAGAGACATTTATTACCTTTGAGAATTTGTCTTTTGCCTTATCCCCCTGTTTGTGAAGAGCTACATAGTTACCATCTGATAGATCTTGTCCAAATATGAGCACAAGGAGCCCCATGAAAATATGTGTCACTCTAGGTATGAAGAAGGCAATACTCCATGCTGTGAAGCACGTGGAGCCTATAGATTTTTGAATCAAATCATAAATCTTAGTGTTGAACATTGAGCTCATCTAGAATTGGCATGACACAAAAGTTGCCAATGAGAAGCCTATGAAGAAACGGATGAGGATGAAGCCCTGCAGAGAAGAAATTGTAGCAGTGGAAAAAACAACAAGGGCAGATAGCATTATGATAAATGCACACCCAAAACGAGGGCCTACCAACTATCATGTCACATAATGCTCCCATCACAAGCCTTGAGAATATGGAGGAGGCTAATGCTATGCTTGCATTGCCTATGTCCCTCTTGGTGAGATCGAGGTTATCTCTGATGATGGGTATCAGAGGGGGAGCAGTGAATGTGGAAAGAAATCAAGTGAAAAAGGAGATCCAAGATAGGTGGAAGGCTCTCATATGGGGTTTAGCTATTGAAAAAATCTTGAATTTCCTAGCCTTGTGTTCTGAATCTACTAGGAGATCAAAAATTGGAGTTAGACCTGAAGTAGTCTTATGCACTGGTTCTTTCATAGCCTTTGGATCCATTGCTTCAGGATTGTTCCTAGTACCCATATCTATCCTTCCAAGATGTGGCGATACTTGCTTACCACACTACCCTGTTTTGCAGCTACCTTTGATTACCTGGGAAAACCCATAAGAACTATGAACCCTAATCTTGCAAATGCACAAACATAGCAAACAAGCATAATGTTAGATCAAATGCAATTGAGAATCAAGACTCCCCATGAAATCCATTTACAAAATTTAGATAGAAATGAAAAACAAAGAACAATGCAATAAACCAAATTAAATCTATCTAAACTAAGCAAACTCTTCATCCCATGGGGGAGTTGGTGCCAATGGATGTGTCGAAATTGGCCCTTTCCCAACTCTTTTGTAAGCTTTGTTGATGATTTGATGAGTGATCCACCTTGATGAAGATTCAATCAAGCTCCATGATGAAAAATCTGCATAACCTAGCTAAGAATGTGAAGAAGTTGAGTATAGTAAGTTTACTCAAATTGTGGATGATAGAATGAGAGGAAGAGTCTCTCATTTATAGATTTCCAAAATGGAAGAGAGAGTGAAATTGAGCAATGTGGGATCATTCAACATTCAATGGCCAAGTGTCACTTGTCAAGATGTGAATGGTTGAGGAATGAACACATTTTGGTCAATGTGCATGATAAATGCCGTTGGATTCAAATTCAAATTTTGAATGTGACATGTTGGAGGGAGAATGAAATAGAGTTAATGTCACTTGGCTCAATGCACAAGGACATGTAAGAGGCATTGAATGCCTTGTTGGAAGGACCAAGCCCAAATTGCGGGAATATTCCCTTTTGATGCCATGTGAAAGAAAATAGATGAATTAATAAATCAAAGTAATTAATTTACTGTGCAAGTTGCATTCTCTAGAGAATGTGACATAGATTAAGATTAAATTAATTACAGATTAATTTAGGAGATGTGACAATTTAGACTTAAATTTATGAATTGATTTAAATCAAATTCAGAGGAAAGGTTTAATTAAATAAATGTTTTGATTTATTTAACTAAAGTGGGATTACAGAAATAATTAAATTAAATTGATTTATTTAATTAACAGGAGATGATGAATTAATTAGATAAAGTTGATTTATTTAATTAAGAGATGAAGAGTGATGAATTTAGTCAAATACAGATTATTCAATTAAATGACTAGCAAAGGAGATGATTTAAGATGAAATGGTGTTAATAAATCAAGATCCAGTGTGTCGGATCGAATTGTACATTTTCCATGTCTACAAGAACAATTTGTTAAAATCCATCCTAAGTGCTACACAGAGACCAATGAAGTTACTTATTACAAATGAGACTTAGAATCCCTCACTAAATAACCATTATCTTGAAATTGTTATTCTAAATTATTGGAGACTTAAAGCTTCTGCAGTTCACAATGTTTAGAAGTAAGAATTCTTGGAGAAAACTATGTATGGATACTTTGAATAGAACTAAGAGCCCACATCTGTGTATAGATTTTCTTAAGCAATGGGGTTCAAATGGATCCACCAACTATACATAAAATAAATGGCAAAAGAATAATTCTTTCCATTGGCACAATTTTTTAAAAAGAATTTGAAGATTTTAATCCGATTACGAATATATACTAATATCTTCTTGACTCAGAACCAAAGATTGAAACATACCCATTCCACCAAAGTACAAATTTGAAACCAAACCATAAAAAAATCCTATCAGGGCTGAATTTCCATGGATATCCAGGGATCCGAACCCTAACAAATTCAACATTAATGTCAAAGTTCAAACCATAAAGGACATTGTTTGAAGCAGGAATTACCTAAAATAAATTCTTTTCATTGAAATTTTGGCCCTCGAAGTAAAATATCAACATTGAACCAAACTCAAAATGGAAAACGATCATAATATGTCAAGAGAAGCCCATTATTATTGGATATATTGAAAGAACAAATTCCACAAAATATAGAGATGGCTCGCTTTGAGAAATACATTGGTAAAGGAGATACTAACAACCATATATCAACATACACAACCTTATGCAATGACTTGATTTTTAAAGATAAGCTCTTGGCTTTAAACGTTTTCCTAATTCACTAAAGGAAATGGCCTTGGATTGGTTTTGTTCATTACTGAAAAACTTAATTCACTTATTTAATGAGATTTTGAATGCATACCTCAACCATTTCCAAGTGCAAATTGGTCCTAAGATCAATATAATTGATTTAATGAGATGCAAATAAACACAAGGTGAAAAATTAATAGAATTTATTGGATGCTATTAGTTGATACTATCACAAGTTAATCTAATTCTTCCTGATGTGGAAAATAAAATAATATTCATTGACAACTTAAAACCCCCATAAACATGGCATCTAGTTTTGACCAAGTACAAAAATATCTTAAATATTCTTTAACCATTGGGACTATAACATATGATAGAGTGTAGGAGAAAACTATTTTGGGGACCATTACTAATCATATGAAATAGATCTATCTCTATTGGATCCATATGGAGGATAAAGCTATTGAATCAACTTATTTTTGATGTGTCTTGGTCGTTTAGATAGTGGACTTCAATATTGGTATATATTCTTAAATATTTCTAAATTATTCTTATTAATTTTTTTATTTGTAAATGTGGAGATTTGTTCTAGACCCTTGGCCTATAAACATAAAGAATGTTAAGATTACATTGAGGGTCAGATTGTATTCTTGGTGTACTCCTTATGTTTGGTATGTTTTTAGGCTTGGGATCCTAGATATAATTGACTACATGCTTTCCAAATAAAAATTTCAATACATAGTATAGGAAGCCAGCATGGTGAAATAATATTTATCATGTTCTAAGATTAATCTATTGCATGCTTTATTTTGACTTGTTATGTGACCTTTCACAACTTGATTGTCCCCACACTCCATGGACTAAAATTTAGTATTTGTATGGAGACACTCAATTTCATCTCCATTTTATGATCATTTCTATGGAAAACCTCATTACTCATTTATGATATGGATAATATACCTATTGATGACAACACTTTATAGGATCCTTGAGCATTGTGATGAAATTGAGACTTCTTCTACCTCTCTTTATCTTACATTTGGAATCATAAGTTCCTAAAAGTCTATAATTTACCATCTTGAGGTTGAGGATATATTTAGTTTTTTTATTTATCTAATATTCTATCTCCTCATAATCCTACTTCAAATTTAGAGTAATAGGTTATAAACTATCTTCTTGATTTAGATTCTTGAGATGACCACTTGATAGGTATCACATTTTTATTTTATGAATCTCATATCACATTATTAGGAGACATTTTTTAGGATATTCAACTCTTATTTTATAAAACCATTCCATAGTCTTATCATATCTACTTTGTCTTTGGATCTTGGATTTCATTTTACTTAGCATGGGTTTCAATTGATTTTACCTTTGTGAATTGAGGAATCTTTTGTGTTTAGATGACACATTTGAGTAGATTTCAAAGATAGGAACAAATGTAATCCAATTGTTTGTTTATGAAATGATAATGACCATCAAATTTGACCAATTTATTTTATCAATGAAAACCAAATGTACGTCAAACTTAAATAATTTATTTTAGCGATAACAGTGAAATGAATGTCAAATATAAACTTTTATTTTAACGACAACAATCAACCGAATGCCAAATTTAAATAAATTATTTCAGAGATGATCTAGTCAAATAGAAATCAAATTTTAAGAATATATTTATAAATGACAACCAAACAAAAGTCAAATTCAAACAATATGTTTTACATTTGATGGTCAAATAGGCATGAAATTTAAACAAGTTATTTTTGATGTGACAGTCAAACAAACATAAAATTTAAATAGATGACTTTAGATATGATAGTTAAATAAATGTTAAACTCAATAATTTATAAAAGAAGGCAATGATAGTCGTATGAACGCCGAATTTGACATATAAAATTTTCACAAAAGACGAAAAAATGAATGTCAATTTTGATGATTTTTAAAATTAAAGTTGAGAAAATAGATGTCAAATTTAACATACAATAATTCAAGAAATGATGGTCAAAGAAATGTCAAATCTGACCTTATAACTAATACTTATGACACTTAAATTTTTGTCAAATTCATTGATGAATCAGGCAATGAAAGGTGAATGAGCATCAATTCTAACCTCAATCAATACTAAGTGAACATTGTTATATGGTTGTCTAATTTAAGATGCTGAAATTATAATATATGATTATTGATTTGCATGTTGAACAAGTCATATCTTAATATATTGTGATGAATCATTTCCCCCTTCTTTTAGACCTCCCAAAGAATGCTCTGCTAATGCAAACCAAAAACTCTCTTTCGCCATTTTCACCTCCTCCACAAAAATTTCTTCTAAAGTCAACTTATCTTTTGAGCTTTACATAGAACTCGTTTCTCCAACTTCTTTTTATTCATAGGCTTGTCTTCCATCACTAATTTTTTCATTTTTCTTCTACCTTTTCCTTTTCCACGCTTTTTTTTTGTTTAACAACTCCTCCACTATTAGCACTACTTGGTAGACCCCTTCTATAGAATTAAGAAAATACATCTCATTTTGAATGGATAGGAAAAACTAATGATATATTTAGCGATATTAGTTTAAATTCTGGTCTATAAAGCTTCTTTGAAAAATATTTTTTCACATAGATTTACTTTAGAGTTTCTTAAATAGATATATTGTGTATTTCTATGATATGAAGTTTTTCTTGAATTGTTTGAACATGTGGTCCCAATTTCTAATATTCCTCTTATCCTTCTTAACACCTTCATTTTTCACAAGGTCTCACCTTAATGTTACATGTCACTTCAAATTTTTTCTCATGCATCAAAATACACGACTCTTTGGGAGTCTTAAACTAACTCATATTCAAAATACATTTCAAACTTTATGATCTCAATTATCAACTCTTTTGGATTCAAGGTCCTTGAATAGGTTCGGATACCTAACTTCTAATATGGCTCTTGCAAACATATCCTCCATGGTGAGTTCCACCTCAAAGTTGATTTCTAGTAGTCCAACTAAAGTACCATCTTTCTCTTATCCTTGGTATTTTTCTAAACCATAACCAATCTTCTTCTCTAAAATATATATAACTAAGACTTATCATTAAAAGGTTCTTAATGTGTGAGAAAGGTTTTCCACACATGATGATCTCCCACCTATTTTATTTCTCACTCCTCTTATTCTTTTATGGGTCATAGCTATACCATACCACTTGAAATGTGACACATGCACAAACACACTTTGTTATGGAGACCATACAACTCTAATTCATAGGACTTGGGTATTGATTTAAAACCATTCGACAAAAACTATGTAAGTGAATCAACTAAATAATCAACTTTAAAGTTACCTAGAATGAAATAACAAAAGCATGAAAATATAAGATCAATGAAGAATTAGGAAAACATGTTTAATATATTATTATTGAAGAAATTCACATCCTATGGGTCACTCCAAACTTGACGGTATCCAACCAAACTTTATTACTTGACACGATGATTATAATCATCTTACTTGGAGAGACTCTCTATGGTATCCTCCTATATTAAATTTGAATGATTACTCAAAAAAATTATCATCTTACTTGACACGATTGATGAGTGGAGAGAAGATTTGAATGATTACTCAAAAAAATTATGTATCCTCCTATATTAAATTTTTATACTCCTACAATGAATAACTTCAATAGTTCTCCAATATAATATTTTTATTTAATTCCATTATGCTAAACTTTCGAGTAATCTCTTCCATTTAGTGTTAATATTAAAGTTTACAATAGCCTTAAAAATGTCTTTGTACCGTGAACTACACATCTTCTTGCCAAACAGATCAATAAAAATTATTACAAAAACTCTTGAAGAGAATAATCATAAATATGAACTTTATTTAATTGGTTATTTCCTAGCATTACAATTATTTCCTCCTCGTTCATTAGAACAAAAATAGTGAAGAGTTTCCCAATTTAAGAAGATAGGTCTTTTGTAAATGGCTACCCAACATACAATCTGGCTATTTGACCAGATATATTAATTAATTAAAAATAAAGATAACACTCTATCTTTATTTTTAATTAATTAATAAATCCGATCAAATGGCCAGATTGTATGCTGGGTAGATTTTTCCTTTTGTAAGATGCTTGTATGGGATCTATGATGTAGGAGCATCTGAATGTATGGCGATCCACATCAAATAAAAAATTGTTTCAATTCAATGTGTTGTTCCAGTTTAATTTTGAGTTCATGGCTTTGGTGGCAGAGCGGAATGGCATTATTATTAGTTAGATCTTTATTTCAATGAAATAAATCATGATTATTATCTTCGTAGGGGAGAGATAAAGAGTGTTAAACTACTGTGCAGATATTCTTTAGAAATTTAAACTAATAAAAAGGCTATTTCAGGGTTTCAAGGCAAGAGAGCGCACGAAAATCCATTTGCAGGGTTGTTACGAGGAGTTTTGAAGACAGGCATCAGGCATGTGAATAGTATGTGGAAGCAAATAATCTACAGAGATGTCCTGCCTTTGTTACTGCCATGGGGAATGCTTTTGTTAAAGGTTTTAGGGTTTTCCAGTACCAGAATTAAACTACGAGGATTACAACTTGTAAGCCACAGTTCAGAATAATCGGCATGTCCATGCACACAATAAATCACACCGTGCACATCCCTTAACAGATGCAATGTATGGTGTCTGCAATTTCTTTTAGCAAATTTGTAGAACTGCTAAGTTACACTGTCTCATAGGTTTTAAATGCTTTGCTTTTGCCTCTTTGACGGATTTTAATGCACACATATTTTATTTTTCTGCACTGGGATTGTGAAAGTTTGGATTTGCAGAGTTTTTTTGTTTTATTTTTGAATCTTGAAATTATGTGCAGATATTTAAGACCAACACGCTGAAGCTGCAACACAAGTCATAGGATGAAGAGATGTGGGGTATCAGAGTAGCCATTGTGTGTATATGCCACACTACCATAGCAGCATAACCATTATAAGTTGAAGGTGTTGTTTCTAGTTTAGTGCTATGTTTAGTAACTGGTTTCTATCTCGTTTAATGTAGATGAAATAACTTAAATATTTACATCTGGAAATGTCAAAGATCTTATTTGGCACTTGAGTGTTATCCGAAATGTCGACACAAAAATATACACAGTTGAATCCAAAGTCCAAGTATCTAGGATCCACTTGCCAACCTCCAGTTCAGACGACATGCATTTCAGACGACATACATTTCTGATAAGTAATAATGAAGATATTAATATTTATTGATCGTTAATAAATATTAAATGGGTGAGCTTATATTATAATTTATAATATACTTTTATATTATAACTTAAGTGATTTCAGTGAAAGGTTATCTCATCATCCAGTGTGGCCATTTGAATGATTAATTAAAAGGAGATTATTAATGCCAAACTATAGACATTTAATTGCAAATTGGTAATTAAATGTAATTCATTGGAATTTGCACCCTTTTGGAGAAATTTGAACCCTAATTAGGGATTGGCCTTATTAACTCATGAGGAGGTCGACTTGAGCTATTATGCTATTGATTTTTTGACTTCATGATTTCTACTGTGAAAGAAGCTAAGGGTTTCATTTCATTTCGCCATTGGAGAACGATCTTCTTTAGTGATTGCAACCATTTGAGTTGGTGAGATATCCAGTGAATTTGGTATATAGGGAGCTTCAAATAGAGCTTCCAGATTGAGCAGATACAAAGTTTAGATAAGGGTTTCCAGACCAAATTTAGAAGGGATTAATTGCAGATTGAAGTTTCAGATTGGGAGCTACAAACCAGGGATCATTGGCATGCAAACCAAGGTGGTACAACATGCATACATTGTGTAGCTACAACAGCAAAAGGCGCTGATCTCTCAGGGGCGATTTCATGCTTCTAAGGCACAGAAAAATCTAAGAATATTATGGGGAGTTCACCTAGCTCTAGAGATGGTTTGAGTCAATTTCTGGGGTATTCCAACATCGTATGATGGTGTCAGTAAAATGTTGAGTGGTCTGATTTTTTACCAGCATACATTTTTTTCTTCTAGAATAACACATCCAGGTATGCATGTATTTATTTTACTCATAATATCAATTGTTAAATCATCTGGATGACTTAAGAGGTTCATTGGCTTTCATTGGCTTAGTTAAACATGCACACTGCTTTAGTTCTTTTTTTCAATATTTATTTTAGTTAGCATATGTTCAAAAATATCAAAAAACATACAAAACCAACAAACAAACAAAAATAAAACATTTCTTTTCAAGGGTTTGAGTTCAGGGGAAGAAGGTGTCTTCATAGTGGTATCAGAGCTTAATCCTGCCATCCTGGAGGGTTAAGGTTATATGCAGCCAGGAGAGTCAGGCTCACATAGGTACTTCACACGTCGGAGAGCTTATTTGGAGAATAGCTAGGAAACAGGTTTACAACTGGAGCAGATGGGTGATAGAAGAGAAGAGGTTCCACCCAGGGAAGCGGGTAACAATGCAGATGGTGATACCAGGGAAATGTTCAAAAGCCTTGCTACAGGACACACTAGGGTAGCAACTACTTTGGACGCACTCACAACCATGGTTCAGCGCATGGATAATACCAGGTGTCATGATACAATACCACATGATAATAGCAATGTAGCTGGGACTCCCAGAGCTCAGAGCACGCAATCACAGACTGCAGATAGGCCTACATGTCGTAATTTTGTTACTCCAAAGCCGAAAATTCAGCAGCCAGAACCAAAAGTTGATGATAATTTTGTAGATGTTCTCATGGCAGCCCATGATTAATGAGAAATTTTGACACCCCAAGTGAGAGAGCACCTCACATTTGAGAGGTTTGTGAACCAGTGAAGGGAGCACTACAGGTTCACCAGGCAGGATAGGAGGCCCAGGAATCAGGATCTTTTCTCTTCTCTTTCATCAGACCATAAAACACCAAATCACCAAATCTTTTCTCTAAGCTTTCATCAGACCATAAAACACTTTAAATATCATAATTTTGATAGAAATAAACCAAATACACCGCCTCATAACTCTGTTGCATCAGATTCACAAATTCTTGCACTCAAACACCAAAACTTTCTTGTAAGTGCCCAAAACACTCAATCGGCTATATCCTGCAAACCACATTGAATCTCCAAATAATAAACACATTTTTAGGAACCCATTTCAGCCTTATTAAACATAATTCAAGAGAAAGCATAGTTGTTTTGGAAATAATATCAGAAAAACTTATTGTACCACAACAAATGAGCCTAAACTAGGCATAATTTAAAAAGCAAGTACTCACCAGTCAACTCCATAAGCACAAATAACTAAAAAAAATCTTGTATTAGGTTCTAAAACATCTGAATCCACAAAATTTTATCCATTTTAACCCTTCCAAAGGTCACAAAACTCAAATCCTTGATTTTAGGCTTAACGATGCTCAAATGAGTGGGGGTTTATTGAAAAAGTGTATTCCAAACCTCCTATCAGCTTTCCAATGCATCCAATATCTGAGAATAGGTCTGCATAAGAAAAATAAACCATTCACCAACCTACACCAATGTCTTTTCTTCATTTCACAGCTTGTAAGCATCATTCCTGCATGCAAAACACTAAATATTCACTTGGGACAGCAACGTAACTCTTGTACTAAACCTTCGTCTGTATCTGCAGACACACATAAAAATAAAATCCACCCTAAGTTAACCTACTCCACATACCTAGAATTCTGAAATTGGTGCAATAGTTTGTATTTACAACTTAGACTCTTAAACCCTCAATTTAAGGGATTTTCAGGCAGTCCTATGTAAACTTGCCCTTATTTTCACTAAACTTGATAAAAAATGGTCAAATCACTCCAAAATGTTAGCTAACACTCTAAACTATGAAATAAAACTACAAATTCAAGCGTAAGCTTGTTGTATAGTTTGTACAAGGCTAGAAATAAGAGAGAAAACATTGCTACAACAAATTATAGTACTTTTATTATAAAATTATTTCAAGATTACAAAAGCCCCAATCCTTTGCACACCTTCACAAGGCCTTTATAAAGATATTGTAATAGTTAATATGACTGCCCCTTCAACTTCCATTGATAAAACCATCCTTTTCCAAAAAATGACTCTTCAACTTCTTCTTGCAATTTTGCATTTTTTTGCAATAAATTGGCACTTTTTGCAAATTAACTACTTTGACCTTCTAGAGACCTATTAAATACTAAATTACAATTGAATGGGTCCTCACATGGCCATTTACAATGTTTTTTTCATGTTAGAAATTCAAATTTTGCCAAATTTCCAATTGGATGCAAAGCAACACTATTAGGTGCTCCTGTACCAAACAACCAACCTAAAAATCTTTCCAAGTCCCTTTGGAAACATGTATTACATCAATCTCGATTCTTCATGCTCTGGAAATTATTCTCTTGAATATTTATCTCATCTTTTTCTTGGTTCCATCCTTTGTGTTCAACTTTGTCTTCATTTTTTTCCTTCACTTGTCTTTTCCTTCAAACTCCCCAATCAAAGGACATAGGACTGTCTTTTCATATTGCCTTTTCTAAGATGTCTTTGCTCTTTTCCAACAACTCATCCTTGACCTCTATGACCAATCATCTTTTCATTTACTACCATCAGTGGATTACTCTCAAACTAACAAACATCTTCAAATAATGGTTGCAAACTCTTCTAGTGCTTCTTCAGACAAATATCCATCTCCCTCACTGCTCCACCACACAAACTCAACAAAATTCTTTGCCTCACCTAGGCGTCTCCTCTCTTCTCTACCTAGTCTTTTAGCAACCAACAACTAGGTTTTCTCTTAACCTGCACAAACACCAACATATTCTCTTTAGAGTTTAGATGGATCAAGCAACTGCAACCAACCAACAACTTGTTCTCTTTACAGTTTAGATGGATCAAGCACCTACAACCAATCAACAACTCAACAAACCAACATCAACAAACTGCCCATTCAAAAAATCCTCAAAATCAGCTAGTTATGATACCAATTGATAGAGAGAATCTACCAAAAACAACAAACAAACTAGAGGACTTCTGACCCAAACACAATATTTGAGAATATCAATTAAACTATCAACATAATTTCCTTCATTTTCACTTGCTTCTTCATGGCTAAAAGACACCAAATATTGTCTCTAAGCTTTCATTAGACCATAAAACAATTTTAATATCATCATTTTGATAGAAAAAAACCAAATATACTACCTCATAACTCTGTTGTATCAGATTCACAATTTCTTGCACTCAAAGACCAAAACTTGCTTGGAAGTGCCCAAAACACTAAATCAAGTGTAACTTGCAAACCACATTGAATCTCCACAGACTAAATACATTTTTAGGAACCCATTTCAGCCTTTCTAAACATAGTTCAAGATCCAACATAGTTGTTTTAGAAAGAATATAAGAAAAACTGATTGTACCGCAACAAATGAGCCTCAAATTGGTATAATTTACAGAGCAAGTACTCACTAGTCAACTCCACAACCCAAAATAACTAAAAAAGTCTTGTATCAGGTTCTAAAACATCTGAATCAACAAAATTTTAACCATTTTAACTCTTCCAGAGGTCACAACACTCAAGTCCTTAATTTTAGGCTTAACAATGCTCAAATGAGTGAGGGTTTATTGAAAAAGTGTATTCCAAACCTCCTATCAGCTTGCCAATGCTTCAAACATATGAGAATAGGTATACACAAGCAAAATAAACCATTTCCCAACCTTTAACATTGTCTTTTCTTCATTTCACAACTTGTAGGCATCATTCTTACATGGAAAACACTAAATATTCACTTAAGACATGAACATAATTCTTGTACTCAACCTTCCATATCAGTAGACCCACATAAGTCATAACAATAAAATTCACCCTAAATTAACCTATTCCACCCACCTAGAATGCCTAAATTGGTGGTATAGTTTCTATTTATAGCTTAGACTCTCAAACCCTCAATTTAATGAATTTTAAGGCATTCCTCTATAAACTTGCTCTTATTTTCACTAAACTTGTTAGAAAATGTTCAAATCACTCCCAAATTTTTGCGAACACTCTAAAATATGAAAAAAAACTTAAAATTGCAGCCTAATCTTGTTGTACAGTCTGTACAACGGTAGAAATAAGAGAGAAAACATTACTACAACATATTATATTACATTTATTACAATATTGTTTCAATATAACAAAATCCCAATCCTTTGCACTTCTTCAGAAGGCCTTGATAAACATATTACAACAGTTAATATGACTGCCCATTCAACTTCCATTGATCAAACCTTCCTTTTCCACGAAATGTATCTTCAACTTCTTCTTGCAATTTTGCATTTTTTGCAATAAATTAACACTTTTTGCAAATTAACTACTTTGACCTCCTAGAGACATATTAAATACTCAATTATAATTGAATGGGCCCTCACATGGCCATTTACAATTTTTTTTTCATGTTAGAAATTCAAATTTCACAAAATTTCCAATTGGAGGCAAACCAACATTTTTAGGTGTTCTTGCACCAAACAACTTGACGAAAAATATTTCCAAGTCCCTTTGAAAACATGTATTGCATCCATCTTTATTATTCATGCTCTGGAAATCATTCTCTTGAATCTTTCTCTCATCTTTGTCTTGGTTCCATCCTTTGTCTTCATTTTTGCCTTCACTTGTCTTTGCCTTCAAACTCACTAATCAAAGGACACAAGACTGTCCTTTCATATTGCCTTTTCTAAGATATCTTTCATGTTTTCCAACAACTCATCCTTGACCTTCTCTAACCAATAATATTTTCATCTACTCCCATTAACGTTGTACTCTCAAATTGACTAACATCTTCAAATAATGGCTCCAAAATCTTCTAGTGCTTCTTCAGACAAATATCCATCTCCCTCACTGCTCCACCACACAAACTCAACAAACTTATTTGCCTCACCTAGGTGTCTCCTACTTTCTCTACCTAGTCTCTTGGAAACCAACAACCAGGTTCTCTCTTAACCTACACAAACACCAACACTTTCCCTTTGTAGTTTAGATGGATCAAGCACTTGCAACCAACCAACTACTCAACACGCCAATTTCAAAAAACTACCAATTCAAAAAATCATCAAAATCAACTAGCTCTGATACCAATTGATGTAAAAAATCTATCAAAAACAACAAACCAACTAGGGTACTTCTGATCCAAACAAAAACTTTGAGAAGATCAACTAAACTATCAAATTAATTTCCTTCATTTTCACTTGCTTCTTCATGGCTAAAAGACACCAAAACACCAAATCTTGTCTCTAAGCTTTCATCAAACCATAAAACACTTTCAATATCATAATTTTGATAGAGACAAACCAAATACACTGCCTCATAACTTTGTTATATTAGATTCACAAATTCTTGCATTCAAAGACCAAAACTTGCTTGTAAGTGCCCAAAACACTAAATCGGGTGTATCTTGCAAACCACATTCAATCTCCATAGACTAAATAAATTTTTAGGAATCCATTTTAGTCTTATTAAGCATTCTTCTATTGAAAGCATAGTTTTTTTGAAAAGAATATCAGAAAAACTGACTGTACCACAACAAATGAGCCTCAAATAGGTCTAATTTACAAAACAAGTACTCTCGAGTCAACTCCACAACCCCTAATAACTAAAAAATTATTGTATCAAGTTCTAAAACTTTTGACTAAATAAAATTTTAATCCTTCCAAAGGTCACAAAATGCAAATCCTTGATTTTAGGCTTAACAATGCTCAAATGGGTGAGGGTTTGTTGAAAAATTGTATTCCAAACCTCCTATCAGCTTGCCAATGCTTCAAACATCCGACAATATGTCTGCACAAGCAAAGTAAACAATTTTCCAACCTTGACCATTGTCTTTTCTTCATTTCACAACTTGCATACATCATTCTTGCATGGAAAACACTAAATATTCACTTGGGACAACAACATAAATTTTTTTACTCAACCTTCCTCTATATCTGCAGACACACATAATAATAAAATCCACCCTTAATTAACCTATTCCACCAACCTAGAATACCTAAATCGGTGGAATAATTGCTATTTACAACTTAGACTGTCAAACCCTCAAGTTAATGGATTTTTAGGCAGTCCTTTGTAAACTTGCTCTTATTTTCACTAAACTTGATATAAAATGTTAAAATCGCTCCCAAATGTTAGCTAACACTCTAAACTATGAAAGCAAACTGAAAATTGAAGCCTAAGCTCGTTGTAGAGTCTGTACAAGGCTAGAAATAAGAGAGAAAACACTGTTACAACATATTATAGTACTTTTACTACAAAATTGTTTCAAGATTACAAAGTCTCAATCCTTTGCACACCTTCACAAGGCCTTTATAAAGATATCACAACACTTAATATGACTACCCCTTCAACTTCCGTCGATCAAACCTTCCTTTTCCATAAAATGACTCTTCAACTTCTTCTTGCAATTTTGCATTGTTTTGCAATAAATTGACACTTTTTGCAAATTAACTACTTTGACCTCCTAGAGACATATTAAATACTCAATTACAATTGAATGGGCCCTAACATGGCCATTTACAACGTTTTTTTCATGTTAGAAGTTCAAATTTTACAAAATTTCCATTTTGAGGCAAAACAACACTAATAGGTGCTCTTGCACCAGTCACAAAGAAAAATTACATTATTATAATTTTTAATTGACAAAACATCTTATTTAAATCATATTTTGAGTTTGGTCCTTTTTGCAATGAACTGAATCATGATTCTTGTCTTCACGGGGGAGATGTATTCTTTGCAAATTAGAATTAATGCAAAGGTAATTGAAGGAGTTGCATAGTTGAAGAACAATCTAAAATTCAAAATGTTTGGCAACACATGAGAAATGTGAAAAGACACACCAGAGACATTGAAGATTCACACCATTTTTTGTATGGCATCTAAAGAATAAAATGCACAAGAAGATAGAAGCCCACACAACCCAGTAAGTGAGAAACATAAAGAAATTTTACAAAAAATCATATTGAAAAGTTACTGCAACCTTCCCAAGTTTGATTTATGGAAGAAAACAAAAAAGAAAGTACGAAATGTTATTGTCAGGAAAATTGCAAGATCACGTCATAGAGGATGTTGATTTAAAAATCAAAATTTTAATAAAATGTAGAGAGTAAAGAATGAAGTTTGTAACAAAAGAGTGCTTGTGCAAGGAAAAGGAAATTGAAGTTAGCAAAGGAGATCATGTGGAGAACAGAGTAAATGAAGAATTAAAACCAAGACAAAAGAAAGAAGAAAGGGGCATTGACATCTGTGACTATAGATAAGGAGATAAAGATGAGAATTATTGAGGTCTTGTTGAAACAAAGATTGTAATGTTTTGATTCAAGTAATATGAATTGGGATAATTAATTGATTATTTATTGCATGTAAATATGAGTTTAAAATCAAATTTGATTGAAAAATGTAATTGTTAATTCAAATGATTGGTTGATTATGAAATTAGGAATTTTGTAAGATGTGAACAGAGTGTGTCGACAATGATAGTGTTTTGTTTCCTTCCTGCACCAACTTACCTCGAATATTAATCATATTCACCATTTTTTCAATTTTATTATGCAAATATTATAATAGAAATTTCTAAAACAATCATGAATTGTTATCCTCACAAGATATTGTTAGGAATTGAATAGAGGATGTGTGTGATGAAAACTATAATAAACTATACAGTAGTGGAAACAATCATAATAACAAAAGAAGAGGAACATAAAAAAAAAAAAGAGAAAATAAAATAGAAAGAACATAGGATACAAGATACAAAGAGTATAGAGTACATAAAACAAGGCACTATGAACACACAACAATATATATAAGAGAAGAGCCCAAAATCTTTCTACTGCTGCACAATAAACATACCTTTTTTCCTCTTTCTTGCTTACAAAAACAATTACAAATGCCTCTATAAATAGAGGTCTTATAATTCTTCGGAAATACTTTGCATTCAAAAACATGCATAAAATATGGATGGAGGAGAAGATATTAGACTATTAGTGGAAAGCAATGGCGGTGAGAAGTTTCTATTTTAAATGTTTTTGTTGACTTGAGCACTTTGTTTGGTGGTAGAGACTTTGATATTAAATGATGTTTGTGCAGGTGATCTCCTTTATGCAAACTTTATATAGTGATTTTATATGCTTCATTCACGTGTTCAAAATTCTCCCACTTGAAGCAAATGAAGGGTTTTAAATAAGTTGTAATCATCAAGTCACCCCCAAGCCTATCATGTCTCCACAAAGCTCATGCTTTTCTGTTGGAAAATTTTTAGTGAGCATATCAGTAGGGTTCTTATCTATATGGATCTTTTCCAAGGATAACTATCCTTCCAACACATGCCAAATCCAATGATACCCCAAGTCAGTATGTTTGGTTCGTGAGTGAAAAGATGGTTTTTTCGCCAAGTGAATGACACTTTGACTGTCACAATATAGCACATGCTTGTCTTTTTTTATTCCTAGCTCTCCTAGGAATCCTTACATCCACAACATCTCTTGCAAGATTCTATCACAACTATATACTTTGCCTTTGTTGTGGAGAGAGCTACTATTTATTGTAGCTTGGAAACCCAAGATACTGCAACACCTGCAAATTTATGCAAATAAACAGTGGTGGAATTTCTGGTGTCCAAGTCTCTAGCCATATCTGCATTTGTCAATCCTTCAAGCACCATATCAGTATTGCCAAAACATAAAAAATAATGACTAGTACCCTTTAGATACCTAAAAATCTATTTTACAATGTTGTTTTCCTGGATTTGCAAGGAACTTGATCACTACTCCCACTAAATGTACAATATCTGGACAAGTGGATACCATGGCATACATCAAGCTACCAACTGCTGAAGCATAAGGAATACTTTTCATTTCCTCCTCCTTGTAATCACGAGGGCATAAATCATCACTCAATTTGAAATGAGAAGCAAGAGGTGTACCAACTGGCTTTACATCCTTCATATTAAATCTGTCTAGCACCTTTTCAATATATTTTTCTTGTGACAACCATAATTTTTTCTTCTTTCTATCACAAATGATATTTATGCCTAATATTTTTTGTGTTGGACCCAAATCCTTCATTGCAAACTGATTGCCCAAATCCTTCTTTAACTTGTTAATCATATTCTTATCCTATCCAACAACTAGCATATCATCTACAAAAAACATTAATATAATAAAGTTTCTTTGATCATATCTTCTATTAAAACCATCCTCCAACATAGATGAATCAAAGGTTCCTGTTACAACCCATAGAGAATCTTCTTCAACCCGAAAACCAAGTTCTCTTTACCTTTTATTTTGAATCATTTTGGATGCTCCATGTAAATCTCCTCTTCCAAATCTCCATGAAGAAAGGTTGTCTTTACATATAATTGTTCACACTCCAAGTCTAAAGAAACAATAAGACCAATAATAACTCTAATGGATGACATTTTAGCAAGAAGTGAAAATATTTTAGTAAAGTCAATACCTTCTTTCTGAGAAAGTCCCTTCACTACTAGCCTTTCTTTGTATCTTTCATTCTTCTCATCACCCACATGCTTGATCTTGTACACCCATTTGTTTTGTAGGGTTTTTCTTCCTTTTGGAAGTTTTACCAACTCCCAAGTTCTATTTTCAAGAAGGTGTTCATTTCTTCTTCCTTCACTTTCTTCCATTCTTTGTTATGCTCATCTTAATAGGCTTCTTAAAAACCATCAAGTTCACCTTCATCAATTAATAGAATATAGTCTAAGGGTGTATACCTTTGTGAAGGCTTATGAGGCCTAGTGGATCTACGAACCAACTGTGGTGTTGTTTTTATGTTGAATCTCTTGTAAAGGCTCCCACATGGTTTCTTCTTCTTGTTGTTCCACATTCTCCTCTTGTTTTTCATCATACTCTTGATCTTGCTGCCCATTTTCTTGCATTGGTGGGATATTTTCTTGTTGTTCATCAAACCTATCGACAATTTTCTTAACCTCCAAACTACCTATATTCCACTTAAACATCTCCAAATCATTAAATATATCGTCCTTGCTTCTATAATCTTATGTTTAACTAGATCCCATAAATGATAACCAAATTCAACATCCACATATCCCAAGAAAATGCATTTCATAGATTTATCATCTAGCTTAGTTCTATTCTCTTTGGGGATATGTATAAATACTTCACATCCAAAGATTTTCAAGTGAGAATATTTCACCTTCTTACCATTACAAACTTCTTCAGGAATGTCACCATCCAAGGTCGTAGTAGGAGATCAATTTATGAGATAATAGGCTGTCCTCACTGCTTCTACCCAAAAATGATTTTCTAAACCGGAATTTGACAACATACTCCTCACCTTCTACATGATTGTGTTATTCATCCTTTTTGCAACAAAATTTTGTTGAGGAGTACCAGGGATAGTCTTCTCATGCTTAATTCCAAACCTGTTACAACATTCCTTGAATGCATTTGAACTGTATTCTCCACCATTATATGTTACAAAGTATGATGTTGCTCCTAATGATTTAATATTAATAGGCCCAAATACATTTGAGTGTATCATTTCTAATAGATTTTTCTTTTGTTCATGACCACCTCTAAGAAATGAAACTCTTTGTTGCCTACCATAAATACAATGCTCACAAAGATCAAGATTATAAGATCTCAAACCTGGTAGAAATTTTTTTCCCATGAGGATTTTAGGCCCTTCTCACTCAGATGACCCAAGCGCCTATGCCATAGATCTGTCGAGTTTCCTTCTTTTGCAACAACAACTATATTTGATCTTTCTATCATTGTTGTCAATGTATACAAAGTCTTGGTCTTGGGTCCTTTAGCCATAACCAATGCTACTTTGTTGATTTTCCAACCACTTTTTTCAAAGTTTATAAAATAGCATTCATCATCCAATCATCCCAAAAAGATTAGGCTCATGTGTATTTTTGGTACATGCCTAACATCTTTCAATAGGATATCTTGTCCTTCCTTCGTCATGATTTTGACATATCCCATTCCAACAATGCTGCAAAAATGATTATTTCCCAAATGCACTCTACTATAATCACTAGGATTATATGCAACAAAATTATCTTTGCATGGAGTTACATAGTGAGATGCCCCAAAATCAGGGATCCAATCAAAGCTACTGCTAGAGGTATTCAAGCATACATCTTCTACTAAAAAAATAAGTAAAACATCTCCATCCATAGCTATAAAAATGGTCTCACCTTCATTTGTGCTAGTTGGCTTCACTTCCAAACTCGAGACTCTCTCTTCACATGCCCTGACTTTCCATAATGATAACAAGTGATCCTGCCCCTTTTTTATTTGGTTCAAACTCTCAATATTGAGTGTCCTTGATAGCCTCGATCAATCCTGCTACCACAATCAGCTAGAGCTTCTCCTCCTTGGATTTTTACAATTTAATTTCGTCACAAATCCTCATTCATTACACTGTTGTTGACATCATCAAAATTTAGGGTTCCTGGAGGCGCTGAAGTGCTCATAGTGACAATCAAATTTTCCCAGCTATCTGGCATAGAACACATTAGTAAACAACTAGCTCTAATTTCATCATCCAAAACACTTTGTATTCAAAAACATGCATAAAATGAGGATGGAGGAGAAGAGATTAGACTGTCGATGGAAAGAAATGGTGGTGAGAAGTTTCTATTTTAATTTTTTTTTTTTGACTTGAGTGCTTTGTTTGGTGGTGGAGACTAGTATGTTAAATGATGTTTGTACAAGTGATCTCTTTTCTGCAAACTTTATTCAATGCCTTTGTTTGCTTCAATCAAGTGTTCAACATATATTTATTTGGTGTTAGGTGAATACATCTTAGGATCACCTTACTCGCATATTTCTCCACATTAATATTTTTAAATTTCATCTAGTTGATAGATCCTAATAAAGATTTATGGATAGGTTTGCCCATATCTGACCATCATTTGACACTAAAATATCTCTTATTTTTATTCAATATCATGATTGACAAAGAAGCTTTGTTACTTTATTTGATTCTTAGTAGATATGTCTTTAGGTGAAATCTTCTATTTTTTCTATGATGAGGCATATCACATCTAACCATTTTTCGAATCCTCAATTTTGAGCCTTTTGAATTTTAATTACATTGATATATGTTAATGAATCTCCTTCATATGTCTATATATCAAAGTTTCTTCCATTTTTACAACTAGATTCCTTTGTAAAGAGCATTAATTATAACTCATTGTTTGAGAAAAAGAGTTATTTTTCTAGATATAGGCCAAATGAGAAGCTCTTGGGTTACCATGAGATATTGCATCAAAATTTAATTTTAGCCTTCCACTATGAGGGGCCATCCATCTTGCCTAATTCTTTGTTCTCAAGAATTTTTCTAGGAGTCATTGGTGTTATGATTCATTAAAATTTTTAATAAAATACAAGATTTCATTATTTGATTATCTTAGGTTGTGAAGTTTTTTTATTTATATTATGATAATTAATGTTTAAGAATTTTCTTATTCCAGCAATGACTATTTTTATGACTTCTCTAATTTCTACTTGCCTCTCTTAAATATTATGTGAATTTTCCCTTCCAAATTTATCAATAACCATAGGACTTACTTTCCATACCCTGGAACCCATGAGGTGTTACTTTTTTGGATGGATAACCATGACATATTACCAATATATCTTCCTAAAATACCCCAAACCAACCTAACCTCTCAAGTAACCAGCACCAACATTAGCAAAGAGACACCATAATGAGAAATGATTAATGGTCTCATTTGCATTAATACATAATAGGCATCTTGAGGTGCCTAAGATACCAATTGATTTTAGTTTGTCCTCATTTAAAACCCTTTTATGCAAAAACATCCATACAAAGGCACCCACTTTTAGTAATACATATGCTCCCCAACAAAAATCCGTCAACTACAAGGGTTTGATAGACAGAAATATTTGAATCTAATAACCTAGTTAGATTAAATAGTTTCCTGATTTTCCACATCAAATAATTTTATCCTCATTGGAAACTATTAATAAAATTAATTTTCTTAATTTTTCTCTGAATTTAACATTAGCTTCTAAAGATATAGGCACCACATTGAAATCTTTCCATTCTCATTCAACACCATTCACCCTATTTCTTTTAATGACATAATCTATAAAAAATTGTACCACATATCCTCCATAATTTCCTTGCATTCACAAAGTGAAATAATATCCACAAGGGGCCCATTTTTGTTCCAAGGGGCTACCCAAAAATTTATATATCATTTATTATTAATAACCCAACATAAATGAAATGTGATAAGATGCCTACAATTCATAATGAGTTTCCATATGTGAGAGTAATTCAAAGGAATAAGCAGTGGTTAGTATTCTAATTGGATCCCCATTGTTTGAATAATTCCTTTGTAACACCTTACTCTAGATGGTTGAGGAACTATCAAATATTATTCATACCGATTTAGCACCAAGTGTGGTGTTATGTGTTGAAAATATTTGAAAGCTAGAGCCACCTTTGTTTTTATATTTCTTGATTATATCCCAACTTATGAAGGGAGTCATCTCAAGATTTTATTGAAACCCTCCATTAGAAGTATCATCAATACAATATTAATATTATGCATGAATTTTTTCCTTAATTGAAGATAAGACATCAAATAGAATGGGGTTGTATAGAAAAAATCTTGTCATCATAATTATTTATGCCAAATTTAATCAATAACCTTTCTAAGCCTCATATTTTATTTTGCAAGATGTAAAGGTATCATCTTGTAATCCCATTTTCTGGAACTTTTGAACAAAGGTCCCTTAAATACTATCTTGGAATAGAGTTGATATTGAAACCTACAAAGTTTGTAATTACTTTTTGTGTCATGCTCCTTGTGTGAAAAAATACTTTAATTTTCCATTGTTGATTAATCGAATAGATAAAATAAATATAGCTATCATGAGTGGATTTGGCTATGATAACCTCATCCATATGAGCTTCCCCATATAAAATGGTGTCATCAATGAATTGAGCTAATGAGTAATAGGTTTCATATTTCTAGCAATTTGTACTCCACACCAAAATCCCATAAAATCCTTCACATTGATTTCTCTTCTAAGGGCATTTGTCATTATGAAAAAGAGGAAGGGAGATACAAATTCTCCTTGTCTAATACTCATTGAAGCTTTGAAAATTTTGTAAGGTCTCGATTAACTAAAAATAGAGAATCTAGGAGTTAAGATGACACTATAAATCTATTCCAATTGAATTTTCTAGAAACTAGTTTTTTTCATGATTTGTATTAAAACAACCAACTCACCCTATCCATATGCCTTACTAATGCGCACTTTTATCATTATGCTTTTTATCTTGGAATTGATGATTGTTTGAATTGACTCATGATCCACTATTATCAGATTTTTAATATTTTGACTAGTTGTGAACCCACTTTACTTAGAGGAAATAAGGTTAAGAAGGACAACCTTTAATCTATTCACAAATATCTTTGAAATTATTATATTAATGGTATTGCACTATGAAATGGATCAATAGTCCACAAATGAGCCATAATCCGATATTTTAAACTTGAATAAGATCAATTTGTTTGTATTATTTAAATATTTGGGAATCTTTTTGGACTTACATAAACCCTTCACCACCTCCCATACATCTCTTCTAATGGATCCCCAACACTTTTGGTAGAAACATGGGGAGCTCATCCAAATTTGGGGATTTGTTTGGAGGTAATTGGAAAGTCACTTTTTTATTGCTAAATCGGCTACTAGAGCAATTAATATCTCATTATCTTCTTCCTTTATTAAGAAGGAATGCTCTATAACACTACTACCCACCACCATATTTTAAAAAAACATGAATTCAAGATGGATATCTTCATATTTTGTTAGATGGTTATCTATTGAAGAAATGTTGTCAATTGTATTTTAGCTTATGTGAACTTTTGAAGCATTGCGGATTTTTTTTTGTGTTTAAATATCCTTTAGCTAACCAAGTTCTCTAGATTTTCATTTCCATTTAAAAACTTCTTTATGCATGATGATTCATTAAATCATTTTCTTTTCGGTGATCTATTTAAAACATAATTAAGGAAACAACCTTTGGATTTAACTCCTCTAGTTCCTTTTTTATTATAATCTTATCCTTAAATTATTTTTTTAAAGAATTTTTATTCCAATCATTAAGCTTTGTTTCAATGTGAAACATTTAAAAAAAAAGATGAACATCTTTGTTCCTTTTAGATTCATTGGATTAAAAAACCATTATAGAATCAAATCCGCTAAATCTTCTCTTATGAACCACATCTTCTCAAATATAAACCTATATTTGAGAGGGGGTTTATCTTCTGAGATTTTTAGTAGCATAAGGAAATGATTAGAGCTTGAAATTTGCAATTCCAAAATTTGAGGGGATTTTTAACCAATTGATAATAAATAGATTTTATTAAGAGTTTTAGCAATATTTATAAACCTTGCATGCCTATTGGAGTCGTATATTTTGGAGCTACATCCGTGAGATCTATATCTGTTACAAAATTTTAAAAATCAATCCGAGATTGTGAAATGTAAGAAATACCCCCATTTTTTTCTTCTATAGAGAGAATTCCATTTAAATATCCCTCAAGGATAAATTTGTAGTTCGACTTTGAGATCATAACTGATTCTATACTCATATTTTTTTTTTAGATGTAGTCAAACTATAAACATTAATTAAGCAAAAGGAAACATCAAAAGGTAAAATTCTTACCTCAAGAAGCATCCAATTTGATGAAAAGATAATTAAATCCATAAATACTCGAAAGGGTTTTAATAAGATTCCTAGAACCTCTGCTATCTCAATTACATCCACACATAATCCTTTATAATTTTTGCATTGGTTTAAAAAGATGTTAACAACTAAAGACTTTTTTTGTTGTCGTAATAGAATGATATTGACCAATAGTTTTTCAATTTGACACTTTTTCATACACATTTATTTAGGTAGATTCAATCTTATAACATTCCATGTGGCAATCTGCATCGCTCTCTAAGGGAAGAATTGCTCCCTTAGATCTTCAACACAGATTTTTAATTATTGGTTGCCCATTTGACAACACATTTTCTTCCCTTTATAATTTTTCATCCCACATTTAACCATAGATCATATAGTAGCATTTAGTAGAATTTCACCATGCATATAACATGAAATACCTTAAATTTGTAAAAAATTGTTTATTTTAAATGAAAATATTTACACATAAGCTTCTCTTAGCTTGAAGAATATTTATAAAACATTCTCTACTAAAAAGGCCAACCACGTGAAGGTCGAAGCTTGAATGGACTCCCCTAATTGACCTAAGAAAACCATAAAACACAACACCACACAAAGAAACACAAACCACAAAATAATACATCATACAAAACAACACAACACATACATTTTATTCTATTTATAAAAAATATTTATATAATTTTGAATGTGCAACTTAAATATGATGATTTTAATCATTTGTAACGATGTTAATGTTGTCATGGAGATTGCACCAAGATGCCAAGTTTAAATGCTCAACAGTCTCATGAAACATGGAAACATCTTCGAGCCTTTGGGTATGCTCATAGCAAAGATGAATCTCCAGATTATGGGCTGGTTCCCTTAAGATTTTCTAATGAATAACTGATTTCTTGACAGAAAAGGGAAGAAAGGCTTTGAAATGAATGCATAAACTAAAATTTAACTATGGTGATGCACCTAAATGATAATAAATCTTGCATAATGATTCACATCTATTCTCAGAGAAACTATTTACATAGTTTCAAAATAGTAACTTAATCACAAAAATAATTCTAAAGGAGGCTAAATAGTTTGGTTTCTTCAAAAGGAAAATAAGTTCTCATAGCTTGAAGATCAAAATGAAAATAAGTACAACTTAAGACTTGTGATGGCTGTACAATAATGAACGAACAAAAAATAAAGGTTTTGATTGTTTAAAACATAATAGTTTCATCAAAATCATTCATAAAGACACTTTGCATTATTATGAAGAGACAAACTTGATAGATTCTGAATGAAAACATTAGGAAAATTCTACATAAAGATAAAAAATTGTAACCTGTAACTTGCTAATTTGTATAAAATTTTCAACAAAATGAGTTACAAAACCTTCTCAAAAAGGTAAGAACTAAGAAAAAGATAGTATTTTCAATATATACAATAGATGGCTCCAAAGAACTAAGAGGTGCCATAAGCAACTAACTGATAGTGAAAATATCTGTAAATATCTCACCCATGAGGTAAGATGAAATCCCACAAAAGGGGAGTAAAAACTGATCTAAACTGGGCTCAAACAGTTGCAAACTTAGTCTGCATGATGGTCAACCCAAAAAGGCTCGTAAAAAGGCTCAAATATGATTGAAAGTTGAAGCAAAAAGACTCAAAGTATCATCAATTGCATGTGAACAATTTAGTATCATTGAAACTCAACTTTGTCGCAATCCAATGCATGAAAACAATCTTTAGTTTTACTTCTCCTTTCTTTGAATTTGCATGACTTGAGAACCTCAGTTAACTCTGCCTCCCAATTTTGCATTTTATGACAAATAGTAAAGTAATTTATAAATTACTACTTTACCATTTGTTTACAGTATGTGTTGATTTCAAAACTATACAAAATTAGGAAGGAATAAATGATATTGGAGTTAATTTTTTATAATTTTCAAAGGTTAGCAAGGAGGTATACATGGCACCTAGCAATGGGTATTAGTTTGAAAGAGATAATGTAAAATTTGTTGCAAGTATTAATGTGTTTGGTGGTGTTGTCATTAGTATTGTCATTGATGTCAACACAGTTCAGGATGATTGTAGGTGGTACATGTATAGTTGAGATACTGTAGAAGTGTTGAGAGTACATGGAGCTATATTTATGGTCCTGATGTACTAATGTCAAATGCTTTTGAGAAAATTAATAAACAATGAAGATAGTGTTGTGTGTGTGTTCAGAGTGTGCTATGGTAATGTGCTCTACATTTCTTTTGTATTGATCCTATGCCTATGCAGATTTGTAGTATTGTTTATGGCCTTCAATGGATAATATATCTTGAGTTTCAGCTTCTGGGTTGATAGAGAGTGAAATATGTGTTCATTAGTGTGTGAATCGATTTGGCAAAAATCTTTATTTATGGAATTGGAGAGATGTCTCTGCTCCAGAGTCTTCAAGTGGTTTGTCTCAGATCTTGTGGATCTAGAAGAAGGTTAATATTGATGTTCTATGTGTTTTGGAAAATGTGCTTGGGGTTTGGTGCTCTTGAAGGCTTGTTCCAGAGCTATTGTGTGTGTCTGCATGGTCTAGTTGGATTGTTGAAGAATGCTATGTGTATGAAGATTGTTGCAGGGTAAAAGCACAAAGTGGTGTCACGCTTTCAACCAACTTATCAGCACAACTGAATTTAATTATTTCTAGCTAAAAAATAATTTTGGTCAAACAAATGATCTAGTAAGACTCATTCTAGCTAATTTAGATACTTCCACAACTTTTTCAACTAATATTGTTGGCTAAAAATATATGGAGGACTACTTTTAGTCCAATTTACCAAAAAAATGAAATTATTTGAAAAACTTCAAGTTTCAATAACTCGTACTAATGTAAATAACATTTTTTTAAAAATATAAAAATACCCTTTTGTAGATTCATAAGTGTAGTTTTCAAAGCTATATTTATTGTAATAGTTTAATTATTATTTATATTTTATTTTTTATTTTTACTAAAATTAGGTTATCAACAAAAAATATTAGGTTCATTACCATGCCAAGGAAAAATACTAAAACTTATTAAAAAATATTGAAAAAAATATGATGCACTAGATAAAAGAATATATTTCAAGATTGTATAATTTTTTTCCATTGTAGATAAATATTTAATATGAAAGTTGACGTCCAATGGAAACACCTATTTTTTGATTCACGCGCATTTTAATATTTATTTTAAAAAATATATTTATCAAAATTGGAAAAAAATATATCCATGCACTAAAGTTTCAAGTTATAAATACACAAAAAAATTAAAAGATAAATAATTAAATTTACTATAAAAAGTTTGACGTCCCATGCAACTTCATTTTTTAGCATTTTATCAACAACTAAATTATAGTGTTAATTTATTAAAAAAATAGTTTAAAATAAATTTTATTTTTATTTTTTAAAATACAAACATAAAATATACTAAAAAATACACATTTTACTATTTTACATAACTCCAAAATTCAAAACATATATGCCACTTTTTAGTGATTCAAGTTTAAAAGTTGGATCAATATTGGTTGTTTCCTTTATAAAGTGTGACACAACTTTGTGCTTTTACCCTGCAGTTGCTATGAATGTATCTAGAGGTTTTTAAGAGGTGCTCCAGTGTTTGGTGAATCATGTTGTGTGATCCACATGTCATCATCTTGTTGTGGATGTGCGCACTTCAAATTTCATTGGTGTTTTCATTAGGTTTGGATGACCTGGTGTTTACATGTTACATGGAGAATAAGCATCGATTAAGGAAGCGTGTGATTGATCCAAGATGTTGTTTGGGTTCTAATTAAGTATATAATTGGCCCACTCTCATTCTTATCTAAATGTTGAGTCGGTGACCTAATTTGAATTTTTAAAATAAAGGATGTGTAGCTGACCTTGGAGAACATTTTCAAGATTGAAGATGGTATAAATACAAGTCAAGATGTCAAAAATTAAAAGCTCATGAAGTGTGCAAACCAAGTATGAAAAGTAGAGTGTGTGAAAGTGAATCAAGGCAACAATACTTTCATGTGTCAGATTCTTGAAAAAAGTGAGATGATGGTGTTTGCAATCCTTTGATCAAGCTGCGAATGTGTGGAACTTGTTATGGTGGATTTTCTATTGTCTTTCTTCATTTGTAGGTAGTGAGCCTCCTTCTAGACAATGATTCCGAATTGTAGGAAGTGAGCCCTCTGGCAATAGCCTTTGTATCCAGTTTTTGCATTACTATTATATTGTGAGTTAATAATCACTGTGGTTTTTACTATATTATTTTTTCCAAGTAAATTTTGTTCGACTCAAGGGAACACTGAGAGGGGAGGTGAATTAGTCTTCTGCAAATCTGAACTTTATTAAATTGATATTTAAACCATTTCAACATTAAACCAAGGAAAGACGCAATCACACAAAGTAATCATCCACAACACTATAACACATGAATGTTTACGTGGAAACCCTATTAGGGGAAAAACCATGGTGGAGGTCTATCCACAATTTGAGTACTCAAATATAAGTTTTGCAAAATGGGAATGCACTTGAATTCAGGCTCATTGCCTAGAGATCACTGCTCAAAATAGAAAGGCTCACTACCATACAAGATATTTAGATTAAGACCATCTAAAGGATAGAGCTGAAGTGATATCATCTACTCATGCCAGGTGACAGTTCTGGTTAGGCTCATAGATCAGATTTTGGACCTTCTATCTGATTCTACACTTCACTCTATTCTGCTCTATTATGCTATGTTCTGTAATTCACATCATAAATTCATGTGCAGATGATTTCACATCACTATCCTCTTAAATTTTGCATCACACACTATCATAATTCGCATCACATGCATTCACACCTTCAAAAAGATACAACCAATCTCTTATATATATCCGCTACCAAGGATTTGATCATCCATATGTTGACTTTTTATAAAACATAGAATATTTTTCAACTGTCGGCTAAATCCACAAATAATTATATATGTGCACCAACCATAGTTGGCCATAGCATAGTGATGACCCAAATAAACATGTTCGAACACAAAAAAAAATTAACCAATTACTGCTTAGGCATCGACAACAGCTATATCCATGAAGTCGGCCTTCTAGCATAGATAATAAAAAAATCAATGCACCAAATCTCCTAGATTGTACACTAGTAAATGCACTTCTCGATAATTATTGAATAAGGTAATACAAACATCAACCCTTTCTCTGAGATCCACAACTGAAAATAATAGTCCGATGAAGTACACAAATCAACATCTTTACCTTTAACCAGATACCATGTTCTTTATTCTATTTTTCGGTTTGAACCAATACTAGAATGTGGATCAGATGAATGACTTAGGTTGCCATCAATGACAACACTAGAAGCTATATTCCAACAATCTCCCCCTTTGGCATTGATGCCAACACTTAGTGAAAAATGACTATGTGTCAAAACCAATATGAGTACGCTGCCAAACTTCAAAATTTCAAAACATAGCTCCCCCTGAGATTAATGAGGCATTTTTCACTGCTCTCTCCCCCCCTTTGACATCAATGAAAAAACACGTGTTCAATCTCCCCCTTTGAAATATAACCAAAAATTAAAAATTGATTCAAAATTTTGAAAAAGAACTGCTACTCGAGTTAGAAAATTATCTTGTGATTTTCTTTCATCTTTGGAAGAAATTTCTTCCAAGCTTCTATTGCAATCCCAATGATTATGATCATGTTGTTATTATTGGATGTCTTGTTGACAATCTCAATGAGGGATTATAGAATTTTAATCATATTCTCTAGATTCTCTCCTTTCCTCAGTATCTCAACCATTTGTTCCAGCCTACATTCAGTTAGGTCCTTTACTTTCCAAAAGGTGTCCACAAGTGTGTTTTTAGTGAATTGATTTTTTGTGTGCTCAGACTATAGCTCTTGAATTATTTTCTTAATTATACCTTCCTGATCCTGAAACATATCAAAACTTTTTCCAATCCCATTTAATTTTGTTTCAATTTTCTCCAACTTCTCTTTATATTTCCCAACTACATGAGGCCAACAGATGCAATAGTTATAGATTTTATATGCTACACTTATGCATTGTCTCGGCTCATTCATTTTATTTTAACTTTGTGAGTGATAACCTAAACTACCCCTTCAAATGTGAGATAACTTCTCCTTCTTCTTTATTTTGAGACTCAGAGTCCATTATTTATTTTATGCATTCAATCATTTCTTCTTGCAAGATATTCTGCAAACTCTCCAATTTGATATGACTGTGCACAACATGAGCATTTATTACACTTAGAATCATATCCTGATCATATGTGGGTCTAATAGACCATAACTTAGAAATTTTTTGCATTCCACCTTCCTTGTGAATAAACTGCAGTAGCCTCTCCTTTGTCAAGTCATCTTCTTCTTCACTTTCTTCTGACATTTCCTTTTCTTGTTCAGGTTCAGTTGATTCTTGATCTTTTCCCTGTGTGTCCCCAATTTCTTTGTCAGATTCCTCATCTGATATATCTAGAATTTCTTGTTCCTTTCCTTTTCCTTCAATTTTGGCATTCTAGAGGAGTACAAAAACCAAATTCCTTTTTTCTTTCCTTCTTTCTTTCCATCTCACCAAAAGAGGAACCAACTTCAAGTGTCCTTACCCGAAGATAAATACCAATTGACCCAAACTTTCCTAGAAAAATCTTAAAGAAATTTCCAAATTCTTGATCACAATTAGCCAAACTCTTAGAGTGTGTGAATAGTTTTTTGCACATTGGTTCATTTTCTTTCCACGCCACATTATTGTTCATCTGTAAACAATTCAAAAAGTAAATTACTAGACATATGACTAGAGTACACTGATCTGATATTCAATGTAGAGTATGGGAAGGTTTTGATAGCCGGGTATGTCCAGGATCATCATGGAAAAAATAGGCTCTTAAGTGGCAATAAAAAGATAAAAAATCAGAGTTAGACAACTTGACGTAAAAATTTCAATAAGTTATCTATATTATTTCAAAAAAATATAAAAATAGAATCTGTAGCAAATTGAATGTAGTTTCTAAACTACTAGACCTTTATTTATTTTTTAAAAATATCTTTGGTGAAAATTTGAAATTTCAATGCAGTAGTATTTAAATTTCAGGGTAAAAATAAGAAGTAGGTGTATGTCTGTCCACCCTAACCACAATAAAATAATAATATTTTTTTATAAGCTTCTAGATATAAGTAGAGGACTCATGTCCTGATGTGATGCATATTTTTTTATAATTTTTTCCATGTAAATAATTAATTATGAATTTTGTATTACAAATTTTAAAAAATATAAAAGCTTGTTTGTTTAACCACCTTAAGCTTTCTAGTTCATGCAAGATCGATCATGCACTGGAGTTGCTGGTTTTATTTATTTGCTAGATGTTTGCATCTAGTGGGGATGCACTTTGAGTTGCTGAAATTTGAAAAGCTTGGTATCAGAGCACTAGGTTCATACATTGGGCACTCTGGATACATGTGAGCCCATTACGTTGACCTAGGTGTTGTACTTTTGAGTTTTTTTTTTCTTTTGTGTTTTTTTCTCTTTTCTACTCAGGAGTTGTCTGTAGGTGGTGCAGGTAGGTCTCACTGAGCATTTTCCGTGGTTGATAACCTCCAGGTTGGGTATCATGGTTCAGTTTCAGAAGCATCTGGTAGTGGACGAGAAGCACGAGAGACTCACCATTAGGGGTCTGTTGATGGTGTTTTAATGCACTTCACAACATAGGTAATATGTAGTTGTATTACCTCTCTTGAAAGACAATCTTCCACAATCAAATTGCAAAACACTATCCCAAGGTCTCTCGGATGTCAGGTCTTGATAGTGCTTGGAATATTTTAGTTATTTGATGTGATTTGCTGGAATCACAAGGCGGTCTTAGGTGGTCAGAGCTGTAGGAGAATTGAGTCAATGAATGGAGTTTTAGGGATTTGGAATTACTATGCTTCGCTGTAGGTTCAGGCAACAGTCTCAGACTCCATTATTTCATCGGATTTGGCTTTACAATGTGCAACAAACCTTAACACAAGTTGCTTCTAAAAAAGGAAAGAGGAAAAGGGGGTGAGGAAGGAGGATGTTCCCGGACCTGCAACTATCAATAAATAGTGATCATGGAGGTTCCTGCTGTGGACAGTTTCCTTAAACAGGATTTCACTTAATCAGAATTCTCACAATATCATGAAATCTATGCTATCTTCTAAGGACTGCAGATATTCATCATTCACTCGCTATGGGAGGGTGAATAAAGATGAGATTTAATGAGCAACAATGAAATCAAAGTCCATACTAACTTTGCACAGTCATCTACCTTCAGCAAATGACCAAAAGTATGGACAAGAAAAGCATACACACAACAACAATCTTTAAAACTAGAGATAACATACTAAATCTACCAAGTCTAATCTAAGGACATTAGAACACCAAAGTAACTTGAAGCAAAGCTATGATTAAAAGGGAGAGGAATCATGAAACATGTGGAGAAAACCAAAAATACACCAGAAAATGACTGTATTTTCTATTATATTCTCAGCAGCATGTCTTTACAACAACTCAACTCTCTTAAAATGAGAGGAGAGCCCTATTTATAGTTTTCAAAAAACAAAATGAGTGGCCAATATCTGATTCTATTGTGTGGCCAAGATTCACTTTACATTAGGGTTTCACCTACCCCCAAATATATTACATTTATAAATAATTCTTTGTTTCTTCCCTATTTCATCATCTAGTGACAGCATTGTAGCAAATTTGTCTTTTAGCCATTTACCCTTTGCTGTAACTATTCTTCAAGGAACTCATTGTCGATGATGGGATTTCCCTCTCGCTTCTTCAATGTGGTATACTCCATGAAACTTAGGATCAGGGATTGAAACTTATCCACCTCCATGATGTCGGATCGCAAAAGCTGGTAAGACAATTATTGGGAATTGCTGCCAAGCTTTTTTCAGTCATCATCATACTTAGCAGCATTTTCTTTAAAGAGTTTCGATTGCACAAAGGCTCAGGCAGCGAAGCACATGATCTCAGTGGTGACCTCGGCGGACATTCCATCTTCCATGATCTTCAAGAAGTAGGGCTTTACATTCTCAGGATTGATCTTGACCGTAGGCAACTCATACCCCGTCATCAACTTGAGGTATTGAGTGCACTCCTCTCTGGAATCCCTTGCCCACTCAATGTCAGGCGCCATTCGCTCCAGAACATACTCAAGCCTCCTCTTTCTGTGATCAAAATCTCGCTTCCACATGTCCACTAGCCAGTGATCATCATCCTTGAAGGCAAGGTCCTTTTCCCAAACATCGCTTGGCAATGCGAGTATGGCCTCAATATTTAGGTAGGCCACCTCGTACTTCCTTGTGAACCTTTCATAGATTTACCTTGTGTCCTCGAGAGTCTTCTGAACTTCCAGGAACCTATTTTCTGCCCAGACAGCCAAATTGATGCCCGTATTTCCCATATCCAAGACCTACCAGAACCAATTTTTTGTAGTCTTGTCGAAGTTCCGTCTCTTCTCTAGCTTGTTAATTTGTTCTTGGGATAGCAACTGAGGCAGGGTCGATGATGTCGTGGGCTGCTCATCCAGATATGACCACTACTGAATATAAGCCGTTAGATCAGCCACCTACTCCTTTAGTTCTTCTTTAGAGACCTTATCCTACTGAATAAGGTGCACCACAGTGGCGACCGACTCTTGGAGATGCTCAACTTTTTGTTCCCTCGTGGCCACTCCCAAGTCGATGGTGGAGACGTTGTAAGTTATACCTTGTTCTCCAACCATCGGTGTTGCTATCTACACTACCCTTGATCCCGAGGCATCCATGGTGACTTTTGATCTGACCCTCGACTTCTTCTCTTTCTTGGTGCTTATTCGTGCTCTGGCCATAATGGCTTCCAGTCTCGCCTTGGGATCCTTCAAGGTGGGAGTCTTTTGCTTTAGCTAACTTTGCAACCAATTGGGCACTTGGGGTTCTTCCCTTGGTGGTTCACTTCGATTCCCATCGTCCTCCTTCTCAAGTTCAATGGTTCTGACAACAAGAGCCTTCTCCTTTGTTCCTGCATTTTCCTTTTCTTCATCAGGGTCTTGTTCGAACATTTCATGTCTAGCAGGGGACTTGGTGTGCAGCTGCTCCTTAGGTGAATCCTTCTTTTCAGCATCCTCCTCTTTTTCGTTTAGAGTATCTTGATGTGCCTCGGGGTTCTGCTCTCGTTTGTCCTTATGGAGGAATGCTTCCTTGTCATGCTCTGTGGTTTGGCCATGTCCCTCGGTTGGAGACCTATTACCCTCCATCCCTGGAGCAGCAATCTCCTCTTCCCGTGCAAGTCGATCCTCGGCCTCCTTGTCCTCAATTTCCTTAAGCTGATTGCCCCACTCTGCATTGAGCTTGGGATCATTTGACTCTCAGATCAGTTCAGCATCAAGGTCCTCACTGCCCTCACTGGAAGACTCATAGGCCACTTCATCAATCTCCCGACGCTCAAACAAGGGATGTTCGTGATATTCAAACTCTTCGTACTCTGGTGCCTTCTCAGCCTCTAGTTGTTGTCATTCAAGTTCGTCTAATATCTGCATGGTTGCTTTCATCTTTGGTGATTTAGTAGAGGGGGAAGGAGTTGGAGTGGAGGCCATAGCCTGAGCTATCGCAGCCTGGACCATCGGATTGGAGAGCATCCCCAAAAGCTCAGATGGTACATTTTGCATATACTTTACAAAAGACTCCGAAAGGCTAAGGGTAGGTGTTGTAGCAGCAGAAACGATAGGAAGGGAAGGAGACATAGAGGAAGAGGACATTGGTGAGGTGGTGGTGGATGATGAATCCACGAGAATAACCTACAATAGTGGAGGAGTAGGAGCAAGGTGGACCGAGATGTCCACCGCAGGTGAGGAGGAAGCAGAGACTGCAAGTGAAGCATGAGGGGTAGGGGAAGCAGTGGTAGCAGTAGTAACAATGGTAGGAAGGGACCCTAGTGAGCTAGATCCTCCCCCTCTGATCTCAGGGGATGAACCTTTGGTTAATATAGCCATCTCCGCGCTGCCAATTGTTTTTCTCCTTTTTTTGGAAGGTTCAGGCTCAAAAGCCTTACGAGCATAGACCTTCGGTTTGGGCAGCTATTCACTAGCCTCCTTTCTTTTCTTGGTCTTCACCAATGGTGGGCTCTTAGATGTCTCCCCAGTTGTAGCGGCAGTTACTCCACCTTTGGAGCCACTTGGTTCACTTGTAAGTTCATTGAATGTTAAGACGACCCCCTACTATTTCAATTGGGCCACCATCTTGTTGATCCATGCCCTTGTTCGGATTTCAATGGGCCTAGTGAGTACACTAATTTCATTAAGCTCTGGTTCATTCCAGTCAATTGCAGGCAGTGGCAAGTTGGAAACTGTATCGTAGCCTGGATTGATCACTGTGTCTTCATCCTCCTCTAGCTAATCAGGGACCGGACACAAGTTCACCCTTCGTACATAGATGGCGGTCATGCGCATGTAATGTCGCAACCGCACCTCAAGATCATCTTTGCAATTGGCCCAAAAGTCCTCAATGTTGTGGAGGTGGGTGTATTCACGTCCCAGTGCCTTTCTGACATGACCATAAGGATCCATTCGTGGCCACGCTGTGTATTTCTTGAAGTTATATTTTGCCAACTCTTTTTTCGAATATCCTACACACTGGGAGGTGTGGATCTTATACATCCCTTGACCAAGGTTAATGGGATAGGTGGGGCCTGCCAAATGCTTTTTGCTCAGGATGCTATGAATGTGTCATAGCTATCGGGTCAGCTCCAAGAGAATGATCCAGTCATTTGGGTACTGGGGCAGCTTGTTCGGTCTTTCGGTGAATCCCTGAGCGCGGATGTAGGTGAACCTGGGGAACTGAATGTACCAGAAGGCATACTGCCTGAGGAGGGCCCTGGCATTGTGGGATATCCTCCTATGAAAACCTCCTCCTAAGGACTGGATGATGTGAGCAATGAATGCGTCGTTCACCCTGCAGCAATCCCTCTTGAAATTCTGGAACTATAGCTGAGGGTACTTGTCATAAGGTTTGAGCTCTAGCCCCGATGGATTGTTGGGCATCATTGTCAATCCCTGATAATGCCACCGATCGGCTAGGGAATACACCAAATAGGAGGTCATGAAAAAATTGTTGGTCTTCTTCACGGTGGTAAATTGCTCATGGAAGCAGTCGCTGATTATCTCGCCCCAATAGAAGGTGGTGCCTTTACCGCGGAGAATCTGCTCTATAAAATAGAACATCTATTTTTGGAAGAAGACCGCGCTGGAGAGGCCCATTACTCGGCTGAGTAGAGTTATGAGGTTATGGTAATCCTCAAAGAAATCGTTGCAGAAGAGCTCCTGAGGAAGCTTCCCAGCACTACCTCGTTTGTCCTTCAACCAGTACTGGTTGATAAGCTTTTTGCACCCCAACGGGTCCTATTCCCACAACTCTTTTCATTCTTCCATGGTGGGGACCTCCATGCTCTCAAAGGCAAGAATGTGGAAGGTTGTTATACCTGACGGAGACATATCTGCAAGGATATTTCCATCCTGGACCACTATAGTTCTAGTGTCGGGTTGGTATGCCTCTATGCATGCCATTACCAGATCCGGGGCCACTAAGGCCGGTGGGAAACCTGCAGCCTTACCAAGTCCACTGCTCTTTACTAGCCTTGCGTTTTCTGTTTTTGGGTTCATTCTGACCCTCTGCGTGAATTCGTCAACATCGACCTGTTTGATGTTGGTATCTGTAACATCCCTCCAAAGGGTAGTGATCCTGGATTGTATAGGGACACCTTGGAACTTGTACTTCATCAGGTCTTTGTCTTCCTTGCCTCTTGGTGGCTTGGTTGTTCCTTTCCCTTTCTTGGAGGCACCGGAAGTCTCTGCACCGGATTCCATAAATCCTACACAAGAGATGTGAATTAGTAACAATAAACTTGATAAAACGGCCACTAACAAGTCCCTGCATGTCAATATTAGCCGTAAAATCACAATCTACATTTACTAAGCATCTAAACTTGATACTTCATCTTTAGAAAGTAGTGCAAACAATCTGGACTTCCAAGGCCGGAATTCCCTTGGCAGAATGCCATTGGAAAGGGCAAAATGAGGATGGAATTCCCAAGGGCACTTCTCGGGGTTGGATTTGGAGGTTTGAGGGTGGATGTGAAAGAAAACCTAATTTCAGCAAGTGGGTCGAAATCCATTTTGGATTTGGAGGTCATTTAATCCTTCATTTGGGAGCTCAGGTATCATTGGCAGGAAAGTCATCTGAAACGGTGCAGGGGACACAGAATTTCGGGTGCCGAAATCCAGGTCTCAGATTGCCATCTCCAAGAAGCAGCTACGGGTCAACCATTGGGAACGACGAAATGGAAGTGGAAATTCGAAGGGGGAATTTCGGAAGACAGTCCCTAGAAGTCATCAGAGGAAGTTTTGGCAGAATTTGGTTTCGGCAGGCAGCGGACCGGAGTCCGAGAGTCGGGAAGATGCTTGGGCGGGGCCGTTTGGAATGACCAAGACGCAATGCAATCCCAGGATGGGAATTTCAGAGGTCGGAGTCTGAGGAGGGAAAATTGGTTGAAGGTTCAGCCGGGCAGCTGGAAGACTTTGCGGTTGGGAATTGAGGTTCGGAAAGCCGCTCGTGGATGGCCGTTGAAATGACGAAGTCAGAATGGAATCCTGAGATGGGAATTTCGAGAACCCAATCCCGGGCGGGTGGAATTCTGGCAAGTTTACAATTCTAAGTTCTATACGGACTTTGAGGGTTCTGGATCCGAAGGTCGGGAAGACGCTCGAGTGGTGCCATTTGGAACAATGAAGACGCAACGGAATCCCGGGATGGGAATTCAGGAGGTCGGAGTCCGATGAGGGCAACGCTAGATGAAGAAATCGAAGAAAACGAGGCGCGGATGGCCACGAGAAGACCCGGGCTCAGAAGACGTCGGCGCTGTTCCGAAGAATAGCCGCAGCGTGGTGAAGCTCTGGATTGAATTTCCAGCCACTTAGCAATCGATTTTCAATTTTCTAAAAAGTGGGTTTTGAGTCGAGGGTATGGATTTACTTAATTTCAATTCAAATTTGCATTTTACCCACATCAAAACACAGAATTTCACAAAACAAAAAGGGAGGGCGCGCGGACAGCAAACCTACCTCGAAATCCAAAAGAACAAGTCGCCGAAAGCACAGAGGACGTCGGAAAAGCACTCACAATCCGAGGTGGAAAAACACCTAGGCGTCGGGAGTTCTCCAACCTTCTCAATCGCTCGAGCACTTGACAATAACGGCTGAAAAAATCGCTTTTATAGCCATACCCGCCATTAATACAACATTGAATTCCTTTGTACGGCGGCAGGTGGAGTTGGTAGGTTTAAAAATGCAGTCGACGGTGGGAGATCCGGAGTTCGATGGCCGGGAAGTCGTCCCGCCGAAACAGCAAAGCTCGATAAGAAACCCAGGAGGAGAAACATGAATGGGGAAACCCGGGAGGGGAAACTCAAAAATTACCACAAATGCCAAAACGACATCTTGACAAGGAAAACTCGAGTTAACCCGAGATTTAGCAAAAAAGGGGGAGACTTTGGTCAAGCTTAAAATATGGCATTGGAAAATGCGTCGACCCTTAGGGGCACCAAAATGGGTATGCAAAACGAGGCATAACAAAAGGGATCCGATGACCAAAAGGAGGGAAAAGACGGTCCCTGTTCCGAACGGGGCGTGTGTGCAAAAGACACAACAGGGTCGAGACATTGATTAGGTGATGGTGTCGTGGGACCCTAGTGATGAGGCTTCAACTACTTGGGAGGATGCAACACGTATGGGGGAACTTTATCCCTATCTATTTTCAGGATTCCAAGAGTAAGCCTCACCCTAGGGGGGATGATGTAGTGACCCTCCAAATGACATTGTTATGTCTACTATTTTTGAGTTGTTTTTAGTCATCAGTTGTTTTGAGAGTATGTTACTTTGATGCATTATGTCTTGGATTATATGGTTAGTTGTGAAACTCAGTTGATGATACACTTTACTTTATGATGCTCTGTTTACTTTTGTGAGATGACATAATTATGATGGTAATTATTATTCTTGAATGTTAATGATGGTACTATGATGTATTGATGTTATATGTAATGTTTTGTGTCAGTCAGTGTAGTAGTACTCATTCGTGAGTGCTTTGCTACATTACGATCCTTCTTCACGGTGTGTCTTCTGTTATATATGTTGTTATGGTTGACCGTGTAGTTTGATGCAGCTTTTAGGTATAGGCATTAACTCCACCTGCTTCGTCAAGTCTAAGCATGCCAAGGACTAATGAAATTCGTTGAAGGGAGATCGTTCTAGTCCTCTATCGTGAGCCATTGTTATGGAAAGAATGAGTATCATTTTATTACCCATTTGTCTTGTTGTTCATTTTGTCAAGTTGTACATTATTTCATCATGTCTTGTATTGATCTGCTTAGATTAATTAAATGGTTTAATCGTATGTACTAGAATTATCAGTGATTTATTGCTTTATCGAAATTAAGTAGGAACTATTATGTTTAATTTGAAAGTTTATTTTAAAACATTTGAGGAAATAATATATTAAGGATTATTAAAAATATATTATATATGGAAGAATAATCATGTGTAGTTGTTTTGTTTGTGCAACCTTAATGTTTTTGAAAACTATTAAATTATGACAATCAGTTGTGAATTGAATTTGTAAAAATATCTTGTTTTGAACATGATGTTAGAAAAGTTCAACTTGTTGATCCATTGCATGCAATCTATCAATTCAGATGTGTGAATTGCATTTTAATTATAAATCAATAATTAAGCATGGGATGTAATATATTTGCTACATGACAATTGGTTTTGGGGGGGAAGGTTGTTTTCACGACAATATTTTCGGGAAGAATATTTCTTTGTTTCTCTGAGTATTTTGATTGAAAAATTCCGAAGATTGTGAATTCGAGGGCGTGTGTGTGACGAAAGGGATCCAGAGTTAGTTCATCTAGACCTTTCTTTGTTCTTCATCAAAAATCAAGATCAGTATCTAGGTTTTCCTCTTTTTTTGTATTTTTTGAATTGAATCTTCTAATTGTCATTTACAATATTTGATCTTCCTGGTGGTAGACTCACTTGCTGAAATTTTGAACAAACATTAGAAACGAAGTGTGTTATTGAATAGTAGAGAATAATCGTAGAGGATTCCTTCGTATTATAGATTTTTAATATTTTTAACGGTGACTACATGAGATGAAGCATGCATGCCATATGTGCTATCTGTTATGTTGAAATAGCATTCTTTCTTGGGCATCGATTGAATAATCTCCATCTTTGAATATGGCTATTCTTGTGTGCATGATTTGCAAGTAGGTTGTTGATTAGATTTGATTATGGGAGTCTTATTCTCTGAAAATTCATCACCTCCTAAACTCTGTGTATGGTTCACGATCTTATTGTTCCTCATTCCTTTCATATGCATGTCTTCTTGGTAATATCAGTGTTGCTATTCCTTTATTCCATTGTCTTTGAAGCTCTATTGAAGATTCCTACATAGGTTTTCTTTTAGTCATTTATGTTCTCTTTCATAAAATCAAGTGTTCCCTATAGATTCCAAAATCCTCTTTAATTATAATTTCTTTGGGCTTTATTTCACTCTTTAAAGACATGATATATCGTCGGTTCTGGAATGATAAGATGTTTAGACCAGTTGTAAATTTAACCTGCTCCCTTGCTCGGTGTTGAACAATTTCTTTTCTCTATGCCATTCCTTCTCGGAGTCCTTTGACATATACTTGTCTATGCTTTGACATTCAATATTTTTCCTTGTAAATATAGATGTTTATTTATATAGGTAAATATTTGTACTTATTATACTATAACATGAAATGTTTTATTTGAATTTTAGGAATTGATCTATGTTCGATAATTACTTGGTTATGAGGAGAAACATATTGAAGGACTAAGTGAATGATTGTATGAAAATTAAAGAAAGGAAAATTATTTGTTATATGTAGACAAAATAAGGAGATTACCTTGTTTATGTTGATCATTTTGTAACATGAATTGAGTGTTTTGTATACTCACCCTTGTAAATATTCTTCTAGTATTATTTAGATTTTTATTTTTTTGTGCGAAACAAGAGTATGGTTGTAATTGGAAATGAAAAGTGGATTTTGATTCATGTCTAAATTTTTTTGTGTAGTGAACCTTAGAAGAATTCCAAAGGCTGGGATGAATATTTGCATTGTAATGCATTTGATGCTTGGTTATTGTTGTTCTCTCACAATAACTTGATTTTTGGACTTAGCCATGCACAAAGTGTTATCTCATTAGAGGTGTTTGAATTTATATGGTATTGTCATGTTTGTGATGTCTATGTTCATAGTTTTTTATGGCATACATCTTGACTATCCTTTGTGTTTTTGATTGTGAGTAATGTATGTAGGAAGAGTGGATTTTGTTAGGGAACGAACTCACAATTTGTTGCATGAGTAACCTATCAGAAGTTGGTAATTAAGTGAAAACATTAATTAATGTATTGGGGGTTGGATGGTTTTCATAACTAATTTAGATAATGTAATGCCTCACCTTACACCTTAGAGCTTTTATAGGGTAAGGGTAAGTTGAGATGGCCTGGAATGGCTTATCGATCACCTTGTTTCCTCGAAAAGTGTATCGATACCAAATAGGTTTGTTTAGGGGCCAAAAATCATAAGAGGTTGCCAGGGTAAATCAGGTTGAGGGTCGGTAACCTAGGAAGATTCTCCAGGGTAACCTATTATGTTTATGTGATGGCATTTCTATCCTTGTACATTTTTTGGATCTCTTTTGTAGAGTCACCTGTGATTATATTGTTCCCTCTAGAAGTATGTCAGTTGTCTTGTAATTATGATGTCGTGTATGTTGACCATGTGTTGTATGTTGTCCATTTTTTTTGTCTATTTTGACTTGAGGACCTGTTCTATCTCCTAGCACAGGGGGGTGGGCTTTTGAGTTCCACACGGTTGGGAGGAATGTGCCATTTCTTCCATTGGGTCCCTTGAAAGTGATATTTTTTGAGACATGTTTGTTCCTGGTAGGATCCTGGATATACATTATTCATGGAGTTATTCGTCAGGCGAGCCCGTCGACTTGGTCGCCAACTATTCTTGTTCTTATTCTTTACCGTACACACTCATGATGTTACATGAGGTTTCATTGTATTGTTTTTTTTGATGTATCAATATTTTTCACAATCTCGTTTGATGTAATTGAACTTGTAATGAGTCTCTTATTGATGATGTAATATTTATATGGTTTATTCATTTGTTACTTTTTATAGTACTTGATGTTTTATACATCTTGTTTGACTTTAGTAGCGTGGTTGTGGAATCCAAGAATGTTCATGTTTATGTTTTTGTTCACATTATGTTAAAAATAAAATTATTTGGTTGTTTAGCGTTAGTGATGTGTCGTTCCCTGGGTTCCACGACGAGGCGTTAAAACATGTGAATAAAAAATGTATGTGCAGAAAACCTCCTCGCAACAAAACACACTGCCAAAAACACTAAACCATGTATGAGTCAAAGTAAAAAACTACATCAATATAATATGCTTATCATTTTCTTTGGCATTAATGTACCGATTTAATTAAACATGTGATTACATGATAAATATTAATGACATCATGCAGAAGTGAACAAAACTAATCTACATTTCTTGTCTTTACAACACATATAACAAAGAAAAAATTCTCGACTCCTTTGATCATTGTAAAATTTTGTTTATTGATATGAACAGGTTCAAGAAACATAAGACAATCAACTAAAATTATTAATTTAAACAATAAAAACAAAGTTGCATAACAAATATAAAATTGAAACTATGTATATATTTGTATATTATCTATAAATACATCTATATGCATGTGTATTATCAATAATATATATATATATACATATATCTATTATCTATAAATGCAATGTAGATGTAAATCTATATATGTATACATGCACATGTATATATTGAGATACACATATATCTACATATATGTTTCTATATATGTACATCTATTTATTCTATATATGTGTATAGAATTACTATATATATCTCTATACATCCATACTATATATATGTATGAGCATATATACATACACATACATATATAAAATTGGTCATGATCAACATTCTAGATTAAAAAGTAACTCGTCTTGAATGTGTTTGCATGTCATAGATTGTGCCATAGTGATCAAAATGAATAGTTTGTCAAAGCTACGCAGTCCATGGGACTATTTAATTGGAAAATCTTGCAATTTCATAAACAATTATAAGTAATGTTTTAGTTTATTTTGACTTCTTATATGCACCATACAACTTCACACTTGTTTACTCATTTGTTTCAAAGATACATACTATAGATATAAACAACTTTCTTTGCAATTTCACAAATAGTTATAACTAATGTTCCATGTCTAATGGATGATCCAATAGTGCTTTTATGTGAAATAGAAAATATCTAATTAAATGTGTGGTTCTTTTACATACTGTGTTGTATTCCTCCAAAAATTACTTAACTATAATTTCTTGAATCACATAGACAAGCATTGGGCTATGAGTTTTATAAACATTTCCTAGTCTGCACTTTGTTATTATCCCCCAAAAGCCATTTTTTGCTTGGAACAAATTAATTGAATGGAGGTGTCCATTATTCACATCTTGTCAATACTACAAGCTCTTCTTGCTAGTATCTTATACTCCATTAAACATAGAAATACTAAAAAATACCGATACGAAAATTGAGAGATTTCTATGTTTAGAAGATCTTAGTCCTGAAGAAATGTTCATATTTAGAAAATCTTCCATGTGTAGTATTCCCAAAAATCTTTCTCGTGATGTGAAACTGGACTCAAGAAAAAAACACTTGATAGAAACCGCTCCAACCCACGAGATCACTTCAATAAATGGATTGCTCACAGGATTCGACCGATTCATCGAGAAACCTGATACATCAGGATTTCCCACATCAAAGAGTATTAGATAAACCAACAGATAATGCACTTTAGGTAATGTTAGTCTTAGTCAACTTTGTGCATTTATATCTTGCAATCATAATATATATCTGTTTTAGTTTTTGAAACAAATTGAGATCCCTGAGACCATTGGAAAAATTGCTGTACGGAGGTTAGTTCAATCGACCATTAGCCCCATTGTATATTGCATTTACCCACAAAACACCATGAATGTGATTCTAGGGCCATTTATTCTTCTATTCATTACATTTTCCCTTCTATGGATTGTGACTCTATAACCCTTTGACTAGGGACTAATTCAGGAAACAAATGATTCAAGCACACATTTTAGAAAATAAATAAATCCTTCACAAATAATCTATAATGAATTAGATTTAATTTACAATATGTGATTCAATACTTAAATAAGGATAATATTCTTAGATGATGTATATTTGCTTCCGTCTTGTGTTTCTTGAAATGATGTCATTATCAAATATATAAGGGGTCATATGCACAATTGATTAGTCTTTAACCTAATGACAGTATTTGGAGTTAAACTTACATTGGATACAACTTTTAGATTCATATATTGTCATATTTCAACACCCTCAATTTTATTTAGCAAACCTTTAGGAACACCCTCCTATATTTTAGTTGAGACCATAGTGTAAGAGAGATTATTCACTCTTATTCTTTGGAGTTTAAACTTTTGTAATCTATATATGAACCTTGGTTTTACATTCCCAAAGGTACCCATAGCCTTGAAGGTATCTTTCAGCAGTCGAACAATAATCTTAACAAATTTATGTTTAGAATCCATATCTTTAGTCTTGAATTTGACGACCAATTTTTGAAGATAGAGAATTATATACACTAAATATATGATATAATCATATAATTTTTCTGATGAGCAACCTAAATCTCCTACTATCAACTGGTTTAGTCTTTTTTTGACTCTATACCTTCCTATATCTTTGACACTCTTAATTTTTAGTTTATATGCATCTGCAACCAATTAGTGGCTTAAGTTGTCAAGCCTTAATTATGGCATAAAAATGTTTGCATTTCTTCTCCATTTTCTTTGATTCTTTCACAAGAGGTAATTCAGATACTATTGGAAAATTTTGTCTTCTGTGTTACACACAGAGAATTAAGTGTTTGTAAGTTCCTATACCCACAACACTGTCATTTCCTTGTGTTCTCTACTCATTTCTTCACATTGTTTAACAATACTAAAATCTGCTATTTAACATGTCGTTTCTCTCTAACAACGTTATGCTTCTATTTGGATCTACTTTTCATTCATTACAAATAGATAAAAAAACAAGACATTTATACCTCCCTATATCTTTCACAATATTATATTATAGTTTATGTGCATTGCAATTCATTAATGGCTTACAATGTCAAGTCTTAAATCTATCACACAAAAGATTGTTTATGTTTCTTGATCATTTGCTCATATTATTTGATGCAAATGAAATCAGTATCTATACTCGTTTCCCCACATTTTTGGACAAGGGTGGAATCTATGTCCGCTGATAGGTTTTATGTCTATCATGTTGGAACTGAACCATGATGCATATGATAGTTCCTAGACCTTTTGTAGTGCCATTTAATGGTTTTTAAAGTTCCTATATTTGTAATGTTTTTTGTTTCATTCCAAATTTTCACTGGCATGATAAAGCAGATGCTTTCCTCAATCCCTATTCTTCAATGTGTATTGGAAATGTTCCAGCCCACGCATTTCATACACCAACAAAAACAACTAACTTTGTATGAATCAAAGTAGGAAACTTCATCGATATTATCTGCTTATCATTTTGTTTGGCTCTAGCCTACTACTATAATTAAACATGTAATTTAACAACAAAGATTAATGAAACGACAGACAAGTGAGCATAACCAATCTACTTTTGTTCACGTTACAATACATATATCAAAGCAAAAAATTTGGAGAACACCATTTTTGCGTTCACATAAAGAAAAAGAAATTTGCTTCACTCCCTCAATCATTCTCAAGCTTTATTTTTTGATGTGACAAGATTCAAGAAACATAACCTACCATTGATGCAAATGTTTGGATAATTTTTTTGATAATACATTTCAAGATATGTTATACATGTATATGTATGTATGTATGTGTGCTTATATATATGTATCTATATATACATCTATATATAGAAATCGTCATGGTCAACATCCTATATTGAAAATATTGTCTCATAGCAATCAAAATGAATAGTTTCCCAAATCTACGCATTCCATGAGAATGCTTAGTTGGAAAGATGTTCTATGGCTACTCTAAGTATTGCTAAGAATATATAATGTCCACATCTCATATTGTTTGAAGACTATACATTGTTTGTCATCCACATGCTTAAATATGAGAAATCAAGACAAAAAACTTACAAGATGAAGCATACACCTAATGTTAATATTCTCTCAGTTACCTTTCTCATTGCAAAGACAAATTGAAACTAAGAAATCAAAGCTCTAACAATACTATGTGTTGCCACTAATAAGCCCACCTATTTTTGATGTGATTTTCCTATTCTAGCTTGTTTATTTCAAATCCACCAATGCCTTTTCTTTATAATATCTAAGCATGTATCTATGTATGTAACTATGTATATGTAAGGATGGATATATATATCTATGTATATGTATATACATACATATGTATCTACATATATGTCTATATACATGTAAATATATATATAAATTTATATAAAATTGTATGCAATTGCACATCCATACTATATCCATATATGTGCAACTGCTTTATACACACACACATAAACAAGGCATTGTTATTAACTAGTCCTGGCCATGCTATAACACAAACTCATTAAAAACCATGACTATGTTGTAGTGGGGAAAGGGGTTGAATGACTTTTCAATGTAAATTGAAATTTGTTCAAAATGCATGAATATCTAAGAACATTGGTATGCCTAGAATCTCTCCCCACATGAACTCACAATGTAAATTACATCTTTTTTTTTCTCTTATTATATTCATTTTTTGAAAATTAAACCTATTTTTAATCTGGTGTCTTAAAAAATCATTTTTCAAAATCAACTTCAACTTCACTTTATATTTGAAATTTTTAGCTCATTATTCAGTTATTTTAGTGGGCAGACCTCTAAAACTGAAAAAGAATATATAAATGTTTTAGTTATTTGTTTTTATGTCCATGCACGAGTATAATAGGATAGCCGTTGAGAGTTTAAAACTGATGGGGAAAGAAAATTGAAAATTCCGTTGAGGCTTGAGAGTAAAAAAATGAGGGAGAGAAATTTTAAATTTCTGTTGAGATTTGAGAGTTAAAAACTGAGGTACAGGAAAATTCAACAGTAAAATTTCTGTTGAGAGTAAAAGACTAACGGTAAAGAAAATTCAAAATTTGGAGAGCAGCAAAAAGCATTTCAATATATGATATAAATGAACAATTCTATTTCATTCAGTCACAGATCATTTCTGATCGTTTTTCATTTTTGAAAATGTTTTGTTCTTTTTCTCATTGTTATTTTTCTGAGTGTTTTTCTTAGGATTTAGAGTTTTTTTTTACAAGGTTGTTCATAGTGTGCACACTGGTCTGGTCCAGTCTGTCTTTTGTTCTGTTTTTCTTTTCTTTTTTCCTTTTTCTTTTTTGGTGAGCAGATTCAGAGGCAGAGCAGTTTAAGTGGCAGAGCAGAGGAAAGAGGCAAAGAAAAACGTGCAAGGTAAATTTAGGCTTAGTTGTTAGTTGTGATTTTCTGTTTTCTTTTTAGTTGTTTTTTTTTTCTTTTTAGTTGTGGAAGGTAAAGACTGATGAAATGAGACTCTAGTGCAGGCATGAGATGCAGGACCAAGTTCATATAACCGATGCAGAGATGGGAATTTCCTAGATCACGAGCCAACCCAGTGTTTGAATTCTCTCAGTTCTCAAGCAGTGAGTTGATCTTCTCTTGCACAGCTAATCCATTTGGATTTTCTATCAAGCGCAAATCAGCTTCACTGTATGTGCTCGGAGAGAACACACAGCCCAATGGGGTTTAGATTCCTCCAAATGAAGCTTATACTCTTTATACAACTGACATTGCCGCCTTTAATTTAAACACAAATTTGTTGAACAGCTATGGGATGGTTGCTTTCAAGTTTTTATAGTGGCAGTAATGGGGTTTGCTGGACTTCAATTTCTTTGCAGGTCAACATTAGATGTGGTTCAGCAGTTCACTGACCTCATAGGACGTCTAGCTGCCTATTGGGCTTTTGGTATGTCTGTGCATGCCCTGCTCTGTAGTTTTTTTTGTTGTTTTCATTATTTTTCTTATTGGGTTTCAAATATTTTACAGAACATGCAAATCATCTGCAATAGTGAAGTT
>CM021100.1:261961772-261988903 GCA_007115665.2 Sequoiadendron giganteum | reverse complement strand
TTATAAGGCATTGTTAAAATATAATAAGCTCATCAGGGTTCATTTCAAAATTTTGGAACCTACAAGTTAGTCTTTGTTTCACACCTTTGAAAATCAAAACATTTTCATTAATAGTCTTTGTTTCACACCTTGATGAGCTTATTATCTTTTTAACAATGTCTTAAAACCTCTATTTCATAAGATTCTACCATGCACAAGTTGAACTAGATCCAAAGGATTAGCATTATTATCAAGATTAATTACACTGACAATATATAGTGTTTAAAATAATTTGTGTCTCTTAGTGACACTTTAAACAAAATATGAAATCATAAAGAAAATTATTATTATTAAAACTATAATATGAATAATTAAAATATATTTTGATTCACCTTTGCAATCACAATTTTCTTGAGTGGTTGTTAAATCATTTTAGGAATTTTAAATTACTATTTTTAGGTTTATGTTCAATAATTTTTTAGGGTTTAGGGTTTAGCGTTTAGGGTTTAGGATTTAGGGTTTAGGATTTACGGTTTAGGGTTTAGGGTTCAAGTTTAGGGTTTAGGGTTTGGGGTTTAGGGTTTAGGGTTCAAAGTTTAGGGTTCAAGGTTCAGGGATTAGGGTTTAGTGTTCAGTGTTCAGGGTTGAGGGTTGAGGGTTTAGGGTTTAGGGTTCAATGTTTAGGTTTTAAGGTTCAATGTTTTTAGGGTTTAGGGTTTGAATTACTATTTTGAGGTTTTTGTTTAATAATTTTTTAGGGTTTAGGGTTTGGGGTTGAGGTTTAGGGTTTAGGGTTTAGGGTTGAAGGTTCAGGGTTTAGGGTTTAAATTACTATTTTTAGTTTTTTGTTCAATAATTTTTTAGGGTTTAGGGTTTAGGGTTTAGGGTTGAGGGTTGAGGGTTGAGTGTTGAGGGTTGAAGGTTCAAGATTTAGGGTTTAGGGTTTAGAGTTCAGGGTTTAGAGTTTAGGGTTTAGGGTTATGGTTTAGGGTTCAAGGTTTAGGGTTTAGGGTTCAAGGTTTAGAGTTTAGGGTTTTGGGACCAGGTTTGAATGTTTAGGGTTTAGGGTTTAGGGTTAAATGTTTAGGGTTTGGGGTTTTAGGGTTTAGGGTTTAGGGTTCAAGGTTTATGGTTTAGGTTTAGGGTTTATAATTTAGGGTTTTAGGGTTTAGAGTTTTCAAGTAAAAAAGTAGACTTAAAAACAAGAGAATCTTATTATTAACAAGTCAATATTCTACCAAGTTTTCAATGTTATAGCTATTCTATAATTTTATAGTTATTTAAACAGTATATGAAGTACTAATTGTGATATTCTTTTGCTTCAATATTCTACCAACTTTTCATGATTCTCTTGATTCACCTTTGCAATCACAATTTTCTTAATTTCACCATGCATGTAATATGAACTACCTTAAATTTATAAAACATTGTATTTTTCAAATGAAAATATTTACACATAAGCTTCTCTTAGCTTCAAGAATATTTATTCAAATATTCTCTACTAACAAGGCCAACCATGTGAAGGTGGAAGCTTGCATGGCCTCCCCTAATTGACCTAAGACAACCACAAAACAACACAACACCGCACAAAACAACACAACACCACAAACAATACAACATCAGACAAAACAACACAACACATACATTTAATTTTATTTATTAAAAAATATTTATATAGCTTTATATATGATTATTTTAGTCATTTGCAATGATGTTAATATGTGAGAAGCAAAATATTTATTATTAAATTTTAATCACAATCTTTATTTTTTTTCATGTTTTAACATATTTAATTAATTATAGATATTAAAATATTTATAATTGTGGCGACATCATAATTCATTATGCTTTTTTAAATGATATTTTTGTAAGGCATTTAAAAAATTGTTATTATTATGACAAGTTAAAATGTTTATTTTTGTATTTTTTGTGGCATGCTTATGCAATGCGAATATAAAGTGAATACATTTTGTTTACATAAAGGTAGTTTATGATTATCCTTTGTGAACTGTTTTATAAGTGATGCATAAAATATTTAGGAAGGGATTTATGTTGCGATTAATAAGTGGTAAATTTATTTTCAAAATTGTCGTTTGTAACTTTAGTGTTGAGATTAGAATTAATAAATTATTAAATAAAAATTAAACATTAATCAAAATTATTCAAGAATGCAAAGAAAACGAGAAACAAAACTTAAAGAATGGTGTTGGCCTATCAACCATTCTTTAAGCTGTGGGACAAACACACGACCTCAAGAAATAACCATGGCCACTGGCTATTCCCTTCGGTCTTTAGAAGGGGGTTTTAGCCCCTTCCAATAAATTCTTTTATTAAAAATTGTATTTGTACATGTTACAATGCTATTAGGTCAATGTGACAGACATGCAGAACACCTTTTCACATCTTAAAAATATAATGTACGTCTGTGACAGGCATGGGGATCGATAAATAGGGTAGTAGTGAGGGAAGAGAATAGAGATTTCATGAAGGGTACACAGAGGTTTGTGTACAGAGGATAAAAGAAAGTGGAGGCTCCTTAAAAGAGACCAATGAAGATCCTCACAATTTTGAATGATATGGGAACAAATGAGCAGTGATGATAAACAAGCCTATGTTTCCATAACAACTTATCATATTGTTTCACCGAAAGATGATGAATGATGGTAACTATGAACATCAAGAGATTCCAGATTTTGCTTGTCGTTGTCCTCGAGCACAGTGGCTGTGGATGTTTTCAGAGGAATGGGTAATATCCACTGGAGTGCAGTTGGGTTGTTAGCCGTGGCTATTGTCCTGGAAAGACTCGACAAAATTTCCTCAAACGACAGAGAGTGTGTGGATCTTCTCCGATGGATGAATGACTTAGCAAAATGTATTAAGCAGCTCCAGGAAATCAAGGCCCATTTGCATAAGGAGATTAGACAAAAGATGTCTGAGGGTGTTTATCTGATAATCACTGGAGCAATGATGTGTTGTTCTATTATTCGATCTAAGAAATTATCAAAGTATGCGTTCCTTATCATCTGCATGACTTAAGATATTGCATTGATCCTTTGGATACGGTAACAAATGCTAACGACATTTTTTCTCTTCTGTTATACTTAAGCCATTTCCATCTCTCTTAAAGTATTTAACCTGTTCCAAATGTGATAGAAAGCCTAATTCTGTGAGCATGAATCTACTTAAGCACTATTATTGACTCATATTTTATAGTAGTAATACACATGAACTCATTTCTTATGAAAACGAATTGTTCACTTAAGCTTTCTCATTGACCAATATTTCATGAGTAGTAGTACACATGAACCCATCTCTCATGAAAATGAATGGTAGACTCAACACTTATTGTACTTAGATAATACTTTCAGAAATTTTTAAGGCTTTTCAGGAGATTGCCCATTTCAATAGTACTCCATCTCAAGCATGCTTAATCATGAAGTTTTCCCAATATCAAACCTATTTAACTTGCTACTTCATTTACAAAACCTTCAACAAATATTGTGCCTTATGAACTATTACCTATAGAACCTTGTAACTCATCGATAAACAGGACTTTTGATTTCAAAGGGTTTAAATAGGTGCGCAGGGCTGGATGATCAGTCCTCACCTTATGAATTGCATATGCACTTAGGGATATAAACTAAAATGAATAGGAGGGTTAGAGCAGGATTTGTCCATGTCTGCTAATAGTCAATTCTGTGGGTCCCTTAACTGTGTTACTAAATCGAACCCAGCAGACATTTGAAACTGCAAGTGCAGGTGATGACTATTTTCCCTGTTGTGTTGTGTTGGTGGGACATTCTTTGTTTGTTGCTGTGCGTGGATTGTATCAGTCATTTTTGTTGAAATTGATCTCTACTGTATTGATTAAGGGTTTGAATGAATCTTTAAAAATGGAAGGAGAAGTATATGGCTTGGTTTATGTTGGAATGAGTTGAGTGTTGGATTGGCCTAGAATTTGTTCAGTATGCTCAAAATGTTGTTTGCTGTGATAATTTGGAGCCTACAGCCTAGCTGGAGAGAGAAATTTTTGATCCTTTGTATTAAGTCTTCCTTGCAAAGCTGCCAGAGCTAATTTAACATGTCGAGATTGAGTGAGACTTTTTGGGAGAACGAACTCTTGTATGACAAAATGATTGGAAAGAAAATATGGAATAGATAAATTATGGAAGAGAGCAGTGGATATCCGGTGAAAGGATGCCTTTAATAGTTATATGTTGAAGTTTTAGATATTAATCTATACATGTCCCAAGGAGTTATAAGGAGCCACATTCTTTATATCTATTCCATTTTTAATTAATAAACTAATGGGAGATTAAAACCCTAAAGATTTAAGGCTAGATTAAGGCTAGATTATTTTTGTGCTAGCAGTAGTGAGGAAAGAGAATAGAGATTATTTTTGTGCTACAGGTCAGCAAAACTATCCTGATGGATCTTAGATGATGGATCAAGAATTATCCATGAAGACCCAAGAAGAAAGGAGAAAGGAGAAGACCTTTGATAGGTGCATCTAAAATTGGAATAAGGTGGAGAAAAGATGAGTTCACAATAGCTTCCGGGAATGACATCGGGCAAGGAACATTTAACCCAAAATTAAACTACTACATTCCAGTGGTAAACGAACTTCACTATTGCAGATGATTTGCATGTTCTGTAAAATATTTGAAACCCAATAAGAAAAATAATGAAAACAACAAAAAAAACTACAGAGCAGGGCATGCACAGACATACCAAAAGCCCAATAGGCAGCTAGACGTCCTATGAGGTCAGTGAACTGCTGAACCACATCTAATGTTGACCTGCAAAGAAATTGAAGTCCAGCAAACCCCATTACTGGCACTATAAAAACTTAAAAGCAACCATCCCATAGCTGTTCAACAAATTTGTGTTTAAATTAAAGGCGGCAATGTCAGTTGTATAAAGAGTATAAGCTTCATTTGGAGGAATCTAAACCCCATTGGGCTGTGTGTTCTCTCCGAGCACATACAGTGAAGCTGATTTGCGCTTGATAGAAAATCCAAATGGATTAGCTGTGCAAGAGAAGATCAACTCACTGCTTGAGAACTGAGAGAATTCAAACACTGGGTTGGCTCGTGATCTAGGAAATTCCCATCTCTGCATCGGTTATATGAACTTGGTCCTGCATCTCATGCCTGCACTAGAGTCTCATTTCATCAGTCTTTACCTTCCACAACTAAAAAGAAAAAAAAAAAAACTAAAAAGAAAAAAGAAAATCACAACTAACTACGTTTTTCTTTGCCTCTTTCCTCTGCTCTGCCTCTTAAACTGCCCTGCCTCTGAATCTGCTCACCAAAAAAGAAAAGAAAAAAAGAAAAGAAAAACAGAACAAAAGACAGACTGGACCAGACCAGTGTGCACACTATGAACAACCTTGTAAAAAAAAACTCTAAATCCTAAGAAAAACACTCAGAAAAATAACAATGAGAAAAAGAACAAAACATTTTCAAAAATGAAAAACGATCAGAAATGATCTGTGACTGAATGAAATAGAATTGTTCATTTATATCATAATTTGAAATGCTTTTTGCTGCTCTCCAAATTTTGAATTTTCTTTACCGTTAGTGTTTTACTCTCAACAGAAATTTGACTGTTGAATTTTAACTCTCAAATCTCAACAGAAATTTAAAATTTCTCTCCAGCCTCAACGGAATTTTGAATTTTCTTTCCCCATCAGTTTTAAACTCTCAACGGCTATCCTATTATACTCGTGCATGGACATAAAAACAAATAACTAAAACATTTATATATTCTTTTTCAGTTTTAGAGGTCTGCCCACTAAAATAACTGAATAATGAGCTAAAAATTTCAAATATAAAGTGAAGTTGATGTTGATTTTGAAAAATGATTTTCTAAGAGACACTAGACTAAAAATAGGTTTAATTTTCAAAAAATGAATATAATAAGAAAAAAAAAAGGATGTAATTTACATTGTGAGTCCATGTGGGGAGAGATTCTAGGCATACCAATGTCTTTAGATATTCATGCATTTTGAACAAATTTCAATTTACATTGAAAAGTCATTCAACCCCTTTCCCCACTACAACACAGTCGTGGTTTTTAATGAGTTTGTGTTATAGCATGGCCAAGACTAGTTAATAACAATGCCTTGTTTCTGATATCACATTTAAAGTCAATAAAATTATATTTGAGAAAAAAACATTAATATAATTATACTATTTAAATGTTTAGTTAAATTTTTGAATAAATTATTAGACGAATGGGGATAAAATATAGCACATTGAGATGAAAATTAGTTTTTTAACAAGAGCTCTGAAGGAGCTAGAGTCCCTGCCAAGGGCAAAAAAAATCGTTTTAGATATTTGAAATAGAGCCTGAAAGATAAAGCAAGCAACTATAAATCATGGTGTGAAATTTATAATCTTTATTGAAGTACTATAGTGTGTGTGTGTGTGGGTATAAAGCAGTTGCACGTATATGGATATAGTATGGATGTGCAATTGCATACAGTTTTATATAAATTTATATATATTTACATGTATATAGACATATATGTAGATACATATGTATGTATACATATACATAGATATATATATCCATCCTTACATATACATAGTTACATACATAGATACATGCTTAGATATTATAAAGAAAAGGCATTGGTGGATTTGAAATAAACAAGCTAGAATAGGCAAATCACATCAAAAATAGGTGGGCTTATCAGTGGCAACACAGAGTATTGTCAGAGCTTTGATTGCTCAGTTTCAATTTGTCTTTGCAATGAGAAAGGTAACTGAGAGAATATTAACATTAGGTGTATGCTTCATCTTGTAAGTTTTTTGTCTTGATTACTCATATTTAAGCATGTGGATGACAAACAATGTATAGTCTTCAAACAATATGAGATGTGGACATTATCTATTCTTAGCAATACTTAGAGTAGCCATAGAATATCTTTCCAACTAAGCACTCTCATGGAATGTGTAGATTTGGGAAACTATTCATTTTGATTGCTATGAGACAATCTTTTCAATATAGGATGTTGACCATGACCATTTCTATATATAGATGTATATATAGATACATATATAAGCACACATACATACATACATATACATGTATAACATATCTTGAAATGTATTATCAAAAAAATTATCCAAACATTTCCATCAATGGTAGGTTATGTTTCTTGAATCTTGTCACATCAAAATAAAAAGCTTGAGAATGATTGAGGGAGTGAAGCAAATTTCTTTTTCTTTATGTGAAGCACAAAATGGTGTTCTCCAAATTTTTTGCTTTGATATATGTATTGTAACGTGAACAAAAGTAGATTGGTTATGCTCACTTGTCCGTCATTTCATTAATCTTTGTTGTTAAATTAGATGTTTAATTATAGTAGTAGGCTAGAGCCAAACAAAACGATAAGCATATAATATCGATGAAGTTTCCTACTTTGATTCATACAAAGTTAGTTGTTTTACTGGTGTACGAAATGCGTGGGATGGAACATTTCCAATACAAACTAAAGAATAGGGATTGAGGAAAGCATTTGCTTTATCATGCTAGTGAAAATTCGGAACGAAACAAAAAACATTACAAATATAGGAACTTAAAAAACCATTAAATGGCACTACAAAAGGTCTAGGAACTAGCATATGCATCATGGTTCAGTTCCAACATGATAGACATAAAACCTATCAACGGACATAGATTCCACCCTTGTCCAGAGATGTGGGGAAACGAGTATAGATACTAATTTCATTTGCATCAAATAATATGAGCAAATGATCAAGAAACATAAACAATCTTTTGTGTGATAGATTTGAGACTTGACATTGTAAGCCATTAATGAATTACAATGCACATAAACTATAATATAATATTGTGAAAGATATAGGGAGGTATAAATGTCTTCTTTTTTTATCTATTTGTAATGAATGAAAAGTAGATCCAAATAGAAGCATAACATTGGTAGAGAGAAACGACATGTTAAATAGCAGATTTTAGTATTGTTAAACAATGTGAAGAAATGAGTAGAGAACACAAGGAAATGATAGTGTTGTGGGTATAGGAACTTACAAACACTTCATTCTATAGAAGACAAAATTTTCCAATAGTATCTGAATTACCTCTTGTGAAAGAATCAAAGAAAATGGAGAAGAAATGCAAACAATTTTATGCCACAATTAAGGCTTGACAGCTTAAGCCACTAATTGGTTGCAAATGCATATAAACTAAAAATTAAGAGTGTCAAAGATATAGGAAGGTATAGAGTCAAAAAAAGACTAAACCAGTTGATAGTAGGAGATTTAGGTTGCTCATCAAAAAATTTATATGATTATATCATATATTTAGTGTATATAATTCTCTATCTTCAAAAATTGGCTGTCAAATTCAAGACCTAAAGATATGGATTCTAAACATAAATTTGTTAAGATTATTGTTCAGCTGCTGAAAGATACCTTCAAGGCTAGGGGTACCTTTGGGAACGTAAAACCAAGGTTCATATATAGATTACAAAAGTTTAAACTCCAAAGAATAAGAGTGAATAATATGTCTTACACTATGGTCTCAACTAAAATATAGGAGGGTGTTCCTAAAGGTCTGCTAAATAAAATTGAGGGTGTTGAAATATGACAATATATGAATCTAAAAGTTGTATCCAATGTAATTTTAACTCCAAATACTGTCATTAGGTTAAAGACTAATCAATTGTGCATATGACCCCTTATATATTTGATAATGACATCGTTTCAAGAAACACAAGATGGAAGCAAATATACGTCATCTAAGAATATTATCCTTATTTAAGTATTGAATCACATATTGTAAATTAAATCTAATTCATTATAGATTATTTGTGAAGGATTTATTTATTTTCTAAAATGTGTGCTTGAATCATTTGTTTCCTAAATTAGTCCCTAGTCAAAGGGTTATAGAGTCACAATCCATAGAAGGGAAAATGTAATGAATAGAAGAATAAATGGCCCTAGAATCACATTCATGGTTTTTTGTGGGTAAATGCAATATACAATGGGGCTAATGGTCAATTCAACTAACCTTCGTATGACACTTTTTCCAATGGTCTCAGGGCTCTCGATTTGTTTCAAAAACTAAAATAGATATATATTATGATTGCAAGATATAAATGCACAAAGTTGACTAAGACTAACATTACCTAAAGTGCATTATATGTTGGTTTATCTAATACTCTTTGATATAAGAAATCCTGATGTATCAGGTTTCTCGATGAATTGGTCGAATCCTGTGAGCAATCCATTTATTGAAGTGGTCTCATGGGTTGGAGCGGTTTCTATCAAGTGTTTTTCTCTTGAGTCCAGTTTCACATCACGAGAAAGATTTTTGGAAATACTACACATGGAAGATTTTTTAAATATGAACATTTCTTTAGGACCGAGATCTTCTAAACATAGAAATTTTTCAATTTTCGTATTTACTTTTGTTAGTATTTCTATGTTTAATGGAGTATAAGATACTAGCAAGAAGAGCTTGTAGTATTGACAAGATGTGAATAATGGACACCTCCATTCAATTAATTTGTTCCAAGCAAAAAATGGCTTTTGGGGGATAATAACAAAGTGCAGACTAGGAAATGTTTATAAAACTCATAGCCCAATGCTTGTCTATGTGATTCAAGAAATTATAGTTAAGTAATTTTTGGAGGAATACAACACGGTATGTAAAAGAACCACGCATTTAAGCAGATATTTTCTATTTCACATAAAAGCACTATTGGATCATCCATTAGACATGGAACATTAGTTATAACTGTTTGTGAAATTGCAAAGAAAGTTGTTTATATCTATAGTATGTATCTTTGAAACAAATGAGTAAACAAGTGTGAAGTTGTATGGTGCATATAAGAAGTCAAAATAAACTAAACCATTACTTACAATTGTTTATGAAATTGCAAGATTTTCTAATTAAATTCTCCCATGTACTACGTAGCTTTGATAAACTATTCATTTTGATCACTATGGCACAATCTATGACATGCAAACACATTCAAGACGAGTTAGTTTCTAATCTAGAATGTTGATCATGACCAATTTTATATATGTATGTGTATGTATATATACTCATACATATATATATAGTATGCATGTATAGAGATATATATAGTAATTCTATACACATATATAGAATATATAGATGTATATATATAGAAACATATATGTAGATATATGTGTATCTCAATATATACATGTGCATGTATACATATATAGATCGACATCTATATTGTATTTATAGATAATAGATATATGTATATATATATATTATTGATAATGCACATGCATATAGATGTATTTATAGATAATATACAAATATATACATAGTTTCAATTTTATATTTGTTATGCAACTTTGTTTTTATTGTTTAAATTAATAATTTTAGTTGATTGTCTTATGTTTCTTGAATCCGTTCATATCAATAAACAAAATTTTACGATGATCAAAGGAGTCGAGAATTTTTTCTTTGTTATATGTGTTGTAAAGACAAGAAATGTAGATTAGTTTTGTTCACTTCTGCACGATGTCATTAATATTTATCATGTAATCACATGTTTCATTAAATTGGTACATTAATGCCAAAGAAAATGATAAGCATATTATATTGATGTAGTTTTTTACTTTGACTCATACATGGTTTAGTGTTTTTGGCAGTGTGTTTTGTTGCGAGGAGGTTTTCTGCACATACATTTTTTATTCACATGTTTTAATGCCTCGTTGTGGAACCCAGGGAACGACACATCACTAACGCTAAACAACCGAATAATTTTATTTTTAACATAATGTGAACAAAAACATAAACATGAACATTCTTGGATTCCACAACCACGCTGCTAAAGTCAAACAAGATGTATAAAACATGAAGTACTATAAAAAGTAACATATGAATAAACCATATAAATATTACATCATCAATAAGAGATTCATTACAAGTTCATTTACATCAAACGAGATTGTGACAAATCTTGATACATCAAAAATAACAATACTATGAAACCTCATGTAACATCATGAGTGTATACAGTAAAGAATAAGAACAAGAATAGTTGGCGACCAAGTTGATGGGTTCGCCTGACGAACAACTCCAAGAATAATGTATATCCAGGATCCTACTAGGAACAAACATGTCTCAAAAAATATCACTTGCAAGGGACCCAATGGAAGAAATGGCACGTTCCTCCCAACCGTGTGGAACTCAAAATCCCACCCCCCTGTGCTAGGAGATAGAACAGGTCCTCAAGTCAAAACAGACAAAAAAAAGGGACAACATACAATACATGGTCGACATTCATGACATCGTAATTACAAGAAAACTGACATACTCCCAAAGGCAACAATGTAATCACAGGTGACTCTACAAAAGAGATCCAAACAATGTACAAGGACAAGAATGTCATCACATAAACATAATAGGTTACCCTAGAGAATCTTCCTAGGTTACCGAACCTCAACCTGATTTACCCTGGCAACCTCTTATGATTTTCAACCCCTAAACAAACCTATTTGGTATCGATACACTTTTTGAGGAAACAAGGTGATCGATATGCCATTCCAGGCCATCTCAACTTACCCTTAGCCTATAAAAGCTCTAAGATGTAAGGTGAGGCATTACATTATCGGAATTAGTTATGAATACCATCCAACCCCCAGTACATTAATTAATGTTTTCACTTAATTACCAACTTCTGATAGGTTACCCATGCAACAACTTTTGAGTTCGGCCCCTAACAAAAGCCACTCTTCCTACATACATTACTCACAATCAAAAACACAAAGGATAGTCAAGATGTATGCCATAAAAAACTATGAACATAGACATCACAAACATGACAATACCATATAAATTCAAACACCTCTAATGAGATAACACTTTGTGCATGGCTAAGTCCAAAAATCAAGTTATTGTGAGAGAACAACAATAACCAAGCATCAAATGCATTACAATGCAAATATTCATCCTAGCCTTTGGAATACTTCTAAGGTTCACTACACAAAAAAATTTAGACATGAATCGAAATCCACTTTTCATTTCCAATTACAACCATACTCTTGTTTCGCACAAAAAAATAAAAATCTAAATAATACTAGAAGAATATTTACAAGGGTGAGTATACAAAACACTCAATTCATGTTACAAAATGATCAACATAAACAAGGTAATCTCCTTATTTTGTCTACATATAACAAATAATTTTCCTTTATTTGATTTTCATACAATCATTCACTTAGTCCTTCAATACATTTCTCCTCATAACCAAGTAATTATCGAACATAGATCAATTCCTAAAATTCAAATACAACATTTCATGTTATAGTATAATAAGTACAAATATTTACCTATATACATAAACATCTATATTTACAAGGAAAAACATTGAATGTCAAAGCATAGACAAGTATATTGCAAAGGACTCTGAGAAGGAGTGGCATAGATAAAAGAAAATTGTTCAACACCGAGCAAGGGAGCAAGTTAAATTTACAACTGGTCTAAACATCTTATCATTCCAGAACCGATGATATATCATGTCTTTAAAGAGTGAAATAAATCCCAAAGAAAATATAATTAAAGAGGATTCTGGCATCTATAGGCAACACTTAATTTGATGACAGAGAACATAAATGACTAAAAGAAGACCTGTGTAGGAATCTTCAATAGAGCTTCAAAGACAATGGAATAAAGGAATAGCAACACTGATATTACCAAGAAGACATGCATATGAAAGGAATGAGGAACAATAAGATCATGAACCATACGCAGAGTTTAGGAGGTGATGAATTTTTAGATAATAAGACTCCCATAATCAAATCTAATGAACAACCTACTTGCAAATCATGCACACAAGAATAGTCATATTCAAAGATGGAGATTATTCAATCGATGCCCAAGAAAGAATGTTATTTCAACATAACAGATAACATATATGGCATGCATGCTTCATCTCATGTAGTCACCATTAAAAATATTACAAATCTATAATACAAAGGAATCCTCTATGATTATTCTCTACTATTCAATAACACACTTCGTTTCTAATGTTTGTTCAAAATTTGAGCAAGTGATTCTACCACTAGGAAGATCAAATATTACAAATTCAATTCACAACTGATTGTCATAATTTAACAGTTTTCAAAAACACTAAGGTTGCACAAACAAAACAACTACACATGATTATTCTTCCATATATAATATATTTTTAATAATCCTTAATATATTATTTCCTCAAATGTTTTAAAATAAACTTTCAAATTAAACATAATAATTCCTACTTAATTCTGATAAAGCAATAAATCATTGATAATTCTAGTACATACGATTAAACCATTTAATTAATCTAAGCAGATCAATACAAGACATGATGAAATAATGAAAAACAGCAAGACAAATGGGTAACAAAATGATACTCATTCTTTCCATAACATTGGCTCATGATAGAGGACTAGAACTATCTCCCTTCAATGAATTTCATTGGTCCTTGGCATGCTTAGACTTGATGAAGCAGGTGGAGTTAATGTCTATACCTAAAAGTTGCATCAAACTGCATGGTCAACCATAACAACATATATAACAAAAGACACACCGTGAAGAAGAATTGCAACGTAGCAAAGCACTCACGAATGAGTACTGCTACACTATCTCCTTCACCTGACTAACACAAAACATTACATATAACATGAATACATCATAGTACCATCATTAACATTCAAGAATAATAATTACCATCATAATTATGTCATCTCACAAAAGTAAACAGAGCATCATAAAGTAAAGTATATCATCAACTGAGTTTCACAACTAACCATATAATTCTTGACATAATGCATCAAAGTAACATACTCTCAAAACAACTGATGACTAACAACAACTCAAAAATAGTAGACATAACAATGCCATTTGGAGGGTCACTACATTGTCCCCCCCTAGGGTGAGGCTTACTCTTGGAATCTTGAAAATAGATAGGGATAAAGTTCCCCCATACGTGTTGCATCCTCCCAAGTAGTTGAAGCCTCATCACTAGGGTCCCACTGCACCATCACCTGATCAATGTCTTGACCCCTAATGGTGAGTCTCCTGTGCTTCTCATCCACTACCAGATGCTTCTAAAATTGAACCATGATAGCCAACCTGGTGGTTATCAACCATGGAAAATGCTCAGTGAGACCTACCTGCACCACCTACAGACAACTCCCGAGTGGAAAAGAGAAAACAACCCACAAGAAAAAAAACTCAAAAGTACAACACCTAGGTCAACGTAATGGGCTCACATGTATCCAGAGTGCCCAATGTATGAACCTAGTGCTTTGATCCCAAGCTTTTCAAATTTCAACAACTCAAAGTGCATCCCCACTAGATGCAAAAATCTAGCAAATAAATAAAACCATCGACTACAGTGCATGATCGATCTTGCATGAACTAGGAAGAGAGAGAGGAAACCATAAGACACTGAATCCAACAATAAACAAGGAGGCACACATATTGAAGAGCGAGCTTGGAAGATGAAAGAAGTAGGGTATATACTCGATTCAAGACATTACATAATGTTGAGAAAAAGAATTATTTATCTGCGATCATAGTGAAGAGTCAACACAAGCGCCTGAATCAATAAACATGGCCCCTGACATAACAAATAGAATATGTTAAAAGCCCCAAGAATGATCCAATTGTCATGCTACATCTATATTCATCTTTAGGTGAAGAGGTATTGAGTTTGGTGAACCACAACACAATGCAGAAATTCCAATCTACTCCTCAGCTGACTAGAAAAGGAGCCAACATTTAAAAGAATGGAAATAAGAAATGGACTCAGTCACCAAATTTTTTAATATCATAAGACTTTAATTAAAATAGTATTCCTTATGCATGGAAAAATAAATGATGCACAGAAAGGACTTGGGCCACGGATGGGACCATATCATAGTATCTAAAGTAGGAGCTAGGTATGTGCAGGATCATGATGGGCCAAAAAGTGGCAATATGTAAGCCATATGATAACCCATGTGGCTGACGACTTTTTTTTAACCCAAAATTGATGAACCGAAAAGGGTTTTTAGAGGAGATTCTCAGCTTTCCACCAATATAAATTATTCTTTACTTTTAATTTAATAAATAATTATTATTCAGTTTCTATTAGAATTACGAATAAAGTCCTGATTGATAGGTTGATTGAAAAACATCTATAAATTTCAAATGGTATCACTTTTTTTGAATCCAAAACATGTGTCACATTCTATGCTTCGCATACTATAGGATTAAAAAAAACAAATTGAATTTCATGAATTTTTGACCAAGTTAAGGTGGTTAGATAGACAAGCTTTTATATTTTTTAAAATTTGTAATACAAAATTCATAATTAATTATTTACATGGAAAAAAATTATAAAAAAATATGCATCACATCGGGACATGAGTCCTCTACTTATATCTAAAAGCTTATAAAAAATATTATTATTTTATTGTGGTTAGGGTGGTCAGACAGACACCTACTTCTTATTTTTACCCTGGAATTTATATACTACTGCATTGAAATTTCAAATTTTCACCTAAGAGATTTAAAATAAATAAATAAAGGTCTAGTAGTTTAGAAACTACATTCAATTTTCTACAGATTCTATTTTTATATTTTTTTGAAATAATATAGATAACTTATTCAAATGTTTACGTCAAGTTGTCTAACTCTAATTTTTTGTCTTTTTATTGCCACTTAAGGGCCTATTTTTTCCATGATGATCCTGGACATACCCAGCTATTCAAACCTTCCCATACTCTGCATTGAATATCAGATCAGTGTACTCTGGTCATATGTCTAGTAATGTACTTTTTGAATTGTTTACAAATGAACAACAATGTGGCATGGAAAGAAAATGAACCAATGTGCAAAAAAATATTCACACACTCTAAGAGTTTGGCTAATTGTGATCAAGAATTTGGAAATTTCTTTAAGATTTTTCTAGGAAAGTTTGGGTCAATTGGTATTTCTCTTCTAGAAAGGACACTTGAAGTTAGTTCCTCTTTTGGTGAGATGGAAAGAAAGAAGGAAATAAAAAAGGAATTTGGTTTTTGTACTCCTCTAGAATGCAAGATTCCCAAAATTGAAGGAAAAGGAAAGGAACAAGAAATTTTGGATATATCAGATGAGGAATCTGACAAAGAAACTGGGGACACATAGGGAAAAGATCAAGAATCAACCAAACCTGAACAAGAAAAGGAAATGTCAGAAGCAAGTGAAGAAGAAGATGACTTGACAAAGGAGAGGCTACTGCAGTTTATTCACAAGGAAGGTGGAATGTAAAAAATTTCTAATTATCATCTATTAGACCCACATATGATTAGGATACGATTCTAAGTGTAATAAATGCTCATGTTGTGCACAGTCATACCAAATTGGAGAGTTTGCAGAATATCTTGCAAGAAGAAATGATTGAATGCATAAAGGAGATAATGGACTCTGAGTCTCAAAATAAAGAAGAAGGAGAAGTTATCTCACATTTGAAGGGGTAGTTTAGGTTATCACTCACAAAGTTAAAATAAAATGAATGAGCTAAGACAATGCATAAGTGTAGCATATAAAATCTATAACTATTGCATATGTTGGCCTCATGCAGTTGGGAAATATAAAGAGAAGTTGGAGAAAATTGAAACTAAATTAAATGGGATTGGAAATTTTTTTGATATGGTTCAAGATCAGGATGGTATAATTAAGAAAATAATTCAAGAGCTGTAGCCTGAGCACACAAAAATTCAATTCACTAAAAACACACTTGTGGACACCTTTTGGAAAGTAAAGGACCTAACTGAATGTAGACTAGAACAAATGGTTGAGATACTGAGGAAAGGAGAGAATCTACAGAATATGATTAAAATTCTATAATCCCTCATGGAGATTGTCAACAAGACATCCAATAATAACAACATGATCATAATCATTGGGATTGCAATAGAAGCTTGGAAGAAATTTCTTTCGGAGATGAAAGAAAATCAAAAGATAATTTTCTAACTAAGTAGCAGTTCTTTTTCAAAATTTTGAATCAATTTTGAATTTTTGGTTATATTTCAAAGGGGGAGATTGAACACGTTTTTTTTCATTGATGTCAAAGGGGGAAATAGAGCAGTGAAAAATGCCTCATTAATCTCAGGGGGAGCTATGTTTTGAAATTTTGAAGTTTGGCAGCGTAATCATATTCGTTTTGACACATAGTCATTTTTCACTAAGTGTTGGCATCAATGCCAAAGGGGGAGATTGTTGGCATATGGCTTCTAGTGTTGTCATTGATGGCAACCTAAGTCATTCATCCGATCCACATTCTAGTATTGGTTCATACCGGAAAACAGAATAAAGAACAGGGTATCCGGTTAAAGGTAAAGATGTTGATTTGTGTACTTCATCGGACTATTATTTTTCAGTTGTGGATATCAGAGAAAAGGTTGATGTTTGTACTACCTTATTCAATAATTATCGAGGTGTGCATTTACTGGTGTACGATCTAGGAGATCTGGTGCATTGATTTTTTTATTATCTATGCTAGAAGGCCGACTTTATGGATATAGCCGTTGTGGATGCCTAAGGAGTAATTGGTTAATTTTTTGTGTTTGAACATGTTTATTTGGGTCATCACTATGCTATGGCCAACTATGGTTGGTGCACATATAGAATTATTTGTGGATTTAGCCGACAGTTGAAAAATATTCTATGTTTTATAAAAAGTCGACATATGGATGATCAAATCCTTGGTAGCAGATATATATAAGAGACTGGTTGTATCTTTTTGAAGGTGTGAATTCATGTGATGTGAATTATGATAGTGTGTGATGCAAAATTTAAGAGGATAGTGATGCGAAATCATCTGCACATGGATTTATGATGTGAATTACAGAACATAGCAGAATAGAGAGAAGTGTAGAATCAGATAGAAGGTCCAAAATCTGATCTATGAGCCTAACCAGAACTATAACTTGGCATGAGTAGATGATATCACTTAAGCTCAAAAGGGAATATTCCCTCAATTTGGGTTTGGTCCTTCCAACAAGGCATTCAATGCCTCTTACATGTCCTTGTGCATTAGGCCAAATGACATTAACTCTATTTCTTTCTCCCTCCAACATGTCACATTCAAAATTTGAATTTGAATCCAATGGCATTTATCATGCACATTGACCAAAATGTGTTCATTCCTCAACCATTCACATCTTGACAAGTGACACTTGGCCATTGAATGGTGAATGATCCCACATTGCTCAGTTTCACTCTCTCTTCCATTTTGGAAATATATAAATGAGAGACTCTTCCTCTCATTCTATCATCCACAATTTGAGTAAACTTAATATACTCAACTTCTTCTTCAAGCATATCTAGTTTCATCCATTTCTTCACATTCTTAGCTAGGCTATGCAGATTTTTCATCACGGAGTTTCATTGAATCTTCATCAAGGTGGATCACTCATCAAATCATCAACAAAGCTTTCAAAAGAGTTGGGAAAGGGCCAATCTCGACACATCAATTGGCACCAACTCCCCCATGGGATCAAGAGTTTGTTTAGTTTAGATAGATTTAATTTGGTTTATTGCATTGTTCTTCATTTTTCATTTCTATCTAAATTTTGTAAATGGATTTCATGGGGAATCTTGATTCTCACTTGCATTTGATCTAACATTATGCTTGTTTGCTATGTGTGTGCATTTACAAGATTAGGGTTCATAGTTCTTATGGGTTTTCCCAGGTAATCAAAGGTAGCTACAAAATAGGGTAGTGTGGTAAGCCAGTATCCCCACATCTTGGAAGCATAGATATGGGTATCAGGAACAATCCTGAAGCTATGGATCCAGAGGCTCTGAAAGAACCAACGCATAAGACTACTTCAGGTCTAACTCCAATTTTTTATCTCCTTGTAGATTCAGAACACAAGGCTAGGAAATTCAAGCTTTTCTCAATAGCTAAACCCCATATGAGAGCCTTCCACCTATCCTAGATCTCCTTTTTCACTTGCTTTCTTTCCACATTCACTGCTCCCCCTCTGATACCCACCATCAGAGATATTTTCGATCTCACCAAGAGGGACATAGGCAACGCAAGCATAGCATTAGCCTCCTCCATATTCTCAAGGCTTGTGATGGGAGCATTATGTGACATGGTAGTTGGTAGGCACTCGTTTTGGGTGTGCATTTCTCATAATGCTATCTGCCCCTGCTGTTTTTCCCACTACTACAATTTCTTCTGTGCAGGGCTTCATCCTCGTCCGTTTCTTCATAGGCTTCTCATTGGCAACTTTTGTGTCATGCCAATTCTAGACAAGTTCAATGTTCAACACTAAGATTGTGGGCCGTGCAAACGGATTGGCAGGAGGGTGGGGAAATATGGGTGGAGGAGCAACACAACTAGTAATGCCTCTAGTTTATGATTTGATTCACAAATCTATAGGCTCCACGCGCTTCACAGCATGGTGTATTGTCTTCTTCATACCTGGAGTGATGCATATTTTCATGGGGCTCCTTGTGCTCATCTTTGGACAAGATCTGTCAGATGGTAACTATGCAGGTCTTCACAAACAGGGGGATAAGGCAAAAGAAAAATTCTCAAAGGTAATCAATGTCTCTGTTAAGTATGTTCGAGAAGAAATTCCAAACAGATGCAGAAATAGTTAAGGATAGTTAGGAACAGAGATAAAGATTTAAAAAAAGCTAGCTCTGATTTTGCATTAGATTTTGGATGGGTATGTGACAAAAATTATTAGATAGTTTTGGACTCTAAATTTGTGCATACTCTATTTTCTCTTTGGCTCCTAGTTTATTATTAGCGAGTGTAAGAGCCCAAGTTAAAATATATAAAAGAGAAGAATGAAAGTAAAGGCTGGAACTTGAAAGATTAATGCATGAATTTTATAGAAAGGTTAATTTATTTGATTTTGTTCTGAAGAAGTACAACTATAAAGGAAACTTTCCGACTGATAACTATTAGCAATTGATAGCAAATGGTTATAATCAATTCAACAATTGTAGAAGGTGGGTCTAATAAGTATAATTCGAGCACAATTTTGTAAAAATAATGGGGTCTTTTGGTTTGTCTTTAGAAATTGGAAGGCCTCGGTAATGCTTAGAGAACTTTGTATAGCTAAATCATAACACAAGAAAAGAAAGATTAAACTCTTAAATTCTTGTTTGAGATTTCTTTTTTTTTCCTCGAAGTTGTGTCACTTTGTATGATATAGTTAAATGTTTCAGAATTGCCCAAACCTTTCTGTATAATATCCCTTTCAAGTTCTTGTAAGTCAAACCTTCAAATGCAGGTTACACATAAGAGTTCTCGAAATATTTTCACACTAAATTTTTTGCTCTAAAATGCTTTAAACTTACTTGAATAATATTTATATGGTAACTAAATTCTACAATCTGTAATGTCCCCTTTTAGTTGACATCTTTTTGATGAGGGAGATTAGCCTATTACTGACCCTCATAGGCTAGTGTGCTTGGATAGAGGGTTATTTGGGGTATGGATGATCTTCAGTGGGAGATATTATTTAGCTTTGGCATTCATTGATACTTTTCAAAGTCCGTAGCAGAACTTACTATTTTTAGTAAGTCATTTGAGGATAGAGATGGACCCCTGCTATTTTTAGTAAGTGGGTATGGTCGTATGCAGGATCCACTTGCCAGCCTCCAGTTCAGACAACATGCATTTTTGATAAGTAATAATGAAGATATTAATAAATATTGATCGTTAATAAATATTAAATGGGTGAGCTTATATTATAAGTTATAATATGCTTTTATATTATAACTTAAGTGATTTCAGTGAAGGGTTATCTCATCATCCGATGGGGCCATTTGAATGATTAATTAAAAGGAGATTATTAATGTCAAACTATAGACATTTAATTGCAAATTGGTAATTAAATGCAACTCATTGGAATTCACGCCCTTTTGGAGAAATTTGAACCCTAATTAGGGATTGGCCTTATTAACTCATGAGGAGGTCGACTTGAGCTATTATGCTATTGACTTTTTGACTTCATGATTTCTATTGTGAAAGAAGCCAAGGGTTTCATTTCATTTTGCCATTGCAGAACGGTCTTCTTCCATGATTGCAACCATTTGAGTTGGTGAGATATCCAGTGAATTTGGTATACAGGGAGCTTCAAATAGAGGTTCCAGATTGAGCAGATACAGAGTTTAGATAAGGGTTTCCAAACCAAGTTTAGAAGAGATTAATTGCAGATTGGGAGCTGCAAACTAGGGATCATTGGGACACAAACCAAGGTGGTACGACTTGCATATACTGTGCAACTACAACAGCAAAAGGCGTTGATCTCTCAGGGGCGATTTCATGCTTCTAAGGCACAAAAAAATCTAAGAATATTATGGGGAGTTCACCTAGCTCTAGAGATGGTTTGAGTCAATTTTTGGGGTACTCTGGCATCGTCTAATGGTGTCAATAAAATGCTGAGTGGTCTGATTTTTTACCAGCAAACACTATTTTCTTCTAGAATAACACATCCGGGTAAGCATTTATTTATTTTACTCATAATATCAATTGTTAAATCATCTAGATGACTTAAGAGACTCATTGGCTTTCATTGGCTTAGTTAAATGTGCACACTGCTTTAGTTATTTTTTTTAGTATTTATTTCAGTTAGCATATGTTCAAAAATATCAAAAAACATACAGAATCAACAAACAAACAAAAACAAAACATTTATTTTCAAGGGTTTGACTTGAGGGGAAGAAGGTGTCTTCATAGTGGTATCAGAGCTTAATCCTGCCATCCTGGAGGGTTAAGGTTGTATGCAGCCATGAAAGTCAGGCTCACATAGGTACTTCACACGTCAAAGAGCTTATTTGGAGAATAGCCAAGAAACAGGTTTACAACCCGAGCAGATGGGTGATAGAAGAGAAGAGGTTCCACCCAGGGAAGAGGGTAACAATGCAAATGGTGATGCCAGGGAAATGTTCAGAAGCCTTGCTACAAGATAGACTAGGGTAGCAACTGCTTTGGATGCACTCACAACCATGCTTCAGCGCATGGATAAAACCAGGCATCATGATACAATACCAGATGATAACATGAGTGTAGCTGGGACTCCTAGAGTTCAGAGGGTGTAGTCACAGACTGCGAATATGCCTACACGTCCTATTTTGTTACTCCATAGCTGGAAATTCAACAGCCAGAATGAGAGGCTGATGATAATTTTGCAGATGTTCTCATGGCAACCCATGATGAATGGGAACTTTTGACACCCCAAGTGAGAGAGCGCCTCACATTTGAGAGGTTCGTGAACCATCGAAGGGAGCACTATAGGTTCACCAGGTAGGACAGGAGGCCTAGGAATTAGGATCAGAACAATGATTTGAGACATGCCACCAACAAGTTTACACTATCCACATTTGATGGTATTTGCAAAATCACCGCTTGTTCATGGATTTGTAAGTTGGATATATTCTTGACTCTGCGTCCCATGGCAAAAGAGGAGGTGATTAGATATGCCACTATGCACTTGGATGGCACATCACATGATTGGTGGTACCACAGAATGGTGACTCTGCAGCATGACCGTGTTACTTCATACCAAGAGTTTGTGGATAGACTGGTGGAGCGGTTTGACAGGAAGGATCTAGAGTCCTACTTCTGAGACTTAGCTTAGTTGAGGCAGAGTAGTAGTGTCAAGACTTACATTGCTGATTTTCAGAGATTATCTATCATGGTTCCAAATATATAAGAGAGGAGGTTGGTTGTACTCTTCATGGAGGGTTTGTTGGAACCATTATGTGGGTGGATTAGGGCATTTGATGCACCAAATTTACAGGAGGCAATGAAGAAGGCACGAAACATGGAATTCACTGCCCCATCAAGCAAGTTTTCACCTAAAAACAATTCTTCGTTCAGGGACAATAAAGGTTTCAATAAAAACAAGGAGAAATCTGATTTTAAGTGTGATCAAAAGGGAAAATCAGAAGGCCCTTTAGATTGTGAGACTCCTGTGATTTGCGTAGAAAAAGACTTTGTTTCTATTGCAAGGGTCCTTATGTAATTAACCATGAGTGTTTGTTGAGACTCTTAGTTGTGCTTTCTATGAAGATTCAAATTCTGAAAATTCAAAACAACAGGCTGATCCAGAAGAGTTAGAGGAGGAAAAATCAGAGAAAGGGGAGGAAATAGAACCTGAGTTACACCTACAGGAGGCACGACTTTCTAGTATTCAGCAGGAGGGATCTTTCAGACTCTGTGGTATGTTGGTTGGTCAGAAGGAAATAACCCTCATGGATATAGGTGCAACACGTAACTTTATAGATTCCTGATTGGTTGAGAAGCGTGGTATTATTACTGAGGAATTTGAGGGCATAAGAGTTAAGGTGGTTGATGGTTACACTCTTAAGTGTGACCGAATGATCAGAGATCCATTGCAACAGTTTCCAGGTGATGTCTTGCAGAAGGATGGAGAGACTCATACGACATGACATGGTTGAGTGGGCAGTCGAGTGCACTTTGATGCCTACACATGAGGGGCAACATAAGACATAGTATCACCCTAACATTCAATAATTGAGAGTTAAGCATGAGAAGGTGTTCAGTGACAATCCTCCAAGGAGACCTCTAGACAAGGGCATTGAGCACATTATAGAGCTTGAGGAGGGCGCTAAGCCCATGATGATCACTCCTTTCCAGCACCCTAAGCGACTGAAGGATGAGACAAAGAAAACTATTAAGGAGTTGATCGCTATGGGACACATTAGGCCGATTAAGTCACCCTTTGCTTCTTCAGTGGTTTTGGTGAAGAAGAAGGATGGTACCCTTTGTATGTGTATTGATTACAGGGTCCTAAATAAGAGAACTATCAAAAATAGGTACCCCATTCCCCGCATAGATGAGTTGATTGATGAGCTCCATGGTGCCATCTATTTTTCGAAGATAGATTTGAGGTCGGGTTACCATCAAATCAGAGTCAGAGAGCAGGACATAGAGAAGACCGCTTTCCATTGTCATTGTGGACACTATGAGTTTGTGGTTATGCCATTTGGGATAACCAATGCTCTAGCTACTTTTCAGTCCACCATGAATAGGGTTTTCTATTCTCAGTTGAGGAAATTTGTATTAGTCTTCTTTGATAATATTCTGGTATATAGTAGGACTTGGGAGGAGCATCTTGCTCATTTAGATACTGTGGGGTATTTTGGATAGAGAGTCCTTGTATGCCAAGGAGTCCAAATGTGATTTGGGATTGACAGAGTTGTTGTACTTGGGCCATATTATTAGTGCAGAGGGGGTACAGATGGATCTTGAGAAGATCCGTGCTATCGTAGATTGGTCGACTCCTGTGAACCTTACTTAGTTGCATGGATTTCTTGGTTTATGTGGTTTTTACCGCTGGTTTGTCAGCAGTTATTCATGCCATGCAACACCTTTGATTGATTTGATGAAAAAGGGTGCATTCATCTAGACTTCTAGCGCTCAGGAGTGTTTTATGAGGTTCAAACAGCTTATGACTACATGCTCTGTTCTTGCTTTGCTGGATTTTGCCAAGCCCTTTGAGCTTCAGTGTGATGCCTCAGGGGAAGGTATTGGGGTCGTACTCATGCAGGATAAGCGTCCGATTGTTTTGGAAAGTCGGAAGCTTAAGGGACCAGAGAGGCTTTATAGTATTTATGATAAGGAGATGTTGGCCATCATGCATGCTTTGGCCAAGTTCAAGCAGTATCTTGTTGGTAGTAAGTTTTGTATCAAAATTGATCATAATAGCCTAAGACATTTCCTAGGATAGCGAGACCTGAATGATCATCAACAGAAGTGAGTTAGTAAGTTGCAGGCATATGAGTTTGATATTTCCTATATCAAAGGCACTGAAAATGTTGTTGTTGATGCTCTTTCTCGATGTCCATATTTGAGCTCTATGGTTCGGATATCTGAGGATTGGAGACACCTCATTGTGGAAAAGTATGCCAAGGACAGTTGGGCTTCAGGAATTGTGGAGGGGTCTATAGAGGACAGCATATATACACTTGTAAATGAGCTGATCATTTACAAGAACAAAGTTTATTTGACCCTCGGATCAGAGATGAAGAACACTATACTGCGAGCTTTCCATGATGTGCCCACATCGGGACATCCAGGGTACTTTAAGAACTACAGATAGATATGAGAGAGATTCATGTGGAAAGGGCTTAAGGCAGATGTTCTTTAGTATGTGAGAGAGTGTCTTGTTTGTCAGCAGAACAAACAAGAGAACACTTATCCAATAGGTTTGCTTCAGCCACTTCTGATTCCCGATAGGAAGTGGAAATGCCTGTCAATGGACTTTATTACGTGCTTGCCTAAAGCCCAAAGACGAGATTGTATATTTTCGGTTGTGGATAAGTTGACGAAATATGCTCATTTCTTTCCCATCACTACTACTTATATGACAATACAGGTAGCAGAGTTATTCTTCCATAAGGTTTTCAAATTGCATGGTTTACCGAGGAGCATTGTTAGTGCCAGAGATAGTCGGTTCCTGAGTCATTTTTGGCAGGAGTTATTCAGACTTTGTGGGACCGAGCTTACACCGAGCACCAGCTACCACCCATAGACAGATGGTCAGACAAAGATAGTTAAAAAATGGGTGGAAGGTTACCTTAGGAATTAAATAGCAAGGTAGTAGAAGGCTTGGGTCAAGTGGATTTATCTTTGTGAGTACTGCTACAACTCCACTTACCATATGATGATTCAGATGTCTCCTTTTAGGGTGTTATATGGTTATGAGGTGCCCAACTTTCTTGACTTATTTCTGAGTGATAGTAGAGTGCCTAGTGTAGGTGATTTACTATAGGAGAGTTAGGATACTATGAGGGCTCTTAGGGAGAATATTGCTAAGGCACAAAATCAACAGAAAGAGTATGCAAATCAGAGGAGGACTGGGAGATCTTTTGAGATAGGAGATATGGTGTATCTGATGTTGCAGCCCTATCGTCAGTCTACTCTTAGGAAGAATGGAGTGGAGAAACTCAAGCCAAACTATTATGGTCCTTTTAGGGTGATCAGGCATGTTGGAGAGGTGGCTTTTGAGTTAGATTTACTGGCAAATAGAAGGGTTCACAATGTTTTTCATGTATCATGCCTCAAGAAGGCATTGGGACATCATGTGGAGCCTTCTACAGTCTTACCTCCCCTGGATGATAAGGGGAAATTGATTTTAATACCCGAGGCTCTTTTGGAGACCCGAGAGAGACAAATACATAAGAAGACCGTCAAGGAATATTTGGTGAAGTGGAAAGACTTGCCAGTTGAGGATGCTACTTGGGAGAGTGAGGAGATTCTACAACATCCTATGTTGAGATTGCTTGAGGACAAGCAATTTCAAGGAGGGCAGACTGTAATGTCCCCTTTCGGTTGACATCCTTTTGATGAGGGAGATTAGCCTATTACTGACCCTCGTAGGCTAGTGTGCTTGGATAGAGGGTTATTTGGGGTATGGATGATCTTCAGTGGGAGATATTATTCATCTTTGGCTTTCGTTGATACTTTTCAGAGTCTATAGCAAAACTTACTATTTTTAGTAATTCATTTGAGGATAGAGATGGACCCCTGCTATTTTTAGTAAGTGGGTATGGTCGTATGCAGGATTCACTTGCCAACCTCTAGTTCAGACGACATGCATTTCTGATAAGTAATAATGGAGATATTAATATTTATTGATCGTTAATAAATATTAAATGAGTGAGCTTATATTATAAGTTATAATATACTTTTATATTATAAGTTATAATATACTTTTATATTATAACTTAAGTGATTTCAGTGAAGGGTTATCTCATCATCCAACGGGGCCATTTGAATGATTAATTAAATGGAGATTATTAATGCCAAACTATAGACATTTAATTGCAAATTGGTAATTAAATGTAATTCATTGGAATTCACAACCTTTTGGAGAAATTTGAACCCTAATTAGGGACTGGCCTTATTAACTCATGAGGAGGTCAACTTGAGCTATTATGCTATTGATTTTTTGACTTCATGATTTCTACTGTGAAAGAAGCCAAGGGTTTCTTTTCATTTCGCCATTGGAGAACGGTCTTCTTTAGTGATTGTAGCCATTTGAGTTGGTGAGATATCTAGTGAATTTGGTATACAGGGAGCTTCAAACAGAGGTTCCAAATTGAGCAGATACAAAGTTTAGATAAGG